>VWZN01012597.1:106760-211933 GCA_013396955.1 Regulus satrapa | reverse complement strand
AAAAAAAAAAAAAACAGAACATGGGCTCAGTGTGCATCTGTGATGGATTATGTGCAGCCACACATTGGTGAAGACTACAGGACCCAAAAAGCTCTGCTCCCCTGGGATGACCAGCAGCTGTAAGGGGACACCAGGACAGTGGGATGAACTTGGGTTGGGCCGTCTTTGACTCAACCAGTGCATTTTCCATTGTCCCTGAAAGTAAGCCCCAAGGTGCCAGTGGCTGTAGAGATCTTTGCTGGAGTGGCCTTTCTGTTGCAGGGTTTTGGCTGAGGGTGACAGGCCGAGATGGCAGAGCATAGCTGACAGCCTGGCCCTTGGGGTGTGACACTCTACTTGTGCTGGGTTTTGAAAAGATTATGCCTTCCAGCAGCTCTTTGAACCCTGTGGTTAAAAGTGATGAATGGGCGGTCAGTGAAAAGACCTAGAAATAAACCACTCATTCAATTATGAATGAAATTGGCCTAGCCAGCACCATTAAAATAAATATTTTGCCTTATATTGACTGGGGGAGTGATTTTACAGCTGTGTCCACAGCCAGGGTGATGCAAGAGAATTCAGTTGGAGTTGAGCAAAAGCTATTGCCGAATGTGTTGAAACACTCTTAGTCAGAAGAATTCCTTTACTTTTGGGCAATTTAATGAACTACTGGATAACACATTGCAGAGAAATCTAGCATAATTTTTCAGATCTCAGTCTAATGCTTCCCTCCCTGGCACAATTATTACATGTTCTTTATATTCTATTATTATTATTATTATTATTGTCATAGTATTACAGATTTCCTACAGCTTTCTGCACTGCCATTGAGTGCCATTTGGGCAATGGTAGTTTCACTCAGCATAGCACGAGTTTGGTTTGCTGGGACAGCATCTGAACAGCCTGACTGATCTTCAGGTGAGCACCGTGGTGTGAATAAGGTGTTTGTATCTTCTCAAACAAATGATCCAGAGTTATAGCAGAGCTGGGAATATGCCACTGCACAGATTCTGCTCACTCAGTGTTTGAAAGGAGCTCAGAGGCCTGGAGAGGTTTCAAATATGAAAGCGATGCTCTTGGATACAGTGAAGATGTCTCTTGTCAGCCCCAAAAGGGAGCAGGTTTCATAGTGTGAAGCCCTGGTAGGGAAGTGTCTGTCCCATACTTGCAGGGAGATCCTGAAGGACGTGCTCAGCTCTAAGCTGAGCACTCAGTCATGTAAATCACTGGAGCTCCAAAGGCACTGAATGTTCCTTAGGGACACTGGATAAAGAGATGGTCACAGATGTGACCTGAGAGGGAAGCACTGTCTCACACTGCACATCCGTGCTGCAGTTTCTGGAGAGCTGTGGGGAAGGGTGTTCACTGCATGTCACAGACATTAGAGTTCATAAGAGTGGGTAGGAATTGTTGTGAAACTACATTTGAATACTATCTATGTGGTGACCTTGGTGCTAGGTCTGAAACATGCCACGTTTCTAAGACTGTGCACACTGTCTCTGATCTGGTCACTGATATCCACCTTAATAAAACTCTATGAAGAGATGTGTAAAGTACTTACTGAACAGAAAGGAATTGCATATTCAGAATTTACCACCTTTATATTACAAAAAAAAAAAAAAAAAAAAAAAAAAAAAACCCCAAAATCTTCANAAGAAAATCCCCAAAATCTTGCAAGAACCTAAAATAAGGGCGAAGAGAACTAAAATCCATACTGAACTCTAAGAGTCATATTTCCTACTTTGCGGTCTCCTCTCTGCTCTATATCATCAGTATGCATGGAAATCCAGGGAAGTAGTTTGTTTGTTTGTTTGTTTGTTTGTTTTTATTGTTTGTTTTAGCTCCATGCTGCTCTGAAGTTGAGGGAGTGCTGCAAGGCTCATGATGTGCTTGGTAATTGAAGGGTAAAGGGTAAGGATAATAATGTTGTATATTTGAAGAAAAGGCAGAGTGGATTTGGATGGACAGCAAATGTTATATGTGCAAGTGCTTATGTGAGTGTGTGTATTTGTGTGTGGGCACAGTCTCCTCCATTTAGTGACTATGCCAACAATGGGACTAAGAGCAAGGGTTAAAAAAAAAATCTCAAAACATAAACCAGAAAAAGAAGTCATTCCACTTTTTGCTTGTTATACTCCAGCTACAAGATTCTCTCTGAAAACATTTAAGAAAACTCTGTGTCAAGGCATACAATAAAGTATTAGAATTCCAACACAAATAGCAGAGTATTGCTGTACCTGCTGTACCTCAAACCACACATTTTCAGGAGTATCTTTTCAAAAATGTCCTTTTCACACATGAAATAGATCTTTTTTATTCTCTTGCTGCCTGCAGAATGCCTGGGAGAAACAGAGCAGTTAATGGAATTAAAGGGTGAGGCTCACTTCATCCCCTAAAGAAATGAATTTTTCCCCACTTGCATTTTGCTCTGCAGTGACTGGTGTGGCACTACAGGATGCTCCTTGTAGGA
The DNA here is from genome assembly GCA_013396955.1 of Regulus satrapa. Classification (NCBI taxonomy): domain Eukaryota; kingdom Metazoa; phylum Chordata; class Aves; order Passeriformes; family Regulidae; genus Regulus; species Regulus satrapa. The sequence continues at coordinate 209,484 of VWZN01012597.1, read as the reverse complement.
GCCCTGCAGCCTTTGAGCAGCTCAGATAAAATGGAGGGGAGGAATAAGAGAGGAATTTGATTTTTTTTGTTGTTTTTTCAATGTATTTTGTATGTTGTCTAACTATCTAACTTTGTGCATCTCATTTTATACAAAGCGTCTTGGGCAGAATTTTCTGAAAAAGCTGAAAATCCAAGACCAACCTGTGTTTGAAGATTTAAGAAATAAACCCTACCAAAGCAGCATTCTCAGCAGTTCCCATTAACATAGATTTTCTTGGGGTTGTCATCACTGGGCTAATTTCTGGTTCTTCCATTTCATTTTGTGCCTACTCACCCCAGCATATTAGCCACTGATGGAAACTACTTCTGAAAGGTCAAAAACCAAAGTCAAGCCCTTAAATAAATGCACTCACAGGTTAATTGGATGTGAGATGCAGGGGGTGAAGGTCAGAGATGCAGCTGGCCAGGCCAGAGGTACCCAGAACAGAGAAGCTCATGAACAGACCATTCTGGCCCCAGGAGGGGGAACTCTCACCCCCCTGTTCATCCAGGGTATCTTCCTTTCTAGCTGTCTTCTCTGAGTTCTCAGAGATCTAATTTGCTTTTACTTTAAACAGAACATCAGTTTTGACAAGGCAATAGTGAGTTTGAAACCAGGCAATAGTGACTTTAAAGAGAAAATACGGTAAATAAGAAATTGAAAATTGTTTCACAGTAAGCACCTGGGGCCACAGTAGAGTCAAGGGATGATCTGTGCAGGCTGTGTGTTGTTGTAACTTGCTGTTTTACTTTCTGTATGTTTGTAACTCATCCTAAAGGTATTCCTGGAAAACTCAACACAAAATACTGGCTTCTTTAGTGAGACACAAAAAAATCATGTACTGTTAAATTTCACTCATTAATTGTCAGCTCAAGAGTGCTCACTTGCAAGTGTACATCTGGCCAACCTGTCACCAGTGCCACTCTAGAGAAGCTCCAGGAAAAGAGGAGGAATATTTTAAGCCCTGCTTTGGGTACCCCTTTTGAGATGTCTGGGTTACAGAATGTGCAATGTTACGGGGGTTGAGCTCCCACAGCAGGGCTGGTCCTAGCATGAGGGCTGTGTACAAGCAAATTTCCTGACATTAAAACAACTTTGACAAAGAAAGTGAAGAAATAAATGTAGAAAATATTTTATTTCACTTTTTTTTTCCCCCCAGTGCCTTTTCTTCCTCCTCAGAGTAACAACCTAAAGTACTTTCAAGTAGGAGGTTTCCATTCATATTTTACCTTTCTCCACCCTAATTTTGCGTTTTTTTTTTCTTTTCAGTAAAGAAAAGAATAAGTAGAGAAGAACAAAGAGGTATAAAAAAATAAATGCTGAAATGTAGCATTTTGTGCCTCTGTGCTGGGCTCATGCTATGCAATTTGTTAGAGAATTAATTTCTTATGATATGCAGGACATTGGGTGAAATTCTCTTCTGGCCCGGCTTCCCATGACACTGGAAATCTATGTAAAACTTAGGAAATCTTTTAAATAAGGGCAGTTTATGGGGCTGGAGAAACCTGAAAGCCTTCCTTTGTCCCAGTGAGCATAATATAGGTCAGTGAGCATGATACAGGTGTGAAAGGAGCAGGTGAGAGAGGAGGACGGAGGATTTTATTTGTGACCACTGGCAAGGGGTGCGGGTGGTGTTGGCTGCAGGGAGAGAGCCATAGGGTCCTGTTTCTCAGGAGACTTCTCTGAACCCAACTGGGGTCACCTTTTCTTCCACTCCCATGAGTTCTACCACAGCAATGGCACGGTTTGTCTGTGAAGGAGGAAGCATCTCTCTTTTAGCCCAGTTTCTAGCCTGGAGGCCAGGTCCTGGCCCCCTGAGGGCTGATGTGGGTGAGGCTGCAGGGTTAAGATGCTGTGCAGGACTCACCCATGTCCAGGTTTGTGAGATCCCACGGAGCAGGACCTGCTGCTTACACCTTGGAGCCGTGTGGCACAGCCAGCAGCCATCCCCTGGGCTGGCTCTTGGTGCATCCCCACTCCCCACTGCCCCTTCAGCACTGCCCTGGGTGGGCAGACAGAGCCTGAGCTGCAGCTGTGCCAGGAGCCCTGCCTGGAACGGGGGGAGCTGAGTCACTCCTGCCTGCCCTCACCCATCCGACTGGTGCTTGTCGTGCCTAACCTGTTTGGGTGCCTAAAGCGGGTGGTTTTGGCAACAGCCTCCCATGGAGATTTATTAGCTTCAAGTCCCTGATCTGGTGAACAGTTAATGATCTGTGCAAAACTGAAAATCTTCAACTGAGAGAGCTGAAAAAGCCAGCAGCCTAATGAGCACTTGGTGCCTCTGAGAGCCCAGCAGCCCTGTCCCCTCTGCAAACCACAGCAAGCACAGCTAATCTGATCTTAAATCCCTTTCATCCCAGGTGAGAGCCCTAACCACAGCCCTGTGGCCTGTCTGCCTGTCTCTCTGCTCTTTCATTTCAATGAAAGCTGTAAAATAACTCTCTTTTTTTTCTACATATGGAAATGGGAGTAATTTCTGAAATCCCAGGAATATTTGCAAGGCAGGAAAAGCGTTTCCTGCCCAACCACAGCCACAAGTCACAATCACAGCCTTCTGAGACCAAGCACAGACTCTCTATAATTGTATGTTATATTCAAATGTGTTCACATTTATGAATGTATTGTTTGTTTGAGGTTTTTTGGGTTTTTTTGGGTGGGTTTTTTTTCTTTGTTTGTTTTGTGGTTTGGTTTTTTTTTACTTCTAAAGGGTTATTTCAGTGTGAGAGCAGTCCCAGACCTGGTGAATATACCTTTGTGTGCAGTTCTCTAACTACAGTATTTCTAGGTTAACACTCATGGATTTAAAAGCCAGATGAGATCTTGGAGGAAACTTCAATAAAAGTAGTCTATCTGTCTGGAATAAGAGCTCAGAGTTTGCAATGTAAAATAGTTGCTTATGAAAAATGCATTCTTCAAAAGTGAAACAACATAATCCTCCTGGCAAAAAGCCAAAGTTGGGTTTCTCTTCCAAAAGCTGTCAAAAAGCAGACAACAACAACAAAAAAAGCCTGTCACATTTTTAATTTCATATTCTGTGCGACTTTGTGAGCAGATTAACTACAGATCAGGGAAAGAAAACTTCCAGCACAGTTCAAAGAAAGAAATCAAAGTGGGATGAGAGGGAGAGCCCACCTCCAGAGCTTTTCCTCTGTGCTTCAGGCAGCCAAGGGCTCAGAGTGTGTCTGTGGGGCTCGTGTGCTCCCAGCTGCAGGCAGGGGGACCTGCACAGCAGTGGGGACACCAGGCTGGGGATACACTCATGCAGGGATGTCCCTTGGAATTGGCTTTATTGTCCTTTTCTTTGTCATAGAAAATTGCTGGCAGTGAGCATCAAGGAGGTGGGTCCTGGGGAGCCTGGTGGGAGGACCAGGCTGCCAAAGCATCTTTCCCAGCGGGAAATCCTCAGCCTCTGCTGTGCTCCTTGGCACAGGGCTGCAGCAGATGGTTTTGCTGGGCCAGGCCCTTCAATAGCTCCTGTTTTCACCACAGACCATGGTTTTGGTGGTTGTTTCATCACCACTGCTTTCAGCAGAGGGTTGGTAAGGTATTGCTGGCTATTTCTAATACACCCCTAGCATTTCACCCAAGAGCCAGAGGGGTTTTAGAGATGTATAAAGTTACTCCTTGAACAGCAAGAGCCACTTTCATGGGATAGAGGAAGGGAAAATTTTCCTTTTCACTACGAGTAGATTTTTATTATGGCCAAAATTTGAAGTTCTTTTCCCATTTTTTGGTCTCCTTTGTTGAAAAAAAAAAAATCCAAAACCAAAAAGCCAAAAGCAACAATACCAGAACTGGAAAAGCTTTTCACAGGGGCAAGTTTTGCAGTTTAGATGCTCTGCATCTTCCTTTTTTGCCTTGAAGGAAAAAAATACAACCCTGAAACCAGCTCTCTGATGTGCAGACACTTCCTTAGGCCAGGGAATGATGTGAACTCCCACTTCCTGCATCCTGGGGTTGTGTATTATGGGAAAAAGGCATTCAAGTGGGGGTTGGGAATGGGGCTCTCCACACCATGGGGCTGTGAATGCCATCCAAGTACAGCTCCCTTGGGTGGGGTAAGGCTTGACACCACTTCAAGATTTCTTTGTGACTGGCTTACGTGGCTCCTTGCCCGCTGGGCTGGTTTGTGGCTCCTGTTTTCAGGAAGCTCTGTTTAGGGAGCCCCAGTGCCTCACTCAGCCCAGTTGTTGGAGACAGAGAGTGCCTGGGAACTGGCTGCTGCACACCTCAGTGCCAGGGAGCCTGCACCCTTTGTGGCTCCTGTCCTAGGTGCCTGTGTCTCCTTGGAAAAGGGGATTTAGGCTCCAAACGAGCTTAATGCTCCTTGGCTCTTCACCAGAACTACTGGCAATGTCAGTTCTCACTGCATATGACCAGGCACACAAGTTGTAGAAAATGGAGAACCTAGTACAAAACCCCTTCATCCTCCTCACATCCTCAGCCAAAGGCAAAATCCAGCTCATTTTGCCCTTGCTTCCAGGTACAGTGAAGGGTACACGAAGGATCTATTGCAGCTGCTTAGTTGTGAATAACTCTTGAAAAAAAAAAAGCTAATTTCCAGTATCTTGTGTTTCCTGCATAAGTTCTTCATCTGCAATTTAATGTTCCCTCTTAGCCATTGTAATTTTATTGAATTCATTGGGTTATAATAGTGCTATTAATCCTGATTAGTATTTTCCTTTGTTTTATCGGAGTGTGCTGTACAATACCTTAGGAAGTGAGAGTGGATAAATTAATAAAGATTGCAAATAAATAAGGGCATTGCAAAGTCAGGATGATGGTTCACCATGGCAGAGAAATGCTTGCACAGCTTGCACAGCTGGGCAGTGACCCTCGTGAGGAACAGCACAGCAAACCTGTTTCTCATCAGCCACAAAGGGGGCAACGAAGAGGTGTGACATTGAGGGGGCGCCGAGGCACTGTAAAACCAGGGCCAGAGAGGGAGGAAGCCCTTTGAGATAAGCGTGGCGACCTGCAGGCTGTTCCTCTGCTGCTCAGGAGATCACTCTGTGGAGACAGGATCCCTTGTCTTTCCGAGAGCATCCTTTCTGTTGTGCTTAACAGCAGTTGCACAGGTTTACGATGGTCTGGTGTTTAGGATATGAGTGTGATCTAGGATGATTGTGGTATTAAAAATAGCAACCAAAAAATTATTTTTCTGTAAAGCAAATCTGCAGCAGTGTGCCAAAAATCTGTGTGTGTGTATTATTTTGCATCAGGTTAGACCTGAACCATAATGCCTCTAGACACCAATCCTGCATTTCAGAAAGGCTGAGGCTGTTCTATAATAAGTGCCACATCACCTTATTTACTCTCTGCTCAGGAGCACTTTGGTTCTTGGCAATGACAGCTGTATCAAAAGTGTAGTAAGAAATCCTTAGATTGACTATATTTAGTTATTCCTAAAATCAAAGTAATGCATTGATTCACTTCCTTTTGTTTTGAGATATAATTACATGTGCTAAATTATGCTCAAGAAAGTGATTAAAAGAAATTTGCCCTCCAGAGAAAAACATAGGAAAGATTGAAAGGCTTTCTTGCTTGCTTGCTTCTGTAAAACAATGTTCTTTTAAATTAAGAGGGTGACATTAAATTGCAGTGCTGGAGACGTGAAGTAAAATTAAATGTAAAAAAAAAAAAAAAAATTTTAAAGGGAAGCTGGAATTGGTGATGAGAAAAGTTGGTGTGAAAAAGAAATGCCAAAGAGGTTGGTGGAATCAACACTTCAGCCTGACTTGTTTGAGAACTTAGAACCCTTTCCCCTGAGATTAACTTTTGTCACCATGGCAGAGAAGGCCTTTGAGGTAAGGGAAAACCTTATGATAATGAATTACATTTCAAAAGATGGTTTGAAATACACAAACATCTGTTTGGATGTTAATTGCAAAGCAAGATTAGTGCTCTTGAAGTATTAGCAACCTAGAAAATTCCCATAATAATGCTGTTCAGACAATCCTGATGTACCTGATTTTTTTTTCTTTTTTTTTTTTTTTTTTTTTTTTTTTTTTTAATAATAGCTGTTGGGCCAGTGCAACTGGCATGGTCTTGTTTTTCTTGCAGTAAACATCAAAATGGATTTCATTAATATGTTGAAGTTAAATTTTAATAAAGGAGTAGAGAATTAGCAAAATGACTGTCTCTTACTTGATTTGTAATCAATCTAAATCAAGGGACTGTCTGCTCAGATTTGTAGTAATGAAATCTGGTGTGCCTCTAAAGAACGAGAATCATCTTGCCCATATTCAGAGTTCAGATTCCAACCATAAAGATTGAAACTCAATTATTTTCACAAGGTGAAAGCATTGGTTTCCAGCAGGGCTTTGTCAAAACCTGGTGCAATGCACAAGTTGCAACTGTGGAATGCACAATTAGAAGACCTCAGTTCTCAACAGAGAATACTACACAGATTTCTCATGTGCATTTGGATCTTCTGCTATGAATAGTTCTTTCTGAGCTTCAGACACCACACATTTTACTTGCACGTTGTCTGAATCTGTGGAGACACTTTGGAGAGTTTGAAAACATACTTTTACTTATGAAGTAATAATTCTGTGTAGTAATATTGCTCCAAGTTGTCTGTTTTGGAAATTCCTCTCACCAGTTTTTGCCCAAAAGGTATTCATTCCTGCCTCAGTGAGGATTCTAGAAATACTGTGCATGGGAATGTTATTTACATCTCTGTGCAGGGAGTGCTTCGAGTGTCAGCGCTACAGAAAATGAAATCCCTGCAGAGAAAATTGAGTCATAAGATTTGGCAAGGTGGATGTGTAAAATGAAAGATTAGCATTTGAGAAGATGTATTCCTTCCTGCACTACATTACTGGGAGTCTAAGGAGTGGTATGAACTTGAAAATCAAGATTGAAAGAGTGGTAATTTTTTTTAGTAGTGATCATCACTGTATAATCGCTATGAAACAAATTTATAGCATGCTTATTTTTCAGTTTTCACCATTTCATTCAACCAGAAGACCACATTTCAACATCAGTCTTATACAAGAGAACAATAGGGGGATGTGAGAAAGAATACACCTGAAAATCAGATGTAACATGAAACACTAAGTATTTATACTGCCAAATCAATAGAACTGTAATGATTCATTTTGTTCTTCCTTTGGCAGTACATATCTTGTAAGAAGATCTGCTGTTTCACATTTTATGGTGTGAAGTATAAAGATCAATCCTCTTCTTCTAACAAATCTCCCAGAAAATCAGTGGAATGAAGTTAATTATATGCATATGAACAAATTAGTGCCATTCTTGTGTTCAGAAAGAGCTTGTCTCCATGGAAAAATTTCCCAAAGCATATAGAGCTGAATAAGCTGTTTATAATCCTTAGCATACTTTGAACTCAGACTAACAGTTTTGGACTGAAATCTACTTTTATTTTGGAGCACAGTTTTCTCATAAGGGGATATTCTGAGATGCTAATTGTGAAATTATTTATTTGGTTTGGAGACAGGCCTAAGATTTCTCTGCAATATTTTCATAATGTCAAAACTAAAGCGAGAGTGAATGTTATTTATTTCTGTCAAGGTGTGTTTTGTGCAGCCAAAAAGGGCTCCTTTTTGAAAGGAAAGTCATGCCTCAACATATTTAGTGTAATTATTGTAGTTTTGAAAACATGCCTCTTTAGGAGAGATTTCAGGAACTCAGCTGATTTATTATCTAAAGGAGAAGGTTAAGGAGTGGTTTCATCACAGTTTATTCAGAGAAAGTATCTTGTAATACATTTCTTTTCTACCAGCTAATGGACTAGGCATTAACAGGAACCAAGCTGAAATTTGAAACTAGGCATACTCAGACAGTAAGCCCAGCAAACCTTTTTAACAGTTATTAAAACTATTACTCCCTGGAAGATTTTGCCAAGGCATGATAGATTTATTATCACTTACATTTAACTACGGTATTAATAACACTGAAATGAGCTTTGTATCTGCTTGCCAAAGGATGTGAAGGATGCTCAAGCTTTCCATGGATCTCACACGCATTTTGACAAATTAATGGAATATAAAGTAATTGAGAACAGTCAAACTCCCAAAAAGATTCTGACTCAGGAAATCCCTGAACCACAGGGACTGCTGGCCATGAGGGCAAGGAATGCATGGCCTGATTTTGCATCTGTCTGTCTGGACTCCGTCCCCTTTCCTTCCCAAAACAGGGAGGCCTTATCCATAATCACCACCTGGTGAGAATGTCCTCTGGCCTGACTGTCTCCCAGGCAGCACCTCAGCATTATTTGGAAGGGCTGGTCAGGGCCAAAGCTCACAGCTAAAAGTCAAGTGACGTGAGTGATTCCCAGCAGCATTGGAGCTGGGATCCCAGATCTCACCACCTCACTGGTACTGGTCCACCCAAGGACAGCACGGCTGCTTCCAGCAGGGTTTGTGGAGGACAGCTGGGGAAAACAACTGGGAAAAACCTGGGAACTTAAATTCACTACAGAAAGTCTGCAATTCTTCTGAAAAACCATTTGCAGGCTGGGTGAGACTCCAACCACAACTTTGGTACAGCCAGAAGCTGGCCATGGAAACCCTGGGCACCATTTCCATGGCCTTTGTGCCACTGGCAGCCAGGAAAATGCCCCCAGGGATCCCTTCTCTCCATAAAACCCCCTGTCTACAGGGACTTAACATGCTATTGCTGTTGTTGCTGTGATGATTTTGGAGGGGCTGCATTGCTGGGTACATCAGGAAGAAAAGTTGTTTTCATGAGGACCCCACATAACCCAAAGCCACTCAACACAGAAAGAACTGTGTAGTGTTAACACTATGACTTTTCACATATAATGAAAAAATGGCCTAAACAGCATCCAGACAATCACACAAGTAAGGAGTTGAAAACTTGGTCATCAGGTACCTTTTTTTTTTTTTTTTAATAAGCCCTGTGCTATTATATACTTTTAAGAGTTTAAGTCCTTTTGTGTTATGTGAGGTATGTGCTTCAGGGATGGATAAAGAGAAAAAAAATTAAAATAAGGCATTGACAGTAAAGAACATCAAACTGCTCTTTTAAAAAGAGCATTATAAAATTTTACTCTTTGAAAAATTTTGGACTAAGAAATCATAATGAAAGGACAAGGATGCATGATTACCTCAGTGTTGGAGAAAGATCTAAAGAAGTTATCAGTCTCCTTTGAAATGACAGTCATAATACTCTCCATTGCAGTTTAGGGGTCTCCTGAATCAGTATTTTTCCAACAAATAAATGCAGGGAAAAAGGGGGCCTTAAATGTAATCCTTTAAACAGAGAGTCTTTTGTTTTATGTCTGTGCAAAAAGACTTCAAACAAGCCATTTCAAAGGGAAATCTTTTCTAATGCTTTGAAGAAATCATTGTTCTCAGATATTCTAGATTATCTGAATACCTCTTTGGATTAAATATTACTTAAGTGATATCCTTTATTATTTGAATTTATTTCCATTTGATTTTCCTTTTCACACATGGTGTTACACATTATAGAAGTTTCCAGTTGAGGAAGGAATAAAACAGTCAATGATTTTTTTAATTTTTTTTTTTTTTTTAATTATATTGCACCCCGGCGGTCATGATGGCTAAAACCTCATCTCAGTTTGCTTTGAAATTCCCTCACTTTATTTTTAGGTCATGGATATATTATATTGCCAATTTTATTTCAACTTCACTGATAAAACCACAGGATCCAGTGTGTAATAATTAGTCCTATGAACATATATCAGCATAATTTCTCATCTTGGCATTAGTAGGAGAACAAGGAGAAATGGTGTGGAAATAAGAATATCTGTTGACATTGACACTGGCTGCTAGGAACCAGATTCTTTCAGAGGAATTAATTTTAAATGCCATTTCCAGCAGTTCACGGAAAGATAGAAGTCCTTTTTCAATGTTTTCTGTATCACAGACTGATAAAATTCAGTACAATTAAAAGTCTCAATTAGAAACCATCTACTTTCAGAAATAAAGGCAGCCATCTGCCCTGTATTCCAAATCTTTACCACTTTCATCACGACACATTACAAGGCTTACTGTAATCTTTTAAGAAGAGCCACCAACTGTTCAAGGTTCTCATGGGAACTACTGAAGACTAATAATGACTAATCTAATTTCTCTGACAGCTGACTTTGATCATTTTGAAATATATTGTCATCAAATATGCCCAACAGTCACATGTTCAGTTAAAAGGATGTTTTCCTGTAGATCTGTCATAGGTGACAGTCAAAAGACTGAGCACAAGTAATTCTGCTTCACTAACAATACACATTCAAACAATGTTTTCTTTCACAAAGAATAAAAGAAGTATTTATAAACTATGGAGCCAGTCATTTCCCCATGGCTTATTGCATCAGCCTGTGACGAGGCCGTGGATCTTGGAATCAAATGGTAATTTAACCATGATGTTCTGTTCACTTCCACTTGCAAAATCACTTTTTTTGGCCAAAGCCCTACCCAGAAAGTCTTGAGTATTTTCTCTATTTGTCTAGAGTTTCCAGGTATTAAGTGACCAGTTTGGAGTCAAAAGGCACTAGATCTATCTGGGCTGCCACGTGTCCAGAAGCCTTCTTGTTGGCCATGGTGCGTGCCTGAGTCTGATGCTTTTGGAAAGCAGTGCACTTCACTGTGCCACCACGGCCCTGTTGCAGTGGGCCTGAGCCATAGGTCCCACTCCCACTGTGCTGGGTGGATTTACAGCACATCTGGGCACTGGACGCACACTGCAGGTACAGTAAACTTGTAATTCTGGGGAGCAGTGCACTTGCATGATGTGCCTGTAGCTGTTTGATGTGTAGAGTCATCATGAAATGTGTTCAGGTCAGCTGGAAGGAGCAGCTTGGTCTTTCCACCACAGTAGCTGCAGACTTCATGGATATGTGGACATATATTTTATCCTGAGAAATCTCAGATGTGAATGTGTCAACCCAGATTTAAGGGATGGCAGGAAGAATCAAAAACTTATTTGTTGCTGCACAACATGAGCCAAGTGATGTGTGACTAGAAAAAGAGCTGTTTATCTATACTCCATAGAGAACCTGAATAAAACGGTACAAACACCTTGTAGAACTCTGGGATTCAGTTTTACAATAATAAAAATTCCGAAAATCCTTGGTTGGAATCCTAATCCCGTGGTTCACCAGCCCCCAAAATTCATCACACGTCAACAGAAGTCTCTTTCCACCCACCTTCTGTCTTGGCATTCACTGAGAGACAATTTATGTTACTGCATTTCCCAGCAGCATTTCATAGGCTTTCTGTAAACTTCCTTAGTTATGGCTGCACAAATAAATAAACTGGTGAGACAGGCTGGCAAATGGAGCACACTTTTCCTCTGAGAACTTCACCTGCAGCCCTAAAATCATGCCAGCACCTGCCTGTTTTGGTGAAGTTCTCTGTAATAACCAAAACGTGTTGTTCAGGCTCTTCAGGTCCAAGTGGTAAAATCAGTGTAGGTAGGTAGTCTGGGAAGACTCAGTGCTGTCTTTCAAGTCCTTATGACTTTTATCTTTCAGATATAATTTGAAATGGAATTCAGAATATTTCCTAGACACTGGAAAGCATAAAGGTGCCTTTTCCCCTCCAGTTTTCTGATAAATTACCCACTCTATCCTTTCCAGACACAGATTGAGTTTATGCCATTATGGTTCATGTCTGCAAGTTCCAATAGAATATTTAGTGATGATGAATATGATCAAGTGATGATGTATAGGACCAGGAGATGATTAAAAAAAAAAAAAAAAGCCATTTTTTCCTATCTTTCAGCAAGAAAAGTAGTCATGGAACAGAACAGATATTATCTAGCAGCCAGCTCATATAGACCTGTATAAGAGCCTCTTTGAGCAGAATCCATGACTTCAGAAAGGGAAGGTCAGGTTTTTCTGGGGAGAAATCCTGTGAGTGATCCCAGCTTAGCTAAAGGAGAGAATTATGTCAGAGAAGACAAGCATCTGTGTTTATTCCTGCAAGAAAATAAATGGCTGTTCTATTCTGAAGGAGGAGATGGATGTCTCAGCATTGCATTAATCTGCATGTGCTTTTGTGTTGTGCTTAGGTAAAATAATTAATTGTGTGGCAATGGAACACACCTTCTATTCCCCACCATCTATTAGATGCAGTGACTGTTAAGGTGTGATCTAGAAAGATCCCACCCTTGGGGAGCTGCCTAGAGGGTCCTTGCAGGCTACCTGAGGAGCTGGTGGGTTGCTGTGGGTGCACAGATGGTTTGTTTATCATTCTCCACCTGTTTATCCATCCTGCTCCTGCCCTTTGGGAAAATAGAGTTGTCTGAGACTTACAAGCTATGTCCAAAAGGCTTGGTTAAGATATGCTACAGAGATGTAAAAAACTCTTGCTGTTGAACCATTCCTGAAACAACCAAGATGATAAATTATTTGTTTGTTTGATACATTTTTTGAATGGGGAGGGTGTGCTTGGCACAGGTAGGTCCCATGCCCAGCATGTGTTTTCACTCCTTCCCTCGAATTCCAGTAGTCATTAAAACCTGTCTTGGTGTCAATTTTTAGGAAAAAATCTTATTTTCATGTGCTCAGCAGTCACTGAGGTGAACTTTTGAATTTGCACTCCAAATGGTGTATCTGCACAGAGCACAATGCAGTGCAGGGGGATTCAGGACCATCCCTGGAATGGCAGTGCACTGAGACCACAGGGCTTGACCTCACCTTGTCCCCAAATCCCACTGAGCAGGCAGGAGGGATGTTGCTGCCTGAACTAAATTCAAAGAGAAGCAGAGGGAGATGAGACATGAAGGATAGAAAGGATGGAAAATAAGGCAGAACTGGAAATGCAAAGCAGAGAGTCTGGAGATGGGGAACTGAGAATGGCTGAGCAATGAGATTAATGGGAAGGAGAGAAATGGGGATATGGCTGGCAGGATGAGGATCCTGGGACTTCAGTGAGGGGAGAAATTATGTGACAGGCCTGGAACTGCGACATTTTGAGGAGAAAGGACAGAAGAGCTCAAGGGTGGAATTGATGTGAAAGAGAGGATTTAAGAGCTTATTCACCAAACATGTGGCTTAAGTATCTCCTCCTTCAGGGTGCTCTTAGATGGGGGTGGCAGCCTGAACCACTGCCAGTGACACAAGTAGTGCCAGTGGTGGGGGAACCACCTTGGCACAGGGCTCAGAAAAATGAATAGGAGAATCTCCCTCTGGAATTTAAGTGCAGAGATGTCTTTGGTTAAAAGTCTGCCCCTGAGGTTGCAGGATTAGTCACTCGAAAGCCAGGGCTGGCTGTGCATTTTTGGTTCACTTTATTTGGAGATGGACATGTGAGTAAATCAAAAGTGTCTCCATGTTTGGGCAGCCCTAACTCTGACATTTCATCTCTGTGTTTTTCCTTTTGCTTTTCCTGAGAAAACTCTCCAGAAACTTTTACAAATAAAGACTTGGATTTTCTTTCCTGTTTTTTCCCCCAAGACTTTGGATAGGAAAAAAAAAAAAAAAAAGATATTTTTAACACAAGGCATGTACTTTCAGAACAAATAGAGCAGGAATTTTTTAATTTGACACTGAGAACAATATTATTATTGCTTAACTTTAATTCTTAGAACTGTATCAAAATGAATAGGCAGTCTTATTTCTGCTGTTCCCTATTCAGTGTACTTGACTGCTGCCTTTACAAAATATTTTAGCATGCTTTTGTGTAGGTGACTGCGTGTGTGTAAGAGAAAGATGTCATCCCTTTTCATTAGCCCACTCATCCATGGGATGAAAACGCGGCGTGTTTGTCTGTGTACAAGTATGTCTGTCTGCATAAATTAGAGAGTTTGCATCTGAATCAAGCAATGTGTCCCTGCAGCAGACAGAGCTGCCTTTCTGCCCCAGGGCTGTTGAGCCTGTTCCTTGTTGTGAACTGTGCAGCCAAGAGGCAGCAGTGGTGCTTTTACCCAATATACTCCATGAAACACATTTGTTAACATCCCTGAACAAAGCTATGGAGCCAAAGATACAAAGCCAAAGCCAGCTTCAGCCCTGGCTACCTGGAATCTGTCCATTTACCTTAATAGGACTGTGATTAGACCCAGCTACAAACAGTTCAAAAAGAGATAATGTAGATGCTTATTTTGTTTGCCATTGGCCCACTTTGTGTGTTGCACTTAGCTGTGTTTTCTTAGCATCGTGTTCACCCTGCAGCTGGCAGATACCTTTATTTAACTTTTACCTGCCAGCTTTGCAGTCATCCTGTCTTTGTGTTGGCCTGTGTTGGTGGGCTAAAACAAGCCTGGTGCACTGGTGCTTGCTTTTCTTCTTGCTTTCCATTCTTCTTTCCTTCTTTCCCAGTCATCTGTGGTCTGAGCTGCCTGTGTGAGCTGAGCTTGGCTTTGGAGCTGCAGCTTTTCACAGATGTTGCAGGAGCATCTTCTCGTGAAGAGGGTAGAACAAGGCACAGTTAAAGATGAAAAGTGCCTATTTCTAGGGCTGAAATCTGAGGAAAAAGCCCTCGAGGAGTCAGGATGGAAGAGTGTGTTTTCAGCATATGGTTTCTGTGCAGCCTCAGGTCACATCTGTGAGAGAAGAAGTCAGTGTCAGAGCTCAGTTCTCTGGGGATGCCACTTCGGTGGCTTTAAAGACATCAGTCTCCCCTTACTGTCCCTGAAGGCGTGGGGACAGCAGGGTCAGACAGCTACAACTCTAAGCCCCCATGCCCAACTCAGGCCTCCAAACTGGTGGAGCTGCAGCTTGCTTTGGGCAAGGATGGGTTGAGCGAGGGAAGTAGGAAGATCCTGTTAAAGGGGCTTTTCTTTTTTTGCTCCCCATCTGTAACAAGGGTCCCAGACAGGCATTGGCAGCCGGTATAACTGGGGTTTGGCCATGCCTTTTCCAGCACCCCAGATTTCCAGGTGAGCTCCCATCCCAGCACTCAGCAGCCTGCCTTAGGGACAATCCTGGGAGCTGCCTCCAGGGGAATTGAACAGTACACTTCTTCCCGAAAAATAAATGCACCCAAAGAACTCCTGCTTCCCTGCCCTTTTCCCACTGGGAAGGCAGTGAATTACTCTAGGTTTGGAAAAGTGAAGTTTTAAACTTCCTGGGCTGCAGCTGTTTCTACAAACTCTGTTAGTCAAGCTTCAGAGCATTAGACTTCTTGGCTTGGTATCACCCTCTATAAAATATATATTTTCTTGATAGGTCAAGCACCAGAAATTCCCTTAGTTTCATAAAGAACATGAAAGAATCGGTTTTTGATGCCCTGGGGAATTTGCAGCATGCAGTGTTTTAAGGGAAAGGCCCTCACTTCATGCAGTGCTTTGGATCATTGTTCTTGAATATCCTGTTTCACATTATTTATTGCTGCAGATTTTTTTATTGTCTCTTTCCCAGACAATAAAACACATTGCTGTAACACAGACTCTAATCAAAAGAAGAAGGATCACTTCACTTTAGGCATGTTTTGGCTCTGCTGATGTACTTCATGGTGGCCTCTGGCTCTGCCAGCATGGGGCAAACAGGGAGCCCAGACCTGCCGACAGTGGGGAGCACAGCTCCGGCCCCATGCACCACGGCTTGGGTTTGGTTTTGCTTAGCCTGTCATCAACTCCAAGGCAGAGGAAGGTACTCTGTTACTTTCTGAGCAAGATTTCAAGGTAGGCAAATTTCAAGATGGGTGAATTTCATTGTAAATAAGAGACACGGTGGGGTCTGGCTTTCTGGTGCAGTTGTATTGACTTCAAGAGCACTTGTCCTGATCGTTGCTTGTGCACAAACACATTTTGGCCCCATGTGCAGACTCTTGACTTGCACAATACAAGGAAAAGTGATGCCAGAACATAAATTAAGAGGCATGAATGGGTGAAACACAAAGGAGCTTATTTTGTGCTAATAGTTTAGCAAAGGCATTCAGACACTTCTAAAGTTAGCACATTGCGCTGCCAAGAGAAACAGTGCAGCAGGGGAAAAATACCTCCCTGGATAGCTGTCTACTAGCAGATATGTCCTGTTTTTCATCCCAGACAAATACAGTGTGTCTCTGCCAAGTATATTCTTTGGTTTTCTTTGCCTTATGTGGGATAAATACTTCCCTACTCCTTCCAAAGTCAGTATAGTAATTAACGAAAAATCAAAGCTGCACCTGATAAAAATGCAGTGTTTTATCTCTATATAGACTTTCAATCACGGAAATTGCTTTGTCTCATCAATTAGCTGGGACCTTGCTCAGCCTGTAATAGGGGCTGACAAATCCACATGTGGCATCTGATGGCTTTTCCCAGCACTCCTAATAGCTTTGGTTGCCATTATATCAGCAAAGGGCTGCACAGCAGAATTGTAGGAGGAACTCAACAGGTTTGGCAAATGAGAATTTGATGGCCAAAAAATGCTGCTCTCACTCACACTAAGAACTGCAAAATTAGCAAAACACTTGTTTGAGCTGTTGTACAGCTTGGTTTGGGCTTCCCTGTGTTTGTTTTATAATGCAACCGCAAACATGAGATCCTGTAATTAAAGACCATATCAAGTACACAAAAGTAGACTAAATAAAGGGCAGATTACCAATCTTATTTCTGGCACTTCTCAGCTCCTGAGTGCCTGATGCTGCAGTTTCGATGTCTCTGCAATCAAGTTTTTGGGTGGACAGTATTGAATGTCCCCCAAGCCTCGCAGCCACTGAAAGAGGAACGGGTCTCAACTGGGCACTGTATATTGTCTGTAACTACACGAAGTAACGAGTCTTGCTTTGTTCCTATCCCAAGGGCCAAAGGTTGGCTGGGTCCCACTGAACATCCACCCTCCATAGCCATCCACAGGGCTCCTTGTCCCCTCTGGTGTGGAGCTCCTGGCTGCAGGAGCTGCTGGTGCAGGACCTTGCAAGGCTGGCTCCGAGCCCTTTGCAGCGGGGAGAGTCTGATCAGTGGCTGAAAATGCTGCAGCAGGGACAGGTCGGTAGCTGCTAATGGTTTCACTGCTAATAAGAAGCACGCTGTCCTGGCTCAGGGCTGGGATCCCCAGTGATGTGAGCAGGACTGCAGTCGCTGCATTGGGGCTGGGGCCGAGCCTCTCAACTGAGACTCACCAATGCTGTGGTGGGGGAGCTGGGACCAAGGGAACCTCCAGAGAGCCCTCCCTGCCTGCACAAGGCACCAGGGGCTGGGAGCAAGGCTGAGATTGGGTCCTGCGGGGTGTGGAGGAGATGCCATCACTGGCTGAACTCCCTCTCCTAGCTCCCGGGTATCCAGCTGAGCTGCTCTTCTTTCTCTGGCTGCTGGGCGGTGCATCAGCACCTCCAAGGTGGTGGTGGAGTAAGAATCTCTTCTTCCAAGCAGCCTAGGAGCACACAGGGACTTAGGCATGTGCAGAGCCTCTGCAGAAACAGGCTCTGTGTTGGCAATGTGCCCCTTTTACCTTTAGTCTAGGGTTGCCATTTTACTGTATAAATCAGGGAGAGTTTTGGCAGCAGATTAGCTTGATGTAAACCACATAGCATTCCTCCTCTGCCAACATGTCCAGTCTTTAATTTATATTATCTTTTTCTTTTTTTTTTTTTGATAAATTTCCTTTCTGAGAACAATTTGCATCATCATTCATTTTAAAGATAGATTATTTTGCAGTGTTTGATAGATCAACCCCAGTGCTTGGAAGGCTGGCATCCAGACATACAGCTTGCTAAAAAATTACAGTCTTGTTAAAGAGAGCAGCGGTGGTGTGAGATCACCTTATATGGCTCTTGCTATCTTCCCCTGCAAGCTGAGAATTGATTTCTTTTGCAATGAAAATTCCTCAGAGCTATCCTTTATCACTTGTAGAAGAAACACAAAATGGGGTAGTACAAGCCAGCGTGTTCAGAGCAAGGAATTATTAACAGTAAGGTATCTTAATGGCACAACAGCAGGGATAAATCTGGCTTGTGGACTCTGAAGTTAAGGTTCAGGAAACAGCAGTCTTTGCTTAAAGATACAACCCAGAAATTAATCAGGATGAATAATATGATAATACATGAACAGCAGCATTTAGAAGCTTCAAGGGGTTTCAAGGCTCTGTTGAAGCAAGCACACATCCTAACAGACTACCCTGCCAGAGAGAATTTACAATCTTGTGAGTCAAGGCTGATAAACAGTGGGATAAAGGAAGGATTAATATGCTCATTTTGCAAACAGGGAATCAAGCCACGGCATGATTAGAACCTAAATTTACAAAAAAGTGTGTGGGCTTTGTTTTCAGATGCTGTGCTCACTGGAGGCCAGCACAGAGCCAGCAAACTCATGGCTCCTGGATGACTGCATGGAAGAAGTACCAAAGGATGGGGTCTGCTGAAAAAAGAGGCTGCGATACAATTCATCCTCAGGGAAACAGTGAGAGGAGGGAAAAAGGGAAGGAGGGATAGAAGGACAGAGGGATGGAGGAATGGGGTCATGTCTGTGAACACCTCAGTTCTTAAAGCTGTGTTTCAGTGCTCTTATTCAACATATTTGCTTTCAACAAGTTCTTTATTCTTCACATTCAAGGTGTCAAATACTTGAGAATATTTGCTGTGAGCAACTGAATGTGGCCTAGTTGTTATGTTTCATGTTTATTGTGCTCCTCAGCAAATCTCAGCAAACATCAAAAATAGTTCAGGCACCAAATGGCCCATGGGTGTCACTGAGATTTTCTTGAGATGGGCAAGCCACGGTTCCTGCCTGTCCTGCCTGGTACATTTGCAATCAGCAGACACAGGAGCCATGTGGGTTCGGATTCTCCTGTGCAACGCAGGAGGAAGTGTTTCCCAGCTTTGTGCCAGCATCTTGTCCTCTCACATGCTCCTTTCCAAAATGTCACCTCTAGTATTACAGGGGACTGCTGGGCATTAGTAATAAATACGTGCAGAGATGGGTTTAGCAGAGGAGGCTGAAGATGCCACGGGCACCGCGCCTCCCATCGCTGTCGGCAGTGACGGCATCTGCTGTGTGACAGAGCTGTGCCCACACTGCCACCGTGGAAGCTGCCACGGTGTCAGGTTTGTCACCTCCTGCCCCGGGAAATGTCTGGGGAGGTGCTGGGTGCTGTTCCCAGCAGCTGACCATCAGAGATCAACTCTGAAGCTGTAATGCCACATGTGCATGGTAACATCCTAGCCTGAAGCCATCTGTGAGCAGGAGAATCCTGCAGGAGGAAACCTGCTTCAGCTTTATCCTGCCAGCTGCCAGCGTGGGCAGGGGCTGCCCAGCCCTGCAGAACCTCTCTTCTCAGGAAACTCCCTCCCCACCCCATGGGGCCACTACTTGCTTTGAGATTCAGTCCTTAGTGCATGTAAGAGACATGAAAATCAGACAGGGAAAGACGACTAAATTTCACTTTGACTTTTAGTCAAAGATGACTAAAAATCACTGAGGAAGTGAAAATGCATCTCAGCTGTTTTCAGATGGTAAAGGGGAATCTCTGTTTTTCCTGTTGCAGCACAGTAGTGCAGGGAAAGGCAGTAAAAACTAAGGTCTCCTGGAAGACTTAAGTTGCTCAGAGCAGAATCCATATGCTGGGTCTTCTTTAAGGATGATGCCTTGATGTCAGGGGGTTTTGTTGGGTTTTTTGGTTTTGTTTTTGTATTTTCCTCCTGATATCAAAAAACAAGATTTCTCTTCCTGGCAAATGAATCTAGTAGCCCAAGATCATCTCTCCTCTTTGGGTTGCATTGCTTAAGCAAATTACACTGCAAAGAATTAAACCCTACCCAAACTCACTTTCAGACATAAAGAATTCTTAATATTGTATTCTGTTGCAGTTGGACCTTCCTCTACATTTCCTGCCTAGCTCCTTATTTTCCTAGATGCTCCCTTGATTTATGTTTATTAGGGCACAAATAAAACACTTCTTCTTTGGAAAGAATGTTGCAAGTTTGCAGACTTCTGCCTTCACCTTTTAATGTGCTTTTCTGTTCAGAAAAGATGCCATACTTGGAAAATGTAAATTTGACATCTTTTATGCTTACAGAAGGAAATGTATTTTCAAAATTGATTTCTGTCTCTATCAAAACCTTTGAGGTGAGTTATTCAGCTGAGATTGAAATGCATTATGTCTTACCATCAATAAATATGTCTGTTTAAATGAGAAGCAGAGCCATGTTTTTTCAAAGCTGTGTTTCCACATTGCTTTGCTTTATAGTTGGAAGTTACTTTTGAGACTGCTCCAGGTTTAAAATTTACTTGTTTCTTAAGTAGAATTGAATAACATAATTTTAGCTTTTCAGCTTGTAGAGAAAGCATTTATATACAGGTTGCATGTTTTCACTGATCTGGAAACAGAAGGGCTTTAATTAGCCTCTGTATAGCAGACACTCATGAATGAAAATGAAAGTTAAAAACCCTTGTTTTGCATGTTGAGTTCTGATACCAAACAGGAGAGCCACAATGCTCCTCTATGCGTTCCCCAAAGGTCACTTCTTATGGCCTGCTGTTCTTGTGTCTGTGCACACACCTGTTTGTGTGTGATCAGCTCTCCCCTTCTCCCCACCATCCTTTTTCCCAGCTCGGGTGCCAGCTGTGACAAGCAGAGATGTCCCTGTTGTCTCTGTAAGCCAGTGCCCGGGGAAGCACAGGAAGGGGGATTATACCTGACTGCAGCTCTTTTCTCTCTGATCAGAGCAGCTCATCAGACAAATGGGAGGAATTCAGACGAAGGGAGCATACGAAGCCTGGTTGCTCCAAGGCATGTAATAATGTTTTTCAAACCTTTGAGGATCTTGGCACTTCTCTGCTCACAGCAAAGGGAATGGGAAGGGTTGTGACTGTAGATGCATCTAAGGATGGTGATCCCTTGCTGATGCCCTGACTTTAATCCCTGCAGCCACTGCATTCTGGTTGGTGTGCCAGCAGTGTCCGTAGTCCACTGGAGGTGTCTGCCAGGTGTTTTGAATGTTCAAGGCAGGCATGATTTTTCTGCAAGGAAACACAAATATTACAGTAGGGCAGACCATTGGCCTGTTGCAGATGGCATTAATTGCAGTGAGTAGAAAGGCTGGATGGTGAAGTTACAAAGAAAAACTTTTTGCCTTCTCAACCTTATATTTCTAAAAGTATGCCAAAGAGAAACCTGATTTTGGTATCCAGGGGACTTTGGCCTCATCAGCATTAGTCAAGCCCTGCCAGAACCTGGTCTCTGCCCTGACTTGGCTGCCCTGATCTAAGCTATGGACCTCTCCTCACCTCTAGAGCTGTGTCACTCTAACCAGACTGCTTTTGGGAATGATTCCTGCCTTTTGCTATCCCCTGAGTGCTCTGTGGGAGACAGTAGTAGATGGAGACAAAAGAAAATTGAAAGAAAATTCTGCCAACAGAAAATTGAACTCCCATGTCCAGTCTGGTGTGCTGGCATTTTTACTTTACTAGAATGCTGCACCCCATACATCCAAGTGTTCACACTGGGTCTGTCACATCCTTTGCAAATAACATGGTTTATTTTGAATGTACATCAAACCAGTGTGTTGAGTAGGACTAGCAACCTTTCCAAGCGCAAACTCCCTGAGTTTTAGAATTGAGGGTGCATGTTTGGCTCCTAGCACACGTTTCAAGAACTTCAGAGAACAAGCCTGCCAAAGTCTCTATAATTACTGCACATTATTACTATACATATAGTATTTTTTTTTTGCCTATATGGAATGCCTGGGCTGTGAGCAGTATGTCTGTTACAAGACACAAGTCTTTTCTTTTAGCTTGGCCCTTAATTTCCTTTCCTTAAGGACACCAAAGGTACCAAGCCAGACTGAATGATTTGTCCTAGTCTGAACCCTTAAGGTTTATCACTGCTGTGGACACCTTGATAACAGCACAGATACTCACCAGTATCTATAAAAATCCTATTAAAAAATCCTATAAAAAACCTATAAAAATCCTCATGCCTCCTTGCCCTGTAGCCTGAGTCACTGAGAGGGAGTAGAGGAGCTTTGTGGGCTTTCATGGTGTTGGAAGCTGTAATCCCACGACAGACTGCCAGCTCTCTGTGCAGACAGTAGTGATATGTTAAAATGAGCTTTCCCCCTGTCTCCCACTGCAAGCAGATTGATGGGCTTGGTGGTCAATAGAAGGAACTTTGATGGCTCCTTCTGCTTGTGGGTATGGCTGGGCCTTGAGCTGATGAGGTAGCACTGGTATGGGAGCCCCAGGATGCTGTCTGTCCCTCATGTCAAGCGTGTGCTTTTGGCATCATGCCCATTGGACTGTTTTAGTTAGGGGCTTTGGCCATCTTCCTGGTAACTCCCTCGGTCTCTGGGTGGTTACTTAAGAAGAGAAAGAGAAGGAAACCTGATGTAGCAGCTCCTCTTTAACAGAAAAAGAAAAAGAAAAAAAAAAAAAAGAAGGAAAGAAATGGATAGCTGGCTAATTTCTGGTTTTATTCTGTGTGTGGACAGTAATGAGCTGACTGAAAATTATCAATGTGATTTCTTTACATTCATGAAACTTCATTACAGTCTACGATGTTCTTTGTGAGGAATTTCTAAGATCAGTTCCTCGTGACAGCGTTTTTGCACCGAGAGGCTGATGGAAAAAATGAATGTTATCTCTGGCTAACAGGAAGGATATTTACTCCCTGCCAGTGACTTGACACTCTGTGTTGGTCAAAGGCTGGGTTAATATTATGGGGTTTCTTTTGAGTTCCCACAGGTGGATGGAATTTGAGATGCAACAGTACAAAGTGTTAGACAGCCTCACATGGGATGGGCCAGCCAGGATAGGGTGTGATGAACAGAGTGGGAAATCACAGTCTCCTAAATAATTTTGTCAGTTCTGCTTTTTATAGTAACAAACCAGAACAAACTGCTCCCTGGCCCAGAGAAAATGTGAACTTTTAAAGTGAGACTTTATCCTCTCATATGGCATTCAGTGGCCTATTAGAGCCAGGCAGTAGCCTGTACAGCCCTTATTTTTTATTCCCAAGAATCTGCCTCTCAGTAACCAGTGTGGGCAAAGGTTCCTTGGCAGCATCTCAGGGACTTCAGGCTTGGGTCAGAGGCCACTCCCATGGGATTGTCTGGAAGTAGCCACATGGTTTGGGAGGTCAGGAGAGTTTAATAATATGGTGGAGGTCAAGCTATGCCATTTGTTCTCAGGATGGGGCACAGATGCACCTGGGTCTCAGAGTGTGTGTGTGGGTACACAGAGGCACAGGACAGGATCTATTAGAGAAAATGAGAAAGAAACAGATTAGTCAAAACTGTGCTTGGAGTCCAGATGGTTAGGAGCCCTACATTTACAATGTTATTCACTTATTTATAGTGAAGCCAGAACAGGAAAAAGTCCCCTGAGGAATCTTGAGCCATGGCCTTGGCTGACATCACTTAATGAGCATCAGCAGAACACAACCAGATCCAGTCTCTATGGGAGGACTGAAATACCCTGGAGAAATGGAAACCCAGTGACATGAACCACTAAGTAACTTTGTGAAATGGTGATGCAGGCACAATCTGGCTCTGTTCCAGGAAAAGCCTCTTTCACCTTTCTAATTAGTGGGGGTCTCATTGGGGAGTGTGGAAGATTCATGGCCACTTTACTTTGCATGCTTTCCTGTAATTTACTGTTCTCATTACA
The DNA here is from genome assembly GCA_013396955.1 of Regulus satrapa. Lineage (NCBI taxonomy): Eukaryota > Metazoa > Chordata > Aves > Passeriformes > Regulidae > Regulus > Regulus satrapa. The sequence continues at coordinate 185,982 of VWZN01012597.1, read as the reverse complement.
GAACACAAGATTATTTTTCACAGCAGGTCTGGAAAAAACTGGAACTGTGCAAGCATTGTCCAGGCTCTTGTGCCAGGGCCTATTTAATGCCTAAGCTGATTAAGTGCCTACCTTCTCACAAATCACATCCCATAAAGGCCATGAGGGTGCTATGAGGAAGAGAGGCAAAGTTTCATAAAGGTGGTGAATCTAAAGTACAAAATCTGATGGTTGCTTTCTAAAGGTTTGAAATCTATACAAAACAGGATCTGGAAAAGGTCTTAGCTCCTCCGCCTATAAAAAAGCTTCTGTTTTCTTGGTGCTGCAAAATCCTGGGTATCAAAAATGAGGAAATGTGTTACTGAATGCACTGACATCCAAAATATTTGGGTGTTGAAATGGGAAGGGGACCTCTTGATGTTTTTATGAGTTGTCCCTCCTTCATTATCTGACACAAACTCTCAGTGCTTTGAGAAGGCTAAGGGTGGAAGGTGACGGTTCTCCCTGGTCTCTCCATGTCTTTCCAAGTGCTGCCCCTCACTCGTAGGGAAGTCACAATTGCCAGCCCTCCTCCTTCCCCGGTCCTTTGCAAATGGGAATTGGCTTCATCTTCCCCTGCAGCCACAGCTAGTGCCACAGAGCAGGGTTAGCTTCTGCAACAGGCCTCCAGAAATGTCCTTTTGGAATAGAGCCTACGATCTAGATCATGACCTGGCTGCCCTCCCCACCCCTGGGAAGGGAAGTTGTTGAAGACAGAGCTGTAAAAAATAAATTGACAAGCCTATGTCACCTGTGCACCCAGTTTGAGTTTCCACCTATCCCAGCAAGGAACAGAAATACCCTGTGCAAACTGTGTCCTTAGACCACAAGAGAACAAGATGCTCATATTCTGAATTTCAAATGCAAACACTTGTGAGAAATTGACCTTGCAAGACTTGGCAATGCCCTGAAACAAAAGGGTTTATATTGCTTTTAAAATCGTTTTCTCAGATCCGTTATTCCCATTATCCATATAAATGTCTAATCCTCCTTTGAATTGTGCTAAGCTCTTGGCACTGGTACTGTCTTGTGAAGTAGATTCCAATGTTGTAAATTTTTTTAGGTTTGTTTGGTTTGGGGTGTTTTGTTTTATTATTTCTTTTTGACATTGTGTAGTTTCTGGCTTGCAATTTCATTGAATAGTCTCTCTTTCCTATGTTATGAGAGGAAAAATAACTGCCTTTTCCAGCATTTTACCCTTGTATTATTTTGTCTGCTTCAACCATTTGTCTCCTAATCACCCTTCATCCAAGACAAGGGGTCCCCATATTTATGCCTTTCTTCCCACTGGTGATTGCTGTGTGCCCATGAATATATTCTGTGTCTTGCTCCAGTGGGATTCAGGCAGGGCTACAAGCAGTTAATAAAGTGATGAGCTTATTTTATGAAGACATTCAAGGAGGGAATGAATGTGAGGGTATTACAATCTCCTCATGAAAAATAAGAGAGCAGAAAAATGGCTGAATTAATGAGTAAATTATTCCCTATGAATTACTCATCCAGTTCTGTCACTATCACTTTAATGTTAAAAAACTTAGAACCGATTTTATCACCATGGGTAGAAAGAAACAGTGTGCTCAAGCTATTGGAAGGCTGAACTTGGACATTTACTTTGGTTTATCCATACTGATGTGATGTATTTGATAACTGATACTCAAAACAAAGGTTTAAATAAAAATTAGTCAGTTTGAAAACCTTGCTGACTTTACCCCAACTGTTCTTTGCTTAACGTGTTTTGTGTAAGGACAAAGAATGGACAATTCCTGAACTGTCCCCCTCAAAGGGGGGGGGGGATTTTTCAGTTTTTCATCCCTAAGTTTCAAAGAACATTTCAAACCCCAGAATCATTTATGTAATACCTCTGAAAATGAAAACCTTTGAAATGCTTGCAATCCCCTAAAGCCTAGCATGGAAGGGCAGCAGTGATAGGGGGTATGAGACGCAGCCCTGTTGATGGGATTTGGTATCAAAACAGACAGGGTTATGGATGCCACGTTTTCATGGCAGATGCTCTGCTCTGTGCACAGCTCTCTCCCAGCCTCACTCAGCTTCTGTTTTGCACTGATGACCTTTCATGGGCTTTTTCCTTTGCAAAGAGCATGCAGCTGGTGACGATGCTGGCAAGCGGCCCAGACATCAACTTTTACCTCATGGCCACCTGAAACCTCTTGTGTTGTGCTTGGGAAATTGTAATAACCCCTCTGACGTTTTTTCCTCCTTGCTTTCTTTCCAGGACTGTCCTGAGTGGGTTTTTTAAACACACAAGCTTCTTACATCTTACGAAAATACCTATATAAGTACATCTTCCATGTGCAATAAAAGCTGATGGCTCTTTGTACTGAGGATGTTGCACGGGCTGAAATTTCCTGTGTCAAATTTAATTGAATTAAACTTTGGTAATTAATTTATAACTCCCAAAAAAGTCAGAGAGCCTTTCTAGTGCTCACATAACTCTGTAGCTTGTGTCTGCATAAAGAATCCCATCAGCTGGGACTTCTCAGGTTTGTAGGTCAACTGACAAACCTCAGGGGGCTTTGGCAGAGGGGGAAGGTCAAGGACAAGGAAGGTCAAGGAAGGTTTCCAAACATGGATTCCCACTCAGGCAGGGACAGCGGGGGTGGAGGATGATCTGACACAGGTCTCTCATCCCAGCCAAATGTCCTGAGCCTCTCCAGAGGCTGGAAGGAGTCTTTGCTCAAGCAGATCTTGATGTCCACAAGCAGTGGGTGCAGTTGGCTGCCAAAACAGCAGCACCTAATGGGGTCTGTTGAGCTATTTCCCTTCTCCTGAGGCAGGAGGCAATGCAGCATCCTTCTCACCTCTCCAGAACCTCAGCTGCAGAGTGAGAGGGTCAGCAAGTTTCAAGGGACAGCTTGACACGGGTGGTGGGGTCTGGCAGCAGCAGTGATTCCGCACAGCACCTGGAGTCTGCTTCCTCACTCAGCTCCACACCGAGTCTGTACAGAATAAACATTAACTGCCTTTTTACATGCAGAAAAAGAAATGGCAGTCTGCAGACAGACCGTTGTGCCTGAAAGCTGCATTGTCTCCATTTGTAATACAGTTTGACCAATGCAAAAGAAAAAAATTCAGCCCTACCAGTCATAGGGCTGGGTCTTTTTGTGAGAAAAATTAATGGTGCAAAGAGGGTACCAAATTTTAGGTGAAATCTGGTCTGTGCTGCCCCAGCCTGAGAAAAACTGCTAATACAAGGAGTCAGAAATTTTATTAGTAGTAGATTAACATTTCAGACCAAGTATTGTAATAAGTCTATAAATTTGCCAGCTGATTTCTCACAATATTCAATAATTCAATTCCTGGTTTCATCCCATAATGTCCAAGAGGAAGAGTAATAACCCATTTAAGGCAAATGTCAATGAGCAAGACTGGATTTGTGCTGGATTTGTAGCTTTACTCCTCTGCAGCTCTGGCTCTTGCTATCACCCAGAGCTGATTACAAAACACATAAAATCTGAAAACAAGAAAACACAAACCTGTAAATCATCTCTCAGAAAAGTCCTCAAGGTGGATATTTTGGAAAACAAATGACACCTTACTTGCATGAGACAAGAGTAAGCTGAAAACCTCAAAATTAGCAGCCTGAACAAGTATTTGAGGGCTGGGGGCTGGCTGGGACCATGTCATGGTCTGTAAGGGGTACAACCAGGGGCTCTTTGCTGAGAGACAGTGGCAATCTTGAGCAGGCACAGGGCCAGAGCTGGAGGGACTGAGGAAGGCAAGATGTGAAACACATCTGGTAAAAGATATTGCCTGCAGTGTCATATTAAGTGTAGAAGTGGAAGGTATACATAAACCATGGAAAATTATCTATTTACAGGGATTTATAGGCACAGAGGTTGCACCCCTGGCAGCCCATCCAAATCCCCCGATTTTATCCAAGCTCTTAAGTTATTTCCCAATAAGCCATATAATTAGAATTTTCAAAGAGCCATAATTATGCCCATTAAAGTTTTAGCAACACTATGTTTATATATTATCAAAGAACATCAGCTCTGTATGAAGTGAATAAACATTTTGACACAGGCTGAAACTCAAAAACTTTTCTCTCCCTGTTCCGGTTATCTGCTGAGCTCCAGCCTGCCAGGACTTTGCTGAACACAGCTGTGAACAACGAGCAGCAGAAGGGAAATTCAGGGGGGAGCCTGAAGACACTTACATTGTCCATCTGGAAAGCAAAGCCAAGGATGCCATTAATTTTCTGACAGATAATAGTGCCAGAAGAGCCCAAATGCCAAAGTACTTTCCTTGTAAGGCTGCTTTAGTTATCATAATGAATAAGAATCTAATTCTGGGGAGGAAGCCATGCCACCAGTAAGTGTAATTGGTCCATGCTGTGCCTGTGCTGTGGTGTGCTGGCTGGCAGAAGAGCTGCATGTTGCAATAGCAGGCACAGGCACAGGCATGAGCCTATGCTGCACCCGGGGCTGAGCTGGCCACAGCCACGCTCCTGAAGGCCAAGCACACCATGCTGAGCAGGGCAGCAGGCAGTGCCTGGAGAGAGCCATGGAGCAACCTTCATTTCTCCCCAGAAATGATGGATTTAGGGCTTCATGAAAGACTGAGTCATGCATGGACGTGTGGGTTTGGGAAGCTGCTCTTCCCCTGTTGCCTCCCTGTTGTTTCCTCTCGGTGTCTCCCGTCGTTTGGCAGCTGGGGTGGGGTTGAATGTAGTTATCATGATGCACACAATCAGCATTAAATTTTAAATTTTCTTTTTTCTTTTTTATTTTTTTACTTCAGTGGCTCTTCCTCATTGTGTCTATGGTGTCTGCTTTCCCCACAATCATGCCAGTTTTATTCTTAGAACTAACTCACTGCTGATAGCATATTTGTTCCTTTTTGTCACTCTTTGAGTGTCTGCTCAGAAACTTTCCATGAAGATAAAGCTTGGTCTGCCTGAATGACTTGACTGGATAGCTAGGCAGAGACCAAAAAGCCTAGGCACAAGCTCAGCCTCTTCTGATATGCCACTTTTATAGCTCTACCTCTGGGCTCCATTTCTTGCCTGTGCTTTGGTATAAAATCGCTGCTTATTTAACAGCACTTAAAAAATTCTGTGTGATCTTGCAACTGTTAAATTGCATAATAATTCATTTTAAAATGGTGCCTGTGTGTGTAAAAGTCATCAGACTGCTCCCTGCAACTTCCTCTCTCACTACTTATCTTCCACAATTTTATCACAGCAGCACAGAGACCCATGAGCAAAAGCAGAGCAACCATTCTGCAAAACCATTGTGAAATATAGATTCTTCCACCAAGGGTGAGCTATCTGAATGAACAGGAGGGTAAAGCAAATGTGATCATTTCCCATTGATAAAAAATATCATGTGGAGAAAATAAGTGATTTATAAGTCTGACAGTGCTAGGAACTTATTTCTGAAGCTCAGGGGAAGGAAGTGTTAGCCACAGCACTCAGGGAGGACAGCACTTGATTTCTTCTTAGCAGATGCCAAGGAAAATATTCAAACACTTTAAACATATAGTCCTCTCAAGGTAGTTATCAGCTTTTATGATCAGCAAGGAATGAAACGTGTATAGTACAATCACTGAAATGTACAATCAATGAAATGTACAATCTGCCCCTGGGAATGAGGTGGAGCCCAGCAGGTGAAGGCTCTGTCAGAGTCACACAGAGCACGGTCGGAGCCTCACCATGGCATGTGTGGAAGATGAACTCATCACTGTGATGGCACTGAACCAGAGCTGCTTGATCCAGTGAAAACCATTTCTGTGAAAATTGTATGATGATATTTCTCATATTCTCCCTGGAGCTGGGGACTGTTTGCTTAATTCCCCATGCTGCCTGTGGAGGACGATTCACACCATATGCAGGGGACAACAAAATTCACAGGGCTGAGACGTTCCTGTAAAAATAGAAGCAGGGACCTGCTTTAAAACAATTTGAAACTGCTACATTGCTCACGATGTGTGGTGCCACAGGGAGAAGTACAAAGGGGAAAGCAATCTTTTATCATAAATCCTGGGTTCTCCTCAAGTCCAGCTGGGAGGGGATGGGTCACAGGCCAGAGCATGGCCTCAGCTGCTGAGGATGAAAAGACATTTCTGTTCAATGACTGTTCATTGATCTGTGTGAAAAGAGTTGGTGGAGACCTAGCTGCTTGCTCCCTCCCAAGGCCCTTCCTTTTGGAGCTGTGTGGGTGGATGCTCTGAGCACATCTGCCCGTGGGAAGCCTGTTTGTGGCCAAACACAGGGCTCTGGCTTCCTCCAGCAGTGGAAGCACAAGAGGTTATTTTTAAAAAAGGCCGGGGACTGCTCTGCCTTGCAGGAAACATTTCAGTCTCTCGGCTGCAGAAGGAAGATCAAGTCCTTGCTGGATCAGAGGGAGCAGATGGGCAGACCGGCCTTGGTCTCCAGAGAGCAGCAGCCAGGCTGTGGCTGTGCCAGATGTCCTGATGTATGGGCTCCTCTTTGTTAGAGGTAGCACTTGCCATCATCAGCCCCAGCCTCTCAGGACACAGAAAATACTGCACAGGCAGCTCTGTTCCTTGTGTAGCTGGTTTATTTCCTTGCAGCCCCTTGTGTTATCCCCTCTACCCTCTGCCCTGAGCTCCAAGAACCATCTGCTGGGAATTGCCCTGGCCACTGGCAAGGTAGGGATATCCCCAGTGAATCCACAACCCCTATAGGAATCTTGCATCTCTAAGTCTGTAAACACTGCCCTTCTCTGTCCCCTTTGAACTTCTGGGATTTAGTTGCACGAGGGTAAATTATATTTAGAAATCCAAATAAGAGCCTGAGGGGTACCCGGCCACTGTGGCAGTGTGGGAACACTGGGAACAAAGCATCCCAGTTGCTTTCAGATCGTTCATTTGTATTTGCTTTAACTTTTCCACACCACTTTTATCTCTGATCTATAAGTCTCTGTTTGTCTCAAAAGCTGCAGTCCAGTTTTAAATTTTCCAAATTAAAATGAAGATTGTCTGAATGTTGCAAAGGTTTTCCAGATGACCTACTGGGTTTCAAACGGTCCAGACTTTTGAGTAGTAAATTAATTTCCAAACTCTTTGTGCAACATCTTTTACTCTTCACCTCATCCTGGGACAAAAAGTGGATTTTCTAGCTTGCTTCTGGAACCATTAGAGCATTTACTATTTTAACAGTTGTGAACGGCAAGGCTTTGCAGTCCATATGATTTCAGATGGTTCATAGGAAACCAATTTTAGCTGTTACAAAATGTTCTGAACTTGCTACAACATTTTTATTGCTCTTTGGCTCTGGATTGATTTTCTCTTATTAGCTGGAGCTGACTGTGGCTTTTTTAACCAGACAGTTCTGGAAAGCAGCAAATCAGTCTGGAGCTCAGCTGCACAAAGTGAAGTTGCTTTGCTTATTGATGCATGCTTTTACATCACTTAAAGTGTAACAAGAGCCAGCAATTTAGCTGAGTTGGTTTGGTTTTCAGCTTTGATTGAAATTCACAGTTTAGAACATTAGCAGAATTAATTTGCTGGAGATTCTTATCTTTGCCACTTAATTTGAATGAAGTGAGGTATGTAAATATATGCACTTTGCAAGCTGTTATCTTTACTATTTCAAAACAAGATTGATTCAGGCAAAACTCTTAAAAATCCAAACACATAATGATTGCTGGAGGTCTTGACTTGGGAAGAAGTTGTGATTTTGCCTAAAGTTTGTAAAGAAAGCTTGATATGATGTTTTAGCAGATCCAAGGAAGGAGATAAAGGCAATTTTGACAGCAGTGAAAATCATTTAAAGGCAGAGAGGGCAAAGATGCCTGGCTGTGGGAGGCAGATAATCCTGAGTGATAATTATAATGGAAATTCTTAGGTGGGAAATATCCTCTGAGGAACCTGTGGGAGACAAGAAACAGCTAGGAGACAAATCCTGGAGAAGATCCTGGAGCTGAAACTGGGCTTTGAGGAAGCTATGGAGGGGGTGCTGAGCAGCTGAATAGAGTTGTGTGTTGAATTAGAAAACTGGTCCACAGGAAGAAAAATTATCAGGAAAGATATTGATCATGGAGGCAGAGGAAGCAGCTAAATCAGACTTGAAGCATGTACTGACTGAGCCAGAGAGGGGAAAAGATAAAGAGAGGGAGGAGAAGGCATCAGGAGGGCAGCCAGCTACATGGAGAACGGTGAAGAAGCAGAGGCAGCTGTGGGGTACAAGAGACAGAGGAGAATAAGATACCCCATCATGGAGGCAGAGCTGAAATACCTTTACTCTCACCCTGATGCCCCCAGAGTCCCACTCACCGGCTGGATCTTGGTTTCATATCAGTAGGAGTAGAAATGTTTGGGTCCAGGCAGGCAACAGAGAGGACAGGTGTGAGCTTGGCAGCTGTGAAAGGAGTGAAGCCCATGGGGGAGAGCTGAGCTTTGCCAGTGCTTGGGAGACTCCAGGTGACCCTCTGGAGAAGAGGGATCACCAGACATCACCAGGCTGCTGCTTCTAGTGACCATCCTTAAATTCATATAAATTCGCTGTGCTGTTTTAGAGACCCTGGTGAGCAAGAGTCTCCATGGACTGAGGGGGGATGCCCCCACAGAGCAGTATTTTGTACTGATATAATTTGCCATATTAGCTTTCTAGAATCACAGCATGGTTTTGGTTAGAAGGGACTTTTGAAGATCATCCAGTTCCAACCCCCCTGCCATGGGCAGAGACACCTTCCACTGGACCAGGTTGCTCAGGGCCTCATCCAACCTGGCCTTGAATGCTTCCAGGGATGGGGCAGCCACAGCTTCTCTGGGCAACCTGTGCCAGTGCCTCACCACCTCCACAGTAAAATATTTCTTCCCTATATCCAGTTTAATCTACCCTCTTTCAACTTAAAACTCTTGTTTTTTCTCTGGCACCATATATCCTTGTAAAACCTCTCTCCATCTCTCTTTTTTCCTTTTTCCCATACAGCTCCCTGTGTTCTTGTTTGGTATTTCTTTTGCCCTTTACAGGAAATTTGATGATTGTTTCTTTCTAAACTCTGATTTATTTTCAGTGTTGCAATGTATATATTTATTTCTTGGGCTGAAAATGATAATGTGACACAGTTTGCTTTTACAGTGGAGGTTCATGTCAAAATGATTAATTTTCAGCATTGAATAGTCCTGCACTCAAGCCATGTGATTTTGAGATAGTTTGTCCACATTTTCATATTAGGAAGTATTTCCTTGCACAGCATTTATGCCTGTGAAAAGAACTTTCTACAACACAAAGTCACTAAAAAAAATTTCCAGCAAGAAGGAGATAAGTATCTAAATACACCCACTTTCAAATGCAGTTTCAGATCTTTCCTGCTAGGAAAGAGGGAATCTCTAAATAAGACATGGCAGTGATCCCAGTAGGGGAAGGGCTATGGCAAGAGGAGTTGGGAAAAGCTTTGCTTTCTCATGCACGTGGGTCTGAGACACTGTCAGCAGTATTTGATTTGTCCCCAGCGCTGGCTGGGCTGGCTGGGCAGCCTGCCAGCAGACCCAGTGAGATGATCAGGTCTGCTCTACAGAGGAGATGCTGAGGAAAAGCCATGGAGAGCTGCAGGCAGAGCACAGCCCCTGACTCTTAGGGCCCTCGCAGTGCCTGTCCAGTGGCTGCATCTCCACTAGCTGGGGAAACTCAGCACAGGTCATCATTGCCTGGTCCTCTGCACCAGCTTCCCTCTCATCTGGTAAGATTTAAGGATGAAAGCAGGATGCCTCCCTCAGCTCATCCTTAAAAGGAAACATTGCTGAGCAGCTTTAGTGGCCTTTGGGGTCTTCCCTCACCAGGAACAAAGAGCGCTTTGCCACCCATTCCCCAGAACAGGCTGCAACATCAATGCCTCTGAGGGCTGCAAAATGTGGAAGATAATAAAACTTTCAAAGAAAGCTTTAAAGTCCAATGTGTGGGAGTAGCACAAAGGGCACTAAGCAAGACAAATAAATACATGGCTGCAAAGACTTTTTTGTTGTACCACAAATTGCGTAGGATGCTGTGGGCATGGGGAGAGGTCTTATGGCTTCCCTCTCGGGGGGGGCGTTTCCGCTGCAGGTGACAAGTATGCCACATCAATTGTCATCTGGATCCTGTTTCCCCAAAGCATGTAAAAAAGGTTCCAAGTTGCATTTCCCATTTATTCCACCAAACACCTTCAAAACCACACGAGAATAAGGGAATTAACAGCAGTACTTCACATTTAGAAGCTCTAAGGATTACAGATTGATTATGCAGTATGAGCAAATCCTCCTTTTCTGAACATTAAAATAAGTCTTTTATCTGAAGTTGAGCACAAGAGAAAATGAGACTCATTTTTAAAGCACTGAGCACTCCACAGCTCTGATTTCTGAAAGAGCCAAAGGCTGTTGAATACATTTAAAGATCAAGTCATTTATTGCAGTGCTTACATTTTCACTTAGAAGACCTCATTTCCAAAAGCCTTACCATAAATGATTTGCCAGGAACATAAAACACCATATGATAGATGTAAACCAGGAGAAAGCCAGGAGATATGATTTCTGATTTTGATGCCAATCATTGTTTGCCCCTGCTCTCCCAGTACTTACTGTGAGTTGTGAAACTTCTGCCACCGTTATTGTGCCATCAGGCAGGAATCCCACTTTTTCTGGAAACTGTCAGGATGTACCCCAGTGACATCATATACAGAAGGGTGATAAAGAGGTTCTGTATTGAAAATTTGTCTGGAACAGTTGACTTCTTGATTGCACAGCCAGACAGAAAAGTAGGGAGAAAAAATAGCTGTAGGGAGAAAAAATAGTCAGTCAAACCCAATGTATTCTGTAGCTCTGTGGGCATTTCTCCCTGGATCCAAAAACCTTTTGAAAACTGGTGTTTGATTTCAGGCAAACCATCAGATCTTAGGCCTGCTAAGAATTGTCTTCGCTGCTATGAATTGTCTCATTTTTACTGTCTGTGGGAAAGAGAAAGTGCAGAGTAGGAGTGCATGGGTAAATAGTGGGACTGTGTTTGTCCCTTTTTGGGGTCAGTTTATGTTTTCCAGGCTTTGCCCAAGGTAGAGGGAAACCAAGTCAAAAAATGCTGAACTGGTAACCCAGTGGGGAGAAAAAGAGAAACAAAGCCCCCAAGTCACACATAGCATTGGAGGCATTGTGCACAGGAACCAAAGTTTTGGAAGGGACATTTGCTCTGTCTTTGAGGAATATTTTCACTGGTTTTTGAAGTCTGGGCACCTATCTCTCATACAAACCCCCTTCACTTTGAAGAATCTTGGTCTGGAGATGGAAGATGATATTAGGGAATGGCTGAAACAATTTCTCATGTGGAAGACAGCCTCAAATGTATTTCAGATTGCTTGCTCTAGGAGGCTTGTGTTGACTCCCTGTTCCAGTTAACAACCTGTGTTAAAACAATGTCTGTATACCTAATACAGATACTGATAGACCACATCGACTGCAAATGTTGCCCAAATAGAACTTGCCAAAGGTCATGAAGATATTTTTGCACACTTAATAGAAAGTATGAAAGTAAAGTGCAGTCTTGCACAAACAACTAATTTTACAGAACACATTTTCTGAGAGCTAGGCCATTACTATGTAAGTAGCTTTTTTCCCCAGGAGTCTTCTAATTTGCATGAATACACTGTTTATTCTGGGCAGCTTGATGAGCAGCCATCCTTGGGCAACAAACAACAGTCACACTCCCATTTTTTCAGGCTTCCCCCATTCAATACTAAATCTTTGCTAAGCAGATCCATCCAGAGATTACACATCCCTTACAGTAAAATGGATGTGACTTGGCTGAATATGCTGGAGATAGCTAAGGCTGAAACAATGGATGTTGGGGCTTTCTTTCTCTTCTCCCTCTTTAGAATATCTTTTTTTGTTTGGTTGGGGGTTTTTGTCAGATATTTATTTTTAAGCCTAAAATCTAAAATTGAATTCATATGCTGAGCAGGAGACTTTATGAAGTAACCTTGTGTGCTAAAGTAATTCCAGTTTTATGTGGAGGGAGGCATAAAAGGAGTGGAACAATTCTAAAATAGCAGGCATCAAAGAGGGGGGTGGTAAGTGGCTATGAACAACTTCCTCTCTAAGAACAAGCCCAGGATAGAGTTTTCTGGGGAAAAAACTGTTTGTCTGATGATTATTTTATTGTAAATACAGAAGCATGTTTTATAACTGAGTGGGAGACTTGCATTTGAATTTATACTCCTCTACTCGCCTGAAGTAATGATATCAGGATTCCTACAAACCAGCTGTTTATGTATTAAATATTTCTGCCTTCTTTTTGCATTTGTGTTTCTTTTTTGTAGTGCCTAGGTTTTGCTAGGGATATTTAAACAGTGCAGAGTAATGAAAACTGAAAAAGGTCAAGAGGACAAGCTAGAGAGAAAAGCAGAAAGGGGAAGAGAGAGGAAGAAAGTGGAGATTTGAAGGAGGTAGGAGCAGTGTGTGGGGTTTGCTCATGCTTTTTAACCCAGACAAATATCCAAATGAAGAGTGTGAGTTGAGGATGCTTTGGACAGGGGGCACCCAGAGGCCTGAAGTAGCTTAGCAAGGTCACTGTGGGAGAGCACTGGAGAGTGTGGCAGCTGTGGGGACCAGCCACTGTTGGAGATGAGCTCTCCTGTAGCTTCCACCACACCTCAGGCTGCAATGGTTTCTTTTTGTTGTGGTGCCCAGTACATTGGTGGGCTCCAGGCACCTTGTTCATGTATGACAAGACCCACAAAAACATTGAACAGTCTGGATGTGTTTGAATTCCCAGATGATGCTGTGTGCACTGTGCAGCTGACTGGAACAAGAGACACCTTTTGATGTTCATGCAGACCTGAGTTTGGCTATAAGCGGGACCATGACAGGCTTGTCAGGAGTGAGGGAACATTATCACTTTAATGGTGCAAAGTAACAGTCTCACTTTTAAATCCCATGTTTTCCCTAGTTTTCTCACCAAGGTTCTTGGTGAGAAGGAGGCCTTGGTTCTTGCCCTGGGTGTTGTTTGGATAAGAGTTATTTTCCCACTCTGTTCTCCATTTCTCAGTGTTTGTGTTTCCTAATCTGCTTATGGAGGGCTGCATATTTTTCCCTGTGAAATGCAGCTTGGTGCCAGTATGCAGCCTTAATACCCAAACCTCATGCTCCCAAGAGCAGCCGGGGGAAAGAAAACGCTACAGATCCATGAATGAATGTGGAGAAGGACTATTAACCACTGAATGAACTTCTGAGAGCATGCATGGGCTCCTTGCTACCTGAAACATTCAAAGCAGGACTAGACAGCTTCCTAAGGGATGTCTCTGAGACCAGGAACCTTCCATCCATGATGAGCAGGTATCTTTGTCATGCAACACACAACACTGCTTATGTCCTCGTAAATAAAAACACAGGCCTCAGGCTATGAGGAGTGAGAGACTGTTGTTCCTCCCAATGACTTGCTGTGTGTGGCCCACAGACTGGGACAGCTGGGGACCTCTGCTGTGGTTCACAAGCAGATTTGGGGCTGTTGAGTTGAACTGTGGTTGCTCTTGGGGGTTTTAGACAAGATGTTCAGTAGTCTATCTCAACCTTGAAATCTAAGAATAAATAACTGGGTCCATTGAAACCAGCAGGAGTTTTGCTCTGGATTTGGTAGAAGTTAGAATTTTGCCATTTTGCCCCTGCCCCTCTGGCTCTCCTGGGGACTTCTGAGGAGTGTGAAGAGTCTGTGCTCCCTTTTGTTAAGCCAAATGAGCAGTGAGAGCTGATACCCATGAGACACAGTGGTTCTGCTTGGCTTGGGCCCTTCATGCTGGGTCGACACATTCACCACTGCGCCAGTGAGCACGGGCAGCTGAGGGGTGAACCTTCCCTGTGGAGTGGAATTAAGCAGATCCCTGCTGGCCTGGTTCCACATTTTGCAGAGCAAATGTGCTTGCACTGTGTTAGACTTTCCACAGGCATAAAATATTCACTAGTTTTTTATCCAGCATAGTGGCAGGAAGGTATATATGTACTTTTGATCCTCTTATCCAGACGTTGTCACGCCTTAGACCTTCCTGTTTGGTAGACTTGTTCCCTATAAAGAGGGCTTGGTGGCTTTGCTCCATCACTTCTCAGATAGGGAATTGCCTTTCCTAACAATGAGTGGTGTTGCTTTCCATTTACAAATATGTCCCTTTATTCCTGGAAGCTGTGTACTGCACAGCCCCAGGCCGTGCTTCCTGGCAAGTCATCTGGACTGTCCATTACTCACTCACAATAAAATTGACTCGACTACAGTTCATGTTTCTCAGAGCAAGAACACAGTGATTGTCATTAGACAGAAATTAAACAAAGCTTACGTTTTGCCCTTTGCAGACTGTGACATTTGTTATTTCCCAGTGCAGTCTTACCCTTCCCTGGAATATGTGCAACACACTGCAGTACCTATCTGGTAGGATAGACAGGAGTGAAATACTCTTGGGCACATGGTGTGACTCTGGGATTTGTCCTGTGCAGGGCCAGGAATTGGACTCTGTGATCCTGCTGGGCCCCTTCCAACTCAGCAGATTCTGTGATTCTGTGAAGGCAAATGGGTCACTGTTAAAGGTGTGGAAGAGAAAGTTTGCAGGTTAGGCAGGATTGGTGTAAGTACAATGGCAATGCATATTAATCCCAAGTAGAATGCAATTCTTGAGAAAACTAACTAAAAAGTAAGCCAGGAATCTGAGATGCAAACATTTGCCAAGAGAGGATGATGGAGTATTTAGACTCCTCAAATGGAGTCCACTTGCCTAATCAGGTCTTAATTTCTGCGTGTCCCACTTCTCCTGTCTGAAAAACAAGACTTATTTGGGGGTAGATTTGAACATAAATCCTATTTCAGAAAACTGAGGGATGTAAAAACTGGGGTTCTTGTCCAGTCTAACAGCACAGCCTGGGGGCAGAGCGAGCTCTGCCTGAATAGGAGGGAAAGGACAAGCTGTCCTTTTCACCTAGGGGGGGTGTCTGGCATCCCTCCGTGGCTGTTGAGAGGTCAGCACTCTCTGTCCTGTTGAACCCACATTTATAAGATCATAAATATATGACCATTTACTGTATTATTAATGGAAATTGAGCATGATAAATCATAAAAATTATAATAAATCTGTATGTGTCACATTAGAAAGCACTGAAGTCAACAAACAGACTTTAAGAATTGACCCTTAAGTGAGGAGCTGTGAAGAGGTACCTTGCAGGGCTCTTCCCTGGTGGGAATGAGAGAAGAAGGCACAGCTTTGTGCATGTCTGTGAGCTGATATTTGGCTGTACTTGCAGGGCGTGAGAGCTCTCTGTTGAGATCAAGGATTCAGCTCATGTAAAGGTCAAGACATGGGCCTTGGGAGTATTTTCAGCTGTGCCCCCCTCTCACAGGCACTGCCTCTCCCTCCCTCTCCCTTTCCTGATATGTTTACAGCAGTTAAGATTTTCCAAGTGTTGTCTATCCTTTGTGACTCCTCAAGCCTATCCATTTTCATGTGATCCACACAATCTGTGCATCTTTATCTGGGTTGAAAATTATATCACTTTAAGCAAATAAACAAACAAAAAAACACCCCAACAACCTCATAACCAACAGAGCCATGGGTCTGCCTCAGGGACATATACTTGAGTTCTTCGGTCATGGTCCAGTCAGAGATGACATGAATTCAGTCTAGCAGCTTCACTCTGGACTAAATTCCTCAGTACATGAAGCAAGGGGTTCATATTACTATTTTAGCTAGTAGTATATATCATATGAAAATGATCCTGTGTCCCTGTGCAATGATGTAATGGGACACTAATGCTGCTAGAGCTTTTTTGGACTTCTTTGGAGTGTGCACAGCACAAAGATAGCTGTCTGCCTCAGCCTGGGTGACACTGAGTCTGGTCTAAGTAGAACGAGGTCTCCTGGGCATGGGTGAAGTGTGAGGCCAATGCTGTCAGGGTAAGGAAGTGCCAAATGTTCACACGTGCCTAAAGGATTAGGAGTAGGGTCATTGTCTGGGGATGAAGGTGGTAAAGGCAGGTCTCTCAAGCAGCCCTCGAGAACATCCTAGCTATCAGACTGTCTCGTGCTGGAGTAGGGCTTTCTAAATGCGGGGGGTTTGTGGATCTTTCCCTTTATGTGAAACAACTTATTCTTCTTTGGGCCAGCAATAGCTATAATGTACAAGGTTCTATGAGTCTAAGGGTTGGTGGCTGAGGTGTCCACTGTCTGCTTCAAATATGTGTACTGTTTTTGTAAGACTAGAACTCCTTCAGCAGCAGAGACAAAGTGAGTCCTATCTCTCCCCATCATATAGTTTGTACCCTCCATAGTGATGGAAGATGTGAGTCTAGAGGAACCTAAACCAGATCCCCAGTGTCTGGTATAGTACCTGTACTAATGAGTAAATAAGCCAGCAAGCTCCCTGTCTGCTTATTGTGATGTGTAGATCATGGCCCAGCTTACTTCCATGAGGGTGATGTCTCTTCCTTTCCAAGTGAGGAGACTGCTCTTTGGGGAGGCCCCTCTCTGGGTTAAACTATTCTGGAGTCTATGCTGAGTCCTGCAGGATGATCCAGGAGTGTGTGAAACACTATAGCCAAGGCCCAGACTCTCCCTGCTCACATTCCTGGTGCAGGAACAGTCTGGCTGCACAATGCTCCTCTGCGCCTCTTTCTTCTGCAAGAAAAAGGGACTGACCAGGATGAGGTGTCTAATTCTGGCTGGAGAGAATCGACTCTGCTTAGTCTTAGTGGATAATTTGGGCAGTTCTCTTGTATCTTCTGTAAATCTCTTTTTAATGGCCTCTCTCACAATGAATCACATCCTGGGGCAGTGAACTGTAAAATTTGAGCCTTACCACAAAGACTACAAGCAGTACCTAGATAAATCCTAGTTGTGAATCAAAGTCCCTGCTGTTTTACATTTGCTCTGAACTGCCAGACTCCGTGCACTTTCCATGGGAGGCAGCTGGAATATAAACACAGAGATGTCTGACTGCCAGCAGCCATCCTCAACCCCAGTTGGGGATCACAGCTTCTCCCATGCATCTTTTCTGGCAGTTTGAGGGTCAGCCCAGACATTTTGCTCTCCTGCTCCCCAGTCCTGGTGGTCCAGAGGAGAGCCTCAGTGCTTTCCCTTCCATTCCACGTCCCACATGCACTGACTCTATGGCTCCATCACCACACTCTTCATCATCCAGTGACAGGTTGCTGGCAGTGGAATGTACACTTGAGGTATAACAGCACCCCTGCACTCCTTCCCCCTTCCTATGTCCTTAAACAGATGATGTGCTATGATCAGAGTTATGACAGCAATCCCAGCAGACCAGAACTAAGCTCCTGAGTTCATAGCCCCCATCATTTTGCATGATTTCTAGCTCCTCTGAGTGGCTTCCCACACTTGTATCAAGAGATTTAAGATCTTGTTGCTTTGCTTATGGCATCAATCCTTATCATCTGTCCCTGAGCAGGACCATATTTGCACTTGGATTCAATCTCTTCAGAGGTGGAAAGCTGTTCTGAGGGATGGAGCATCCTCAATTTCTACTGAGGCCTTTTGTCTGTTTGCTTCATGCCCCTGCTTTCACTTTTCATTGGAAGTGGGCCAGAAAAACCTGTCCTTGTTCTTTTGCTGGTGGCATTTGTGGACCTGTTGGATTTGTGACATTCTGTACAACCAGACTCACAAAGGACACAGCCTTTCCAGATTTGGGGTGTAGCCTACCACATCCCCTGCCTTTGCACTGTGCTGTGAGCATGAAAGAGCAGAGACAAACAGCCCTGGGTAGAGAGACCTGTGCTAGTTTGGGCTGGAGTAGAGCTAATTTTCTTCACAGCAGCTGATATGGGGCTGTGTTTTGGATTTTTGCTGGAAACAGTGCTGATAACTCAGGGATATTTTTGTTATTGCTGAGTAGGGTTTACACAGCATCAAGGAGTTTTCTGCTCCTCATGTGCTCCACCCCAGCAAGGCGTTCACAATGAGCTGAGAGGGGACATCTGACCCAGGGATAATCCAGAGAATGTGCATCCTGCTCAGGATGTAACGTGGAGTGAGCAGCAGGAAGGGTGGGACATTTGAAATTATAGCATCCATCTTCACAAGTCAGATGTGTAACGGGGCCTCACTCTCCTGGTGATGGCTGAACACCAGCCTGCCCATGGGAAGGGGTAAACTGATTTCTTGTTTTGCTCCATTTGTGTGTGCAGCCTTTGCTTTCCTTATGAAACTGTCGTTATCTCATTTTTACCCTCCTTATTCTCTCCCCCATCACACTGGGAGTGAGCGGGGGGCTGTGTGGGGCTGAGCTGCGAGCTGAGGTTAAACCATGGTAAGACCACACCAGTACTTTGGGGCAGATCCAGCCCCAAGTCTGCCAGCATTGCCAAGATAGGTAGCAGGGACAAAGAGGATGCACTGAGGACCTGGGAGAGCAGAGATTGCACAGCTCTTCCCTTGGGGATAAATCAAGTAGGGCACACTATCTTCCTGTAAAAGTGGTTACTCTAGGCAAATACACAGCAATGAACTTGAAATCTGTCCTGCCATCACCCCATTTCTCTGCTCCACCAGGACCAGTGGAACTGGAGCATGAGTCTGATTGCTTCACTAAGTCAGGGTCCAAATTAATTCATACAGTGCTAGGGAGGGAGGGAGTGATGTACAGTTTAAGTGAAGACAAACTGGAGGTGGGAATGGTTGGTTATTTATTTTCAGACATGAGTCTCATGTGCAGCATGACCTCAAAGGACTGTTCACAGCCTTTCCCTGCTGTCTGCAGGGGGTTTCACCAGCACTGCCTGGTGCAGGGTCCTGCTGACTGATGTTGTGCCAGCTATACCCTCACAGGGCTGCTGCTGGCACTGTGTGACTAAACTTCTTGACAGGAATGGTGAATATTAACCCAACTGTACTGTGCCCCTACAGTCAAACAGTTGAGGTCTGGTAGCCAGGCCAAAGAAATTGGACCTCCTGGAGTCTGCTTCTTGGTCTGGAAATGATACAGAGAGTGCTTCTGCTCCAATGGAAACAAAGCCACACTCTTCATTTTAGTGGGTGATTCAGATTGCTGATTTGCAACTTGTTTGTTTTGCGACCATGCCTAGGAACATCATAAATGGACCAGAGTGCTGCTGTGCTAGGCACTGTAGAAATACAGAAAAAAAAAAAATAAATAGAGACCTGGGTACATCTAAATTTTGAAATGTTAATTCAGTGGTTAAGACAAAGCACTGCTTTAACTCTCACATGGAGACCTGTTTGCATTGCAGCATGCCCTGAGATCACTTAAATAATTGCTGTTAGAGCCCATGTTAGGTAGATTGGCCTGCCCTGATGGTGCTGACCTGGAGCAGGCATGGCAGGAATGACCACAGAGGAGGTTGTGTTCTTGCTGCTACTTCTAAACAGATTTTCTACCTGTTGTCGTAGGAAAGCAGATGTGAGTACATTTGAGACCATCTTGGGGGCTGGGGAGAAAAAGGGAAGAGATACCAGAATGGAATGCTACGACTTTATCTCAACCCAAAAAACTTCTGTGAGAGGTGAAATCAGCAGAGAACATATAAGTGAATGAAATAGGACTGTTTCTAAAAACATCGTGTTTGCATTCAATCAGAATGCAGGCTGAAGCTTTCATTTGCTTATATCTTTATTGGTATTTGTAGCCCTTGAAGCTGCAGATGTAAGCACAGAGCATGCCCAAGGCAGGGACTGGGGGAAGGAGATGAAGAAAGACTGCATTGATCCATATTCATGTTTCCCAGGTGCTGGAAATCACCCAGTGCCAGATGGTGAGTCAGAGCCAGCATAAGGGAAGGCTGCAGCTGATGCATGAACTCCTGTGGTTTCAAAAGCATTTGGGTGAGCAGGACAGACTGGAGGATGCAGATGTCTCAGATCTCTCTCTCCTTTTTCACCACAGAAATACCTGAAAATAGTGCAGAATGAGTGTCATCTCCATGGCAGGAATTTCCTCCTAACTGGGGACATTTTCATGTGACAAGTGCTGGTCAAGTGTGACCCTTGCAGATGACATGGGAGCAGAATGGAGAGATGAGCCAGTAGTTAAAGTGCATTTTCCCATTATTTGAGCAGCAATAATGTCAGGGACAGCAATCATGCCACCCTGACCTGCTGTTTAGGGAACCATTGCAGTTGGTCCTGCAGTGTTTAATTTTAGTTTTTAGTTTTTAGTATATATTTACAGAAACATATTTACAGAAAAAGCCACTGAAGAACATTAACAGCTCTTTTTTTTCTTTTTTCTTTTTTTTCTCTTTTTTTTTTCCTTCTCTTGAGATGAAACTGCCCCATGCTCACCACCCACAGTGAGTGTAGATCCTCTGGTGGCCCAGAAAGCACTCGGTGCAGCTCTGGCTGCTCCTCCATGTGGGCTGGGGCAAATCAGAGAACAGTAACTTTTGGGTGTCCATCCCAGGGACTGCCCAGGCCTGGGATGCTCTCTGATAGCCATGTGTGTGTCTGCTTGAGCTGGGGAAAATAGCTATGGGACAGTCCCCATCCTCATGGGAGCAGCCACCTGCTCTTAGGAGAGTGACACAAGAATGCACATTGCTGATCCCAGATCTATTATTAGGGCTGCAGGGTTACTTTTTCTGAAGGCTGAGGACCTATTCCTAAAAACTACCTTTTACTTTGTGGATGTGCTGCTGACTTTTTATTCTGAAATTTATAGAGTCACGGGATGGTTTGGGTTGGAAGGGACTTTAAAGATGGCCTAGTTGAAATCCCCCTGCCATGGACATGGATATCTTCCACCAGATCAGGTTGCTGAGGGCTACATTCAGCCTTGCATTGAACACTTACAGAGATGAGGCATTCATAGCTTCTCTGGGCAATCTTTACCAGTGCCCTCACCACCCCTTTTAATTTAAGTAAATTTGAATCTAAGTGCATGATAAAAAGGAATATTTGAAGTCCAGCAAGTGTTTCCTCTCTCCTCTCTCATGTGGTCCTGCTTGTAAAGGAAGAAATCTTTTGGACATCCTCCCTGTGGCTGTCTCTGAGGAGCACCCAGTTTCCTGTGAGACAACTCCTGAGGCTGCGATTTCTTCCCCACAGAGCATAGGACTGGTGCTATGGGATGGGGTGGTCTGTCCAGGGACAGAGTGTCTGTCTGGAACAGTCCTTCCTCAGCAGACTGAGGTGGTGGATCTACTTTACTTCAGTGGGGCTTGAATAGCCCCCATCAGCCTGCAGGAATGACTGGAATTAGCTACGCTGTACAGGCAGACCCCATGGGTCTTGAAATGCCCTATCTGTGCGTGGTTTTGAACAATTGCTAGAAAATTAGTCAAAATAAATAGTGCTGCTCAACCTCTGACCTTTCCCCTTTTGTCCACAGAAGTTCAAGAAATTCCAGGGATTGGGAGCCAAACATCTGTGTTCCCCCTCGGGAGGTGCCAAGCCAATTCCTCCTGTGAATCCAGCAAGGTATATTTAGAAAATGAGATTCAGAAAATACTGGCGAGAGCTGCTGCTCTCCTGGTCGGAGGTTTGCATAAGCTTGGGCATGTATTTATATCTTCATCCAGATGCACTGGATCCTGCATACAGAAACACAAACTGACAGGCTCTGTATCTTGTAAGTTTGAGCATGTGTTGTGGATGCCAATATTTTTTAAAAAGTGAAGATTTGAGTATTTTCAGCCTGGTTTATGAGCAGAAATATTGACACTCTGTGCCATGTAGGATGCCCTTAATAAGCCAAAATGTCTGCAATGGTTACCAGATGAGTACAGAGTTCGCAGCAGTAAGGAGGCAAAGGCCAAAGGGTGCCTTTGTAGCACCAGACACTGCTGGTTAGGCAGTTAAGTTGAGCCTAATGCCACTTCTAAGGAGAGCAGCTGGGACACCATCAGGCTCTAGAACCACTTCTACACATAGGGGCTTCCCAGCCCACTGTCATCCAAATTTCTCAGGGACACAGGGGGTGGCTAGAGACTGTCCTGTGGGAAGGGAATACCTAACCCACCTGGTGTGTTCAAGCAGAGGACTTTCCTCCAGGCTTGCTGCCTGTGGAGACAGGCGATCCAACCTTCCAAGCAGCCTTTAGGGGACTGCAGAGGATAATCTGGGGGTGGGGGGGAAGCATGCATCTGTTCCAGCTAACCCATATCTGGAGCCTTGGCTCTGCAGCAGCTGCCCTGTGAGCTTGGATAGAGCTCTTCCAGCATCAGTGCTCACAGCTGGGTCATGAGATGATTGCTGTTTCAGTGGCACTTTTTGTTCCCACTCTCAACTGTGTGAAATAGTTACATTCTCTTCTCTTGGTTGAGAAATGATTGTATGAACTTCTCTTACCTTTGACTTCAATGCATAAACTGATAACAGCATTGGAGAAGTACCAGCATGCAGTTTGAGGTTGAAAACATTTAATTTTCCCTCGTCCAAGGGGCAGAGACATTTTAGATTTCTGCCTGGTTCTGCAGAACAAGGTTGTGGTTTAATTTCATCAACCACCATCACCATCTGTCGCTTTTTCAGCTGTGGACCTTGTTTCTCCACCCACGAGAGCTTGGGGGTAGTGACACAGCCGACACCAGAAACAGTGCACCACCTCTTCCTGCTGAGAGACTGAAGGAGGATCAATAAGTGGGAAATTCCAGAAGGAAAGAACTGCAGAAGTCCCACAGCATGGCTTGTTCCTTGTGCTGAGACCAAGTGCTTGGAGTCAGACACCTGTGGGACTGCTTGGATATATATGGTGTGACAACTGGAGAAAGGAGCAGCTTGGGGTTAAATAAAAATATCAGAGAAGTTCCACCTTCTCATACTTCATTTTGCAGGTTGAAAACATGGGAAACATCCCAGTTTTATTATGGTACAAACTTATTAGTGTCTGAGAGGAGCTACTCAGAGAAATGGTTAATGGATAAATGAAGAATAATAAAATAAGGAGATGAGCTACAGTACTTTGTTTTTCAGATGTATTCAGTTTGTCCTCCTGCTCTTTGGAGGGCAGATGAAAAAAACAGAGTACTTCAGGTCTCCTGATGGTTTATTGGGAACACTTTGTGTTCAAGACATTGCCAAATTCAAGCAGAATTTCTTCTAAGGACCCAAGGAACAACTTGTGACAACCAAGATCCCTACCAGTTTGTCTTGTGTCCACGCTGCATGTGTTTTGGATCCTGATGATCCATGTGGGATGACTGTGGGATGGTTGTTACAAACTGTTCCCTGAGAGGTTTCACCATGATTTTCAGGACAGGATATACCATGCCATTAAAGTAACCTGCTACCAAGTTGCTCATGCTGATCCATTGCCAACTTCTTTAGCAACACTTCCCCCATGCACTCTCCGTTTGCCATAAACAGGCGCTCCTGCAGCCGAGTGCAGCTGGAATCTCGAGTATATTTTTGCAAGCCATAAAGAAAAGCAGTGTGTCTCCAAAGCGGATTATAATATTTTGATATTTCCCAGGTCGCTTGTGCTCTCAAGCTTTATCACTGCCCAGACTCTTTCAGAAGAGCACTCATCATACATGTGCCCTAAATAATGTAAGCTCTGTGCTGGTGATATTTATAGCCACGCAAACTTGCCCATTTCTGCCTGTGTTGTTTCAAAAGAATTCTTGAGTGATCACATTTTTCATCTTTAGTGTATTTTTCTTTACTCTGAACGCCGAACACATTTGTAATTACTGACATTATTGCTGCTGGATGCCCTATTAAGCCTACAAATTGCGCTCAGATTTAAAGGTAGAATTCTAATTGCAACTTAGGCTTGGGGAGAAAGGACGGCATGTATAAGTAAATGTACTTACACAAACAACAAGAGAAGTGGCAGGACACACTGCAGCCACTTCCACTTCATAGAAATGTTGTTTCATTTTTATGTTCTTGTATTTGAGCATGCTTCTCTGAAGCACAGGAAAGGATGTGTGACATCCAGTGCCATTGTTTTTATGGGATCACAATGGCCATTCATTGCAGAGAATTGTTTTGGGGTCATCGAGCTGCCCTTGAATGGCTGCAATGAGTCAAAGTTCTGCATCTATCAGATAATCCCACAAAAGATTGTCTTATCTCCAAAATACACAGAGAAAATAGGAGTGAGTGTCATTGTAAGTGGTGTGCTGGAACAAAAGAAGTGTGCAAACTCCTTACAATGCTGTGTAACATTGCTATGCACACGTTCCCCTTCTGCTTCTGCAAATCATCTTTTTAATGTAATTATAGCTGTTATTGGCAAAAGGTACTGAGAACACTAGCTCTGGCTTCTGGAGCAAACTGCTGCTGATGATGGGAGCACTTTCAGCTCACAGGAATTTAAAGAGACCAAGAGGACACTTCTTTCAGCTTTATGCAATCCACTGAAAAATGATCTTATGGGATCTACACCCTTGATGGTGTTCACCTCTAGATTATAGATAATAAATCGGACCTCTTTTCCAACCCTTTGTAAGGATCAGTGTTATCACTGTCTCTGGTTACATTCTGTCCACTTTTGGAATCCCAGGTGCTGAATCCAGAGCATTACTGACAAGGCTGTGAAAATTAGACTCACATGGATGCCTGTTCACATGGGAGATTCCTTAGTTCAGGCGTTCAACCAATGTTGAACATTGGTCCCACTCATTGGCTGGGCTTTTTGACCCATCCAAAAGAGGTGTGTCTATACCTACATCTGCATTCACTGATCATGAACATGTACCTGACAGCTCTGCAAAGATCTAGAGGGCCCTGGATGGGGTGATGTCCCTGCTCATGGCAGGGGGTTTGAAGCTTGATGATCTTTAAAGTCTCTACCAACTCAAGGCTTTCTAGATGTGTTCTAGAAAGATCTAGAATTTCTAGTAAAATTGCTCTGGTTGGCTTTTATCCCCTGCTGTGTGCAAGAGGGACAGCATTGCTGGCTGGGTTTAGGTGGCTTTCAAGGAAATTTAACTTGGATAGTGAAACTGCTTGCCTCAAAAGACTCTGCAGGGAGATGCGGGCTGGCAGTCCTAGGCAGCAGATGGTTTTAATTCTCTTGTATTTACTGCTTGATGCCTCTGGCTCCCTCCTGCAATGGTATCAGTGACAACACAAGTGTTGGGTTTAGGGTTTGGCACAGACTTTGGGTTCTCTAAATCACAACAAATGAACCCCTGTCTCTGCAGACTCTGGTGGAAGAAGAGTTTTGCACTTTGCCTGGCACAGCTACTCTGCGCTGAGTGAGGGCAGCTGAGTTGTGCCAGAGGATTTATTATCTCGTGTCCTGTCCTTTTCCCATCCTCAGTACATCCTACACCATTGGTAGGCCAGGGAGGAGGACAATGCTCAGGCAGGAGGGTGTGACTGACATTGTGCATCTGCAAGGAGGAAACTGCTGTATGGCTTGTGTGCTAGCTCCCTTTATAAAACCATCTTCAAAACTAAAGAGAAGTGGAAACATGTTTCTGAATTGCATTAAAAAAAATAAAAGGAGCAAGCAGTCTTTGAATTTGTCCTCCAAGGTTTGCTCTTCAGTGACAGATTAAGTGACAGAAGGCAATGTTTTCATGGTGCTATGCCTGTGGGCAATCAGAGGAGAGAGGAGTTTGCAGCTGAGTTCAACAAGGACTTGGTGAGACTTGGGTCTTCTAGTGCTGGATCACTTAAAAACACAGAGACAACACAGGGCTCTGATCCAGAGACAGGCAAAGAGCAGAAGGAAAAGAGGGTTGCTCTCATCCCTGAACATTTGGGCACTAAAAGTGTAGCACAGGGATTAGTGGTTCAGCAGTTTACCCAGCACCTGTTTTGGCTCCTGGCAAAGAAAGGATGCTGCGTTCCTGAGACAGTCCAACTGTTTTTATTTTCAGGATCACCCAGAAAATCTGTGAGACAGTGCCAGCAACTGAACTGAGATATTTTCAGTCTCAGCAAAGGACGCTCACCAGAAGACACAGTAAACATGGGTTTCTTAACCCATCAGTTTGTCAAGAAATTTTAGAAACTTTAGGAAGTTCTTCTGCACATTTAGAACAAGTTCATGGACCCAGGCAATAATTCAGATTGGAAAGGACCCATGGAGAGGACGGGGTCCAGCCTCCCATCCTTACCTAAAGAAGATCTGAAAGCCTTAAGCATCAGAGTCTAAGCCTGGAGTGTCCCCTCAAATCCTGCTGTTTCCAGGTTCTCCCTTGCACCTATTCAAATCAGAACATCTTTACACAGTGGCTACTAATCTACCAGCCTCTGGCCTTTTATTAATATTGCTTCTGTCTAATCTGATCTCTTAAAAAGACTTGACCCTTCCTACTCAAGCCCTTGCATCTTTCTGAACTGGTGGCTTTATCTTTCTCCTCTAAGAGGGTGGCTTTTGTTAGCACGCCCCTGACAGGCACTGTGCCATGCCAGGCTTGGGGCTCAGCCTTGGGAGGTGCAAAGTCATTTTGCAGACTGAAAGTGTGTTCAGAAACCCTGGCAGGCACTTTGGTGGCTGAGCAGACCAAGCATCCCCCCCAACATGCATGAATGGCCCCTGCTTCATGGGATTTATGCACAGATAATCTGAGCTCACAATGTGAGATCCAAACCTAGGTGGCATTTCTGTTTTCCCTTTGGGCTCACCAACAACTAGCTCTGTTTGGATAAAGCAGGAATGAGCTTTCTTCTTCCCTGCTTTGATGTTTTTTGCTTGTTTGGGGTTTCCCATCTCAGGTTTCTGAGTAGCAGTGAGCTGACAGGCTCTTTGTACCTCAGGAACCAGCCTGGTGCAGGCAGCACCCTGGCAAGTCCTTCCAGGTGTCATCCGAGACCCTGAATTTTCATGCCTTTCCTGCTGGGTCTACTTGGGACTAGCCAGCTGTGGGATTCTTTTGTTGTTGTTGCACTTCCTGGAGCAAGGCTATTTTGACACACTTAAAGCTCATGCTTTACTTACTTGAAATGCTTTCTGGGAGTGCCTCACACTGGGCTTGACTTTGAAGAGTTTTGAGAAGTATTGCATTCTTCCAAGCCTCATATCCCAAATTATGGCTCAAAAAGAGCAAAGAGGAGACTCTGTGGTAGTTCTTATGGTTCTTACAGTTTGGGAAACTAAGAAAGCCAGCCTGGGAAAACCCATGGTGAGACATTAAGATCCTCCCAAAGGAGCCCATAGCACCATCAGCTCCCAGTCATTCCAGAGGGTAAGCCACAGCATGGCATTGATGAGAGCAGTAATAATCCAACATAAATCAAAGTTCATTGACACTCTATTCTACTGTGTACACAAATACCATGTTCTAGTGAATCGGTGAAATCCAAGCAGCACTGAAGGGTCAATTCAGCATTTATGCACATGCCACTGGCAGCAGACCCTGCCTATTGAATATTAAAATCTGAAATAAAAAGGAATTTACAATGTTTCTGAAATATTTAGGCCTTTGGTGAATAGCTCCCTCAAGATTGTCCAGATGCACTTTTGCTACAGCACCATATGCATTTAAAAAAACAGATTGTCTCTGTGTGAGAGTATCTGTCTTCAGTGAGGGATGAACATAGATGCACATTGAGACAAGTACATGTAAGAAGTCTGGTGGAAATCCTGCACAGGAAGTGCTCAACAGTAAAAAATGTGACCGGAAAATAACAACATTAAGAAAAACAAAATTTATACTCACCATTGGTGTTCAGGGTCTTAATTTTTTAAACTTCCTTCTGCTAAGAAACAAACATCAGACCAAGTGGTCTAATTAAGGAAACTTTGTTGACTTGGATAGTCGCTGGAAAAGAAGAGGTTTAGTTAATTTTTGTCATTGTTTTGCAATGTGCAGTAGGACACTGGCCTGTGCATTCCCCAGATTTTTGCATACTTGATGTAAAAGTGATTTATCGCTTAAGAAGGGCACGGTCATATTGGTGTCATTAATCACTCCTCCTGTTAGGACAAGGTAAGAAGGATAGGTGTAAAAGAACTGGAAATTCTTTTCATGCATGAATTTATCAGTGAAGACACTGACAGACAGAGTCATGTTCAAATGAGAAACCTAAAGGGTTTAACACAGCCTTTTCAAAGTTAAATGCACTGCTTTAGAGCAAGACAGCAGACAAACGAAAATGAGGGTTCAGGCAGAAGTGGTGGGTTCTGGCTTCCCATGAAGCCCTCAAGGGCAGACTTCCTGGTCTATGCAGGACTTGACCAGGGATGACAGATCAGACTTTCAAATTACGTGACACCAATCATGATGGCAAAGGCCACAGCATCTTAAACCTTTCTAAACCAGGGCTGCCTGTGCCAGCCTAGGTGCTCCTGCAGGGAGCTGAGCAGACTGAAATCCAATCATCTTTTTGGCCACACCTGACTGACCCATCACCCCTTGCAGGTGCAGGAGAACCATTACCAGCTTCATGATGCTGTTGGGGTGTGGGAAGGTCATGCAGTGTCACTCCCCAAGTCAGGAGCTGGTCCTACCATGTTCACAGCTTTAGCCTCAGGGACATCCTTCATCCTTGCAGTCTAGGACTGGGCATGGAGCCACACTCCAGTAGCTCCTCTGGCACAGAGGCAGCAGCTCCCAGCTAAAGATGACAAAACCAGCTAGGCTGGGGGTGCTGCTCACCACTCTCAGCATCCCAGTTCCCATCACGGCTGTGATACACAAGATGCTCACATGGGCTTTCAGCTGGTTTAACTGGACACAGTCTTCGCTGGAGCTCAAATTCCCTTAGGAGGTCATAATGAAAACATGCAGTGACAGGGATTCCTCATCTGCCATGCTAATTTAATGACTTGCTAGAGAGCTAGTTAGTTGATTTGAAGGACCAGTTAAAACAGTTTATCCAATTTACAGATGAGGCAGGGCTGAGCAGCAAAATTCAGTATGAGTTATACTTTGAGATATTTTCCTGGTGAGTTTCTGAGTGATGTTGCTGTCAGACACTGGGTTTCTGACAAAAGGGTCAGCATGTAAACACAGTACTTTCTCCAGAAGGTTTTGTTTAGAGAGGTGCTACTAATAAATAAGAAAGTTACTTGATTTTGAACATGTTTTCAAAGGTTGGGTCTGGGCAACCTGAAAACCTTTTGTCTCTTGTGAAAGCCAGATTTGGCTTGCAACAGGGAGGGAAAGAAGAGATCAAAGCAGAGTTCGAAGTGTGAGACCCTATTATAATTTCAGGGTTTATTCTTATCTCTGCAGTGGACAAATCACAGAAGCAAACCCTCCAGATCCAGGGTTTGGGCAAGGGCTGGGAGCTGGTGTCAGGAACATCAGCAAGATGGGGCAGCCCTGGGGCTTAGCCTTTCCCCAGGACAAGGATGCAATGACCAGAGAAAAGGAGGAGGGGAGGCAGGTGCCCATGAGAGGACACCCCCAGTCTCTGCTCAGTTTGAGCACCTGAACTCCCAGTCCCACTGTGCCTTTGGAACAGCACAGCAATCCTGGCTCTGGAAGCTCTTGGGGCACATTGCAGCGAAACGCCAATGGAAATCTGCGTGCAGCAATGTTGTGTGTGCTATGGAATCTGCTGCAGGGGAGGTATGGGGAGAGAGGGAGGGAGAGAAATGCTTAGGATTATTTCTGGTTTGTACCCAAGGGTGCCATTTGTTCATATAAGTATCCATAGCAGAATAAAATACTTCTTACTGAAACATTTTTGGGTTTTTTTTCTCTCTTGCTGGCAGCCACTCCACTCCAATTATCTCTTCTATTGTATTCCTTGAAGCCAGGCTCCAAGGTAAACAAGTGAAAACCTGACAGCTGGAATGCAAAGCCTCAGCTGAGACTGAAAACTTTTACTAGATCACATTCTGCACATTTATATTGTCTGGGGTATTAGCAGTGGAAACAAAAATGGACATTTCCTAATCTCACCAGAGACAACACCTTGCTGCCCCACCTTTAAGAAATCTCCAGTCCACAGCAAAGACTTAATCCATCTTAATTAACAAAGAACCCAAGTAGGCACACTCTCAGCTTGCTCCTGATCTGGATTTCCCACATTCCTGAGTTTTGGTGTGCAACTTGATGAGAAATTATATTGTGTTTGTAAAGAGTCACTTACTATGAAAATACACTATAAAGCCATGTTGATTTAGCCTGAAATTTTATTCAAAAGAGAAGATTCACATTATGTAAATGTGTCTGGCTTCAACATAATTTCAGAATAAAACATATTTTTATTATTTTTCTTGAAGTGGGATTTTTGATTTGTTTTTCAATGCAGTGTTGGATATAACAGTTGAAATTTGAAAAATTACATCTAGGCAAGAAAGCAGTTTTGAGAGAACATTACTTTTCTGAAGACATGAAGTTTCAGGAGAATTCAAATCACTGTGCTCTTTGCAACACAAAATTTTGATCCTGGGTGTGTGTCTCCTTGAAGACCTGTTGGGCAGGTGGGAGAGGAGAGAAAACCATTGTTGATTTTTTTCCATGATAAGGACAGCATCTGAACAACAGCTCACTCTGAAGATGTGTTAGTGCAGCCTTCTTCTTAACCACAGAGACATTTTCAACTTCTATTGGTTTTTGGACAGATGGGATCTTGGTGTGTCTGGGATCATGTTTGCAAGAAATCCAGGTGATCTTCTCATCCCCTTCGGAGCAATTCAGATTTTAAATTTCTGCAGAGAAAGAACAAAGTCCAGGTTCAGGCTTGCCTGCAAGATACCTCTCACAGAGAAAGTCTTCTCCTGCAGAATCATGAACCTCTGCTGCAGCAGAACCATCAGCAAACTAACACACAGTGCTGCATGGAAAATGCAGCTGTGCCAGGTTGTAACCATGAGATCTTGTCTGCTCCTTGACCTTGTTTGCACAGACAATGTTCTCTTTTCATGTGTTTTAAACTCCATTCCTTGGATCAGCTCAGTGCTCTTGTGCCTGTTCAGTATATCAGGTCAGATCAGGGATCAGGCTTGAAAATTAGCCCAGCCAAAAAACCTTAAAACCTGAACTAAAACTATTTTCTAACCAGATCAGAAAAGCCATTCCACAAAATTTCCAGTATCACTCAGCAAAACTGATGAAGAGGAAGAAGATTTCAGGGATGGGGCAGTGGGAGAGCAGGACTGTTAATTGGCAGCTCAACCATTGAGGTTAAGGCAATAATAAGCCACATCTTTGGAAGAGCACAGTTTGTATTTGCAGAGTCTCCAGGGACTCTTTAGTTCCAAGTGGTAAAAGTTTCTTTTACTGATGCCATCATCTGTGCTCAATGCCCATCTACAAATGCCATGAACTTATCTGGGTAATAAGAGCTCATCCCCTGGGCCTGACACACAGAGAAGGGGAGCAGCCATAGTGAGCCAAACTGCTTCCCATGTCACCAGCCCTTCCCCAGCCAGGGTCACCTTCCTTGTGTGTTATAAAAAGCCCCCATTTTTCACCAATGACATTCGGGGAGCTCCACATTTGGCCCGTGCAATTCACCAGCTGGTTCTCTGCTGCCCTTGCTCCGCCTGGCTCATCCGCGTCCTGCTCCCTCTGCAGATCCACGACGAGCAGGATCCAGACCCGGAGGATTGCTGCTGTTCTGCTCCCCCAGCCTGACGCACTTCCCACCAGAGGGTGGGAGCTGGGCTGGGCGGAACCACAAGCAGCTGTTCGAAGTCTGTGCAGAGACAAAAATCCCCAGCTGTAGCTGTCTGTTCAAATAAACGCTCAGAGGCCAAGGCACTGCAATATGAGAAACACATTCCTAGAGGACATGGAGTCAAATGGGGTGCCATGTGGAGGGAGCAGGGGAGACCAGCCCCATGGCTGTCGACCAGGTACCACACAGAAATCAAAGTGCTGGTCTCTGGCCACCTGCAGGATGCAGTGAGGGAGCCAAATTTGATTTTAAAAGTAAAGTATTTACCAAATTGCATGGAAAATGCTAGTAATAAAAATATCCTAATTTTTCCTGGTGAAAATCTGAAGCTTAGGATTCAGCTGGGTTTCATGAACAACCTAGGAAGCTGGAAAATGGGGAGAGTGGCTCAAAAGTATCTTATTCATCTCCTGTCCCAGTCCCAAGGCTACAGAGTGCTAAAAAAACCACTTGGTAATTTAGATGGCCTTTTGACTTTTCTTAATACAGGGCATTGACTCCACATCTGAAGTAAGCTTCCCATTCAGAGTACTATCACTTCTGCTTGTCCCACTGTGGTGCAGAGGCAGAAGAAGCAAAGGAAAAGCAGCTGTGGAGGACTTAGAACAGAGCTGGAACCCAGTCCTGGATGCCCCCTTGCAGGAGAAAATCTTCAGTGTTGTCCTTCAGACAGCTCTAGAAATGCTGAAGGGGTGAGAAGGAGCAGGGGGTCTGTAAACTTCTCCCCAGCAGCTGACCCAGAGCAGGGGAGCCAAATGTCTGAGCCTGGACATCTGCAGAGCTGTTGTCTGTGTTAGAGCCAGCTGTCTGGGACTGCCAGTAAAGTGAACAGAGAGAAGCTGAGGATGTGATTCATCTGTGAGGCTGTGGGAGCCTGTGTCAGGACAGAGGAGATGCTGCTGTTGAAGTCCAGAGGAATGACTCCTGCAGAGCACTTACAGTGAGCTCATGGGCTTGTCCAGAGTTGGGTTTCTTGTTCATTTTCAGCCACAGGGTCAGTACACTGGGCTCATTACCAGCTGAGGTGCCTTCTCTAGCATCATTCACAAAGAGTCTTGAGGATCTTGGTTGATGTGCCTGAGCAAAGGCAGTGGCCAGAGGCAGGAGTCTGCTTCAAATTGATCATTCTCATCCTGAAGCCCTTGCTGGAAGCCTCTGCTGCATGGTTCCCAGGGAGAAGACAAGTTTCTTGCAAAGCTCCTTTGGTTTCTGGGTGCAGGTGAATAATGGTGGCTGCTTGATTGTGCCAAAGGGCTGCAGGTGGATGTGGATTGTGGGCACAGAGAGGTCACAGTGCCACAGAACTGTCCTTGTGGATCTGCCTGCAGGGCTTGGCCATGGTTCGGAGGCTCTGTAGCACTGCCAGCTCCTGGGGCCCAGCAGATGTGGCACTGCAGAGAATTGGCTAAGCTGGGACACAGGAAGGTGAGGCAGTAGGTACTACAGCTCTCCAGGTCTTGAATCTGCTGCAGAAAATTTGTGGAAGCTGGGGGTGCAGTGGAGTTGTAGCTGGGCTCTGCAATGGAACAGCACAAGGGCTGTGGCTGTGGGAGGCAGGAAGGCTGGGATGTGACAAGGCTGGGGAGGCAGGAGTTTACACAGGACTGTGGTGTCAGCTGTACTGGAGGTATGAGAGCAACCCTCAGAAAATGAAACATTTCTGAATGTGACTTTTCATGACAGGAGTTTTGGCCATGACCCAAAGAAGGCATGGTGACTAAAATAGGTAAATGGCACGATTCTGCTTGGAGGGTGGTCAGTTCCGTTTGGGCACCTCAGAATGAGAGGTACACTATTTATTATGCCTATAGCATGGTGTGTTCAGACTCAGAGAAATGAACAGATAACACTGGAAAAAGCCTAGAAGGTGAATTTGGAGGAGGAGCTGGGGAGTGGGCTCTGTTTTAATCCAAAAGGAGCATGGCAGTGAAAGGGTTGCGGCCTCCAGTTCAAATGTGCAAAGAAAGTGCTGAAACTCTTGCCAGATCTTTACAAGCTTATGATCTTGGTCTTGCATTCCTGTCTTGGGCAAGGTTGAGGATCACCTGCTGCTTTAACAGCCTCTGCTCCTCCTTTCAGGACATGCCATGGGGACCTCACCTGAAGAAGAGCTTTTTGTGTGATTTGTGCTGCTTCTCACAACTTTTGGCCAGCACAACCTCACTGGCACTTTCCGTGCTGCATGGGAAGGAGCTGAACAGCAGTGCTGAGAGCAGGCGGGGATGGTGCTGCACACCCAAGCTGTGAGATCCTCGAGAGAGAAGCTGCTATGCACAAATAAAGTGTGTCAGAGAAAGTATAAAGGGATGAGGCAGGTGTGTGTGGGCTGAAATGGAAAGCCAGGGGCTGGTGTGATAGATTTATGACAAGACTGGAGGAGAGGCTGAGGAGATCTACTTATTATAGTTTCAAAATGGTCCCATCAGAAGACTGCCAAGAGTGCTCCACTGTGCAAATTTATGACATGCAGTGGGAGTGATCATGTCTTCTGTACAAGCTAGCTAGAAAAAAACCCCACCTTTTTGCCTTGAATATTATTCACAAAACTGCGTTAGAATTTTTTTTTCCCCAAGGAAGTTGTTTCCTTATTAGTGCAGGAAAAAATGCTCCTACATTCAGGATAACTGAAAATTGACTTGTTTTTTGCAGTTGAAAATTTGAGTTACAATATTTGCTTGAAATTCTTTTAAACTCCAGTTTTTAATTTTAAAGCAAACATTTTTTGTTTTTCAGAAATGTAGATAAGCCTGTAAAACCTGATTTTTCTTACTCAAACATATTTTGCAGTAGGATACATCAGTTTTTCTTCTTAACCTACCCACAAAAATAGCTTGCATACACTACCACATAACCTGAATATTATAAGATTTAGTAATTAAAAAAAAAAATATTTCAGGGTCCTGCATTTTAACAATTTTTCATTTTAGGCAAATTTGTGATTTGAAGCTTTCTGGAAGATTCTTTAGGAGCATGGCCATGGAGCATTTAGCACTTAAGTCTCCAGTGCCACCAGGGAGGGACCATGGCCAGAGAACTGGCCCTGTGAGACACTAAGGGGTGTGGGGGTTTTCAGTCTGAGAAAAAAAACCCACAAAACAAAACAAAACAAAACAAACAAAAAAAAACCATCCCAACAACAACAACAACAACAACAACAAAAAAACCCCCCAAAAAACCCCAAAAAAACAAACAAACAATTTTTTTTTGGGAAGCCTGATGGCAACCAGCCAGTATCTGCTGGAGGAGGCAGAGCTATCCTCTTCTCCGGAGTGTGTAGCAGCAAGGAGAGAGTGGTCACAGAATGTTCCTGAGAGGTTCAAACACATGGAGCAGAGGTTTCCACCCTAAGAACCGTGGACATCCCTGGAGCAGGTTGTCCAGAGAGGTTGCACAGACTGCTGGGCTGACCTGTGTGCAAGTGAGAAAGACAGTCCCTTCCAGCCAAGGGTTATTTACTGAGAAGAAACTGAGCTGTAGGCTCTGCATTAATGTTTGGTTTTGGGGAGTTTTTGGGAGAGAAATGTTGAAAGGTAGCAGTAAGAGACTCACAGAAATGTCAAAAGTTTTGAACTTGCGCATTTCTCTGTAGCATTATGTCCCACCAGGAAGGGAAAGAATTTGCACATATGACAGTAAGATAAATATGTCTACAACTGGAAAAAAAAAAGATAAAATTCAATCAGATCAATGTTATCTCATGTATCTTATGATGAATGCACTGAAATGACTGAAACTCCATATTAAGGGGCAAATCTGCTCTTTTACAAATATCTTAAGTCTCTGTTTTCCCCTTTTTGTCAGGTAACAAGATCAGATGATGACTTTTCTTTACTTTTGATTAAAAATAGCCATTCATCTCATAAGGGCTAATGGTGAATTATAAGTCTGTGTGAATAGAGTGATATTAAATTAGAGAAGAGTTTATCCCTAAGAGGTTTTATTATTAGTGGGGGTTCACAGATTGAAAGCCAACTTTCAG
This sequence comes from Regulus satrapa, assembly GCA_013396955.1. Lineage (NCBI taxonomy): Eukaryota > Metazoa > Chordata > Aves > Passeriformes > Regulidae > Regulus > Regulus satrapa. Next base: position 150,550 of record VWZN01012597.1, on the reverse strand, counting down.
CCCCTGAGCAGAGTTGCTCCTCTAAATGTGGCACATTTTTGTAAGCCAAACAAACACTTCATATGCATGATAAGTATATCATATTCTCTTTTGCACTAGTGGCAATTATGGCTGTCTTTTTCAAGGTTGGATTTTATATGTGACAGGCACACATCTTTATAACATTTCCCAAAAACTGCCCTCCCTTAATTCTTAAAATAGATAATTTTAAACTTATACTTTATACACGTTTTTCTTACTGAGTCTTTAATTATCATATTGTGAGTGTCCATCATTTAAAATGTTTTTTCAAATCCTCAAGCACAAAGTTGGAAAACAATGACCAGGTCTTTGCAGAAATCAGTTATTTTCATGTTCATTTATTGTCTATTGTAAGAAATAAGTTCCCCTACACTGCCAAACCGAGAAATCTCAACAAGATTTCAAAGAACCCCCTAATACCAAGAAATGTGCAGTAATAAATTGACTTGTATTTTTTTCTACAGCCCATGAGGACAGAATAAGTTTGAGGACCCCACTATATAATTAGTTTTGAGATTAGAACAATTCCTCTATTTTAGACACACCTGGCAATTGAGGCCGATGGGATGTAACAGGGTCAAATAGCAAATAATATAATAAACTCACTGAAACTTATAAATCTGCAAGTTAGACTGAAGAATTTGCTTTCATGCTTCAGAGCATCTGCTGCCTCTCAGGAGGGCAGGCAGGAAATGTTCCCTTCTCTTTTTTTCTTATTTTTTTTTTCATTTCAGTCACTGGGACTACATTAGAACTTAAGAATCTTCACCATTTCTTGGTGTCTCTTTCGGATTTAATTGACTAATGACCATACTGGAGACAGTGACTTCTGATTTTCAGTATCTAATGTTAGTTATGCTGTGACTGAGAAAAAAGTAGCTTTAGGAAACGGTCTCAGCTTGCATGACTGTGAGTGAGTCTAATTTATGTTGCATCAAGAATAAACCTTAGCATATCCAGTGCTGGGGCTGCCAGTATTCAAAGAGGTGGATTTTGAAGAATTAAGGCAACTAAGAAAGTCGCCTAGTCTGAGGAGCTCAGAGCCTGCAGAGTGGAAAAGATGGATTTCGTTGTGGCACAGCTACTAAAACTATCCAGAAATATTATTCCAAAGAAGAAAATACACAGGGAAGGGCAATGCTGGGGTAAGCAGACAGATAATGAGGTTCAGTAGAAAAAAAAAATAAAATAAAAGGTGAAAAATAGATACAGCTGTGTCAGAGGTAGGGAAGAGGAGATGTAAAATGAGAACTGCTGAGTGGAGAAACGAGTTAGACCTGACAGATATAAAGTAGCAAAATGTTCTTTGCCCATATGAAGAGAACAAGAAGAATGGAAAAAGTGAGCACCAAGGGCGACCAAGCATGCTCTAGATACAGATCCCAGAATAAAGAATTGACACTCGAGCACCTAATGTGAGACTTAAGCATCACATAAACCCCCCGGCCAGCTGCCTCCCTTTCTGTAACAACCTGGCTGCAGTTCAGGGGTGCTCTTCTGTTTGCATGTGCCCATGCTGCCTTCCTTGCGTGCTCTTACTTGCTGTGCAAATCCCCGTTTAGGAAGGATTTGCGAGGTACAGATTATATGTGGCAGGCAGGTTTGCTCAAGATGGCATCTGACAGCACAATAACAAGAAAAAGCAATGCACCTCTACCCCCGCCACAGTGGGAAAACAAGAGGTGAGTGAGCAGACAAAGCAGTGAAAGCACAGAGGAATGAATTGGGTAACACCAGCATAACCACACAGGCTGCACACAAGGTCAAGGCCACAGGAGTGAGGGTGGGGAGAGCTGCTGTTTACACTAAGAGGAGCTGAGTTTTTTTAGCAAATGAAGTACAGCCAGGAGTTAAAGGTCTTCTTTAAGGTTGGTCTAGGAAAACTCCATTACTGTGGTCTGCTAAATCTGCCTGATTCTCTTGCTTCCAGAAGTTACAGTATAAACCTCACTCTGGTATCATTTTAGGAGATTTATCAAAAATATTTCCTGCTGTGACGTGCAGATAAAATGTCCTGCTTCCACTGCCCTTGCTGGTTCTGCCCCCTTCTATTCTGGTAGTCAGTGGTCAGGAGATAAATCAGTACTCTGGGAGATCCTGTTCCCTGTGTTTAACTTCATAATAAGATAGAGGCAGTCAGGTATATTGATCCAGAGCCACCTGTGACACCACATCTGCCCTGTTGCTCCTAAGGGCTTGGGCATAAGTACAGCTCCTGCTCTTGTTGGGGTCCATGTGTTGGGGCGAATAGTGGTCAAAAAAATAAGACTGAATTTGCATTGGGATTATCTGCAATGAATTCTCAGCTTGACTGAAATTTTATTTATCCCTGTCTAAATGAAAAAAAAACCAAAAAAACCCAAAAACAAAACCAAAAAACCCCAACAAAATAAAACACTTCCAGGCCATTCATTTGTTACTTACTCTATAGCATCCGGAGAGGGGAAATGTATAAAATATCTTGTGAAGCAGCAAGACCTGCTAGGAAACCGTATTATGTTCCACTCTGTTCAACAGGCTGGAAAGTCTTAATGTTTCCTGTCATCTTAAACTTCCTCTTTGCTTTATAAATAATTCCTGGATGCAAAACAATTTCTAGTGCCTTGGCCCTGCACTGAGGAATGCATGCTGAGACAAGCTCCCTGAGACAAAAACCACTCCAACAATTGTCCTCTTGGTGCACTGCCAAGCAATGGAGATTTTCAAGCAGGACCTGCAAATTGAAATGCAGCTATGCAGATCATCATCACTTGGAAAAAGGGAAAATTGCTTTACAGGATGAAGGGTTGGTAGAAGTGACGAAAATAACTTTCTGTGTCTCGTGCTGATTTGAACTGAGAAACTGAGCCAAACTGCCATTTGATCCTGCTTAGGGCAGAAAATCTGGGAAAGCACAGAAGAGTGCAGAATATCTTCTCTCATACTCCCAGCGTTAGGGGAAGTTCACCCCTGGACCTTCCATGAGAGCATCTAGGACCCAGGGCTAGGAACAAAGAAGCAAGGACACCTCAGCTCCTTTCTCATTCCCTGCACTGCTCCTTGAGCAAATCCCAAGAGGTGGGTGAATCTGCTGACACCTGGTGTGAGCTGCCCAGGCCAGCAGGACTCCCAGGAGCTTTCTCCCGGTGTTTGCTGCAGGGCATTGCACCTCAGTGTGAGCAGAGCTGGGATACCACAGCTGAATCCATCAAAACCAATCTAAACATGCTCACTGCAGCAATCCTGCTGCTATTTCATCAGGTCGATATGTAATTGTTTCTGTTGCTGGAAGGCTCCATCACCCCCTTTATTAAAATGCAAATTTTACATTAATTAAAAATGCTGGGAGCACTTGCACAATTTATGACCAAATCTTAGAGTCCAGAAACCCCCACTCTGGGGAGGGGCAGCAAGACAATTTTGAAACTGCTGGAATAAATCTTTATCTCAGAAGACTGAGGATGTTTTAGCTGATAAAGGTTCTTTGTGGACTTCTAAAATTAATTTGTTCCACCTAGATTTGGAAACAGACAAAGCAGAAGGCATTCAAGCAGAATTATATTCCTACAGATAAATGCATCTAAAACTTTTCACACACAAGAGAAAGGAAGAAGAAAGATCCCATTTTATACTCTGACGCAGCAGTAAGTGGTCTTATTTCTTATCAGCCTTCCTTTCCCAACCATAAATTTTGCATATTCCCCTGTATAGCTGACCTCATTTTACATCACTGGGAACTTGTCTGCTGAGATTCCTCAGTTTGATTGGATCAAAATAATAATAAATCCCATCTGCTCCTAATTAGTCAGTAATGGCAGAATTTCTCCTGAGATGTGCTGGGGTGAATGGGGAGCTGCTCCTTGTTGACACATAGCAGGCCAGCAAGAGGAGACCCTCAGGCTGTGGCTGCCTGGTTTTCATGCACTGACCTGGGACCTTTCTAGCAGAGCTCTGCCCTGGGGTGAGGAGCTGGAGAGGTGCTGGGGGAGCTTGGCTCTCTGGTGCCCCTCACCTCGCTCCCTTACGGGTACGGCTGCAGGGGGGTCCATGTGTGGCAGGGAGTGGTTGGAGTGTGAAACACCCCACAAGACCTCAGGATACACTCATGGCATGTGCAGCCACCTGCAGCATCTTGGCATGGCTGGAGCCTCTCGCTCTGCCCCAGGGGAGGAAGCTGTGGGATCTCCCTGCTGGGAAGCACCTGGAATGAAGGATCAGCTGCAGGAAATCTTTGCTCTTCCTCAAGAGGATACCTCAAGGCTATGGCCAGAGGCTATACCTCCTCATTCAGTTAGCTCAATTTCAATCTCCAGTGCTTTCACCTTTCCTGAAAACCAGGCAGACACAGCCTGAGGATCTCATCTTGCTGGCCAGGTAAGTGCCACTGAGATGTAGCCTTTTCCCTTATTTTGCTTAAGCCATTAGCTTTTCCCACCCGGTTAACATCCTTCTGCCCCAGGGAAACCTGTGGTAAACCTGTTCCTTACTTATTCTGGGCATGAGCAAATCACAGTGTATCACTGGGGGAAAAATATCCCTACAGCTGCAAAAATAACAGTGATGTGAAAAAAACCTTCTGCCTTGGAAATGAAATAAATATCAATGGAGGGCGGCAGGTCTGGGCACACCCTGGCTTCCTTGCAGGAACAGGAGAAGCAGGAGTGTAACCAGCATCCAGTGTATGGGAAAAGTTAGGCAGGCTGGCACAGGGATCTCTCCCAGTGTGCCTCTGGTAGTGCCTGCCCCTGGTGTTTGAGGTTCCTTTTTTTGTTCTTCACCTCATGGAAAGGATAAACACACACACCTAACTCCAGCAATGCCTGCGCAGAGCCTGTTTCTGGCACATGTATAAATCAGCAGCAATTTCTACCAAGGTAAATTCTGTTAGTCATTATAAAATTGTCTTAAGTTAGGTCAGAATCCAGCCTCTTGAGGGGCTGCTAATGGGCTCTGGGGAGTCTGGGTCTGTGTGTGTACGTGCATGGATACGTAAGCAAGCAGAAGGGAGGCCAGGACTCAAACCACTGCTGTTATTCTCATTGCAGTGCCTTCCTCAGAGAGATGGGCTCCTCTACTGCCAAGCTCTCTGCAAGCCAGGAATAAAGCAAAGATTCCTTCTGCAAAGAGCCCACTCTCTAGTTTAGTGACACCTGTGACTGGTGAATGATGTGAAAATGTGTGAGTGTGGAAGAACAGGGTAATTATAGACAGTTGCCTTTGCCCAGTCTCACTGTGGGCACAGTGGCACTGCTGGTCCCAGAGAACACGTGCCTTTCTGCAGATTAGATTAGTGACTGCAGGTGGGTGAATTTCTTCAAGTTTAGAGCATTGACGGGTCTGGTCTGTTATTTATGCAGAGTGATCGAACACAGAGATTAATTTCTGTGAGGCAAGGCTTTTTATGGCTCCCTGTGGAACTCACAGTGGATACCGAATTGCTGCCCTTCTGGTTGCAGATAAATCGTCTACGAGAATCCAGGATGATCTGAGACTACATTATTAGGATAGTTTCCACATTCTCAGCCCTGGTACTTAAACACAGTGAATAAAGAAATGAAAGATGATTTGTTTTTCACTCAGTTGAACTATTCTAAGATTTCAGGGGGAAAAACACAATCAAAAGTCATCCTGATAGGTCCAGAGTTATAAATAGCGAGACTGCATGTACTGGGGAAAATGCTGCATTCCTCCAGGTTCTTGTAAGGAAAAGGATTAAGAGAATGTGAAACTCAAAATTTATGGTGGCTCTTGGCCGGATGTGATGTGTCAGTGGATGCAAGGCACATACCAAATGTGAAGTTAAGCAGTAACTGGAGATTTATATCTGCTGCATCTCTGTCCCAATAGCACCATATGTTTATATGGACTATGCATTTATTATTGGAAATTGAAGCACTGCCTCATCACTTCTTACTGGAATCTCATGGATTTGTTTTCTGAAGGACACTGAGAGCGATCCATGCTTCCACTTATATCCTGGGCTTATTTTAGTTTAAAGTAAAATCTAAAATATGTGTTCCTTCTTCTTAGCAAGGAAGAGGATTCCTGAAATTAGAGAATGGGAGCAGGCAGCAGCCAGCCACCTAATTTCCATGCTTCTTGTTGTGAAACCTTGTCTTCATATGTAGGGATTTTATAAAAAATTTACATTTTCCTGGTACTATACACATATCCCATCATTCGAACCGGGTGTGAAACAACTCCCCCGACTGAAAAACTGCCAAAAATCCAGGAGCATCCCCGGTCTGCAACAGGAATAGTCCCGGAAATCTGTCAAAGCATGAAGAAGCGAGAGATGGGGGCTGGGGTGTGTGTGCTTCCCCATAATATGCCAGAGGAAAGCAAGTTGTTTTCCCAGGCACTCATTCCTAGGAGCTGGTGGCAAGTGGGGATGGCCCTGGGATGGGAATGGCCCCAGAATGGGGATGGGGATGGGGATGGGCCCGGGATAGGAACAGGGATGGGCCCGGGATGGAGATGGCCTTGGGATGGGGGTCCCCCTGGCCAGGAAAGGGACAGTCCCTCTCACCCTCTGCTGACCATGTGGCAGCAGCAGGAAGTGATATCTTAAACAGGCACAGACATGGTAGTTGTGGTAGTTTAAATAATATTCCATACTCCATGGAGATGGGATTGTTGTGGTTAACCAACATATAACTCACCCTATTAAGCAGTTCCTGCTCAAGTGAGGGTTACATTATACTTAATGTACTTTTACTTACCTAAGTAAGTCTAAGGTGTTGCTTTTTTCCTAGTCTAACTCAGACCTATGTTAATTTGTCACTTCTGCCCTGCAAAGCTGCTGTTAGGTCACAGTTATCCCGAGGACACACACACACACACACTTTTAGGATATATCCTGACTGGGGAATTTAAAGAGCCAGGAAGTGTTCCCCAGCCTTAGGCAGGTTTTCTGCCCATTAATGGCATCTCCACATCTCTAGTCAGGCTGTCCACATCCAGACAGATAATTTGGAGCAGCCTCTGGTATTTTTAAAATCCTAAACGGTTCCTAGGGATTGCAAGGACCGTGCTGGTAGCCCTAAACGGAGCTATGTCAGTGCTGCCAATTTAGCAGCACCTGTGATCAAGTTTCAGGGCTTAAACCTGCAAGCCTGGGCCTTCAGGATGAGTTTGATAGTATGGATGTAACCTCTGCTTTCTTCATGGGGAAGAAGAATACACAGGAAAAACCTCTCACTTATTTACATAAACTATTACACTGCTTACCCAAAATGCTGCCTTATTAACACATTACCTTGGCTGGAATCTGTTTAGCTTTTGATTTCACAGGTGATAAGAGACTCTACACATCACCACTGCTGTGAAAGGACATGCAGGAGGCAGCAGGAGCAACGGGCATCACCCCAGTAGCTCAGACCTGGGCTGTAGTTGTACACATGCTGCTTTCCAAGGAGAGCAGCACTACCTGCAGTGTGGTCTGGGCCAAAAACCATATCCCCTCAGTTAAATGGTGTGCAAAATCTAGCTGAAATGGAGACAGGGATACCCAGCTTTGAACTCACTGCTCTAAATCACATGCTTAAAGTTACTGCTCTGACCCCAGACACAGCAGTGTCACTAAGGCTGAAGGGGTCGTGCCTCTTGTTGGATCTGGCCATCAGAAATACATCTGAAATCATTTATGAGATGTTTGGAAGTAGGGGTAGAAGCAGGACCCACCCCAACCTCGTGCAAACAAATCCAATCTCTCTCTCTCACCTTCCTGATTTTGATTTTGTGCTGCAAAGACCCCAAACACCTCCTGGTACAATATGAAAAGGAACACAGAGTGATGTTTATTCTCCAGGCTGGCAGCATTTCAACCCTTGGACCAGTCTCCTAAGCTAAAAATTGCCGAACTAGCTGAATACCTCCTTCTGTTCCTGGATTAATGTGTTTGGCTTCTGCTGATTTATGGGAGCTGTCACTTCATGACCCCAGCACGTGCTCTGGAGAAAGTGAGCTTGTGCCAGAAACCAGGAGCTACCCACTGGAAAACAAAGCAAAGAGAGATGGCTCTGGTCTGTAACCGTGCACTGGGGCTCAGGTGCCCTGTACTGTTACCATCATACAACATCTGTGGCTGGTCAGCTGGGAGGAGGGAGAGATGACACTTGCCATTCCCTTCCTGAGGTACTCGGTGTCTTCATCCCACCATAACCCCACTGGCTGCACATCCTCAGCTGTTCCCAGCATCTCTGGGGGTTTCCTGGAGTGTCTGATTAAAGGGCCAAAAGAATGACATTTGATTAGAGCATGATCTGATCACAGACACTCTGATGCATTTTCCATCTTTGAGTGGAAAAAGCTGCAGCTCTGCTCCAGTGTAAAGGTAAAAGATTGACCTGGTGTGTCTGCAGAAGGAAAGTCCTCACAGGCTTCTAGCAATGGAAAAAAAGCAGAAAGGCAGACCAGTGATAAGAGAGGGACAGCTTTCCACGCACACTGAGCTGGCAAGGACATAAAGGACACACAGAGATGATTTTTCTTTTTTTTTTTCTTTTTTTTTTTTTTTTTTTTTTTTTTTTTCTAATTTCATCTGACATTTAGCAATCGTAACTTTTCATTTGAGTAATAAATGGGTTTGTCCTTTCCAGCAAAACTGCTGTGGACATATTATTCCCTTTATGGTGTGTTTTGCTGAATTCCAGATGTTGCTGTTTATTCCAAGTCAAAGTTCAACCAAAGAAGAGTCAAAAACAAAAAAAAAAAAAAAAAGAAGTTTTGCTCAAAATGAAAAAGAAAATAAAGGATTTTGAAGGTAGTTAGTTTGTGCAGGTATTACTGTTGTATCAAACTTTACACTGAACTGAATTGCAGCAATGCAGTGAATCATTTCAGGGGAGTGAAAATGACTGTCAGTGCTTGCTTCTCCTGTTAACCTTTTATAATGTGAGCTTGTAAAATAATATGTGGTCTGGGAGATGAGGGAAAAAAAAGAGTACTCATTGAGCCAGCCTCCACAGGAGAAATTGTCATCTTTCCTGATGTAATGATGAAAGAAATAACCCTTTGCTTATCCAATCTACCTCTATGTCAAGTGGCTCTCTCCACAGGCAGAGATGGAGCAACCAGAGGAAACATGATGAAAGATGGGGCTTGTTCAGGTTGTGCCCAATTGTTTCTTTCCCAGGTGTGCTCAGGTGTTTCTTTCTCGGGTGAGATCCGTGTGCTCGGTGCTGTACAAAGCAAAACCGGATCCTCACTAGAACACTGATAGGCACCTCAAGTCCTTGCTCAGAGAATAGAAGATGAAACATTCTTCAGATGCTTTCTGAATAATTGAAATGTAATTGCTTGCATTTTAACTAGCTTTTAATGTTGGGAGCCAGTCCCTCTGGAACCAGCCCAGGTGGCTGTAGAGCAGTCCTGGGTGGCTCTGATAGCAAACCTCCGACTATACCTGTGTCTTGGTTCTGGAGTGAGAGGAGGACATAAAGATGAATTTTTTTCTCTATATATAACTAAACTGAGGCTGTAAATTTGCCTTCAGTTTTGGTAGATTTTTCTCCATATTGCAAAGGAAAATAAGCAGAGCAAAAGCAAGAGGTTTGTTTTAATCACATGGAAGATGTTCAAAAGAGTGGCTTGCTACCTGCTGTTGCTAGCTGAAGGCTGCTAAATATCTCTATTTAGCAGCCTATTTGAACTAATTGCATTCCCTGGGACTTAATTTTTAGATCCTAATTCAGCCTTTCATCCCTGTCAAGTGGGATGAATCACCCCTGATGGGTAACCCACTCCTGCCTGAGGAGGTTTTGATGTGTGCCTGCCCATCCATCACTGGGCTGTTTCGGTGAGGGACAGAGGTGGAGAGAGAGCATTCCCTGTGGCATGGCGACATGATGGAGAGGCTTCCTGAAGCCACTGGGAGCTGGGAACCACCTCCTCAGGAGGCCAAGAGGCTGATACCTCCCTAGTCCAATGGGGGTGAAAATAAAGGTGTGTGGCATCAGGAGTGAAGAGCTCTTATACTGGGCTGGAAATGACCAGCAGTGCAAAATCAGCACAAAGCACAAACAATAGCTTTTCCCTGGTCAGTTTCAATGTTTGGCAAGTTTCTGAGCAGCCTTTCCTTTCAGTAACCCTTGGAGCACTCCAACAGCTTGTCAGGTCCTTCTGGAGCTGCTCTTGCACTGTGCAGACACAAAAGATTAATCACAGCTGGGGGAGACGTGCTGGGGGCCTGTCTGTGACATCCAGCAGTTCACAGCTCTCCCTCCATCCTGCAGCAACCACAGAATCATGGAATCATTCAGGTTGGAAAATACCTCTAAGACCACCAAGTCCAACCATTAACCAGCACTGACAAGCCCCCCATTAAACCATGTCCCTCAATGCCACATCTACACAATTTTAAAATACTTTCAGGGATGGTACCTCCACCACTGCCCTGGACAGCCTGTTCCAGTGCTTGATTACCCTTTCCATGAAGAAATTTTTCCTAATAACAAATCTAAGCCTCTCCGGTACATCTTGAGGCCCCTGCAACCCATCTTGTGACAGATTTGAGGTGGTCTAGGTGTGGGTTTCTGGGTGGAGACAGGAGACTGCCACACAGACAGAAATGCTGGTGATGCTGAGTGAAAGGCTCCTTGTCCCTGGCTCTGTGTCTTTATCCCATGTGAGACACAACAGGGAGACGGGGAGGACATGTCAGTGCTGGGAGTGGTCGTCTTGCAGCAGAGCTAGAGACTAAAATGTGAAATGCTTGTGCTCAGACAGATTTTATTCTTTTTTTTAGTACCTTTGCCCCTACTCATTAAGAGGTTTGATCTTGTTTACCTCAGGGATGCTTTCTCCCCTTTCAGAAAGAAAAGAGGCACTAATGGGTGGCTGCCCTTATGAACCTTTGTGGCTCCCTGCCACAAAAACTACCAAAAGTCATTTGACAGCTCCCCAGGGCTTCTGTTTCCCTTAGGTTTGGTTCCTTCTTAATTAAAAACTCACTGGGTATCAAAGAGATTTTTGTTTTTATTTGATTTGGCTGCCTTGAAGAAGGGAAAAGGGGAAAAAAACCTTTCTTCTACTTCCTAGCAGGAATATTTGCCTACAGACAGAGCCTAATCTGACTTTCAAGCCAACAGATCAATATTTGCTTTACACCACATTGAAACTTGCTGTTAGCATTCCTGGTACAGAAATTAATACATTTTAATGTTAGTTAGGGGCCATTGATTTGTCTGGTGTATGTAGGTATAGTTTGCTTCAATTCAGCAGAGTCCATATATTCCATCAGAGCAGTTTCCCTCATATATTTCACAGTTGTATCAAGCTTGGTTTCATAAATGAAGTGGCAATCAAGATAGAAAATAAATGATGAATTGAAAATTAACTGCGTGAGATCAAACAGGAGTCAGCACAGGCACATGGGGGTGTGCAGGAGAGCTTCATTTTAAGAAGGAGAGTGCTATTGCAGGCTGGGTTACTGCTATGCCCTGCCTGACTGCCTGAACCTGCATATCTCAAGTTTCCCAGGTCACAAGATTATTCATATTTGCTTCCATTATAGCCTCTGCTAGAGCACTAATGCATCACTCCTTTTGTGTTTGCCATGAGGAAATACACAGCATTAGTCTGCCTGCTGTCTACACAGACAAGGTAAGTAGAAAGTGGGAGATAATGTTATTGTTATACTTATTTATGAGCTGGGAAGGTTTAGGAAAGGCGATTAAGGGACATGCCTGTGGCAGTCTGCTGCAGATGGAACAGTAGCAGACTGATCTCCCAAGGTCCCTGCTATTGTCCTTCTTGTGTGGCCACCTCTTCCAGGACAACACCCTGGTCTCATTGGGACAAATGAAATCTGAGCTGCGCCAACTATCCCTGTAAAATGACCTTCCCCAAAGGGATGGGTTATTATGGATGTATTTTACAAATAGATATCTCTTTTTCTTTGAAAATTTCTAATAGGGACCCATTAGACCTACTACAGATGTCTTTGGCTTAGTACCAGTATCACCAATGATGCTTTGAAGGCAGATGCTACTGAATGTTGCCATGGGCAAGACTTTCTTCCCTGGGCTTGTAAACAGCCCAACGTGTAATAGTGGTGAGGAGTCGTGGCTTGGTGAGACAAGGGTTTAATCACCAAAGAGAGCACTCAGGACCTGGAACACGTGCACTGCACTGTGGTATGACCTAAGAATCTATTTAAGGTCTCAGCTGGAAAACAAACAGGGAAAAGATAACTATGGATTACAAAGCTGTTTGAGATCTACGTAGATACATTGTTTTGACAGCAGAAATTATAAACAGCTCATTTTTGTTGACCTGTGCCCTACAATCTGTTTGAAAGCAATTCCTGCTTTTTATCTGAGAAGCCAATGGTGGAAAACATTGCTTGCACGGAAAATATTGTCTCGGTCATCTCTTGCCCAATGGTTTGTTTCGAAATTCTGATTAACGGAGCTAATGCTCATTCTTCCTTGGCAGTACCTGAGTGTGAGTCCCCAAGGCCTGTCTCTGACTGATGGGTATATGCTGATGAGCCAGAGCTGACATGTCTGTGATGGACTGATAAAAGGAGGATGAAACTTCAGACAAAACAAACCCTGAGAGAGCCCCATATATCAGCCTGTTCCACTATACTTTCACCAGTGGTGGAGGAGGAAAGTGGAAAAGGGAGATAGAATTAGGAGAAAGGCAATAGGAGGAAAAGCAGGGCATGGATCAGGCAGGACACATTAAAAAACATTTCCAAAGCATAGAGAAGTGACTCCCACACAGAAATCTGCTCTGCTTTGTCCTGCCTGCTTTCCCACACCGCTCTTTTTGTTCCTGGTGACAGAGTGAGAGAACCAGGCTGTTTCAGCATGTTTCTATTCCTTAGTATTAGACTTGGCTTGCTGATTGCTCTTCCCTTCTTAGGAGAGTGACAAGGTGGAGGCAGGGGAATGGGGTTCAGAGCATCTTTCCTGCGGCTGAGGCAAGGCCAGCAAGACAGTAAATATGTAAGTTTGGGCAGGTCTCACCAAACAGTTGTTGCTGTGTTACTGCCAGGTGCTATGAGCAAGGCAGAAACTATAAAAGGAGGAAGGAAAGTTTCTCAGACTGCTAGAAGCAGCTCAGGCTGGTTTCACTGTCCTCTAAGTGTGCAGGCAGGGGTCAATGGTACCTGTGTGGGAGCAAGAGCATTGCTGCACCTGTGACAGATAGAGGATTTTGCTCCATTAGTCTGAGGAGATTAGACCTCTCTTTATAAACCTGGCTGGAAAAGGAGAACAGAAGCTCATTTTACACACCCTAAGTGCGTTTCTCAGGGTCGGAGGTCCAGCAGGCTCGAAGAAACCCCTCCCCAGTGAGAGAGCTATTGCTAGACCTGTGTCTACCCAGTCATCAGTCTGCCCAGTAAGCTCTGAGAAACATTCTTAGGGAGCTATCATTGCAGACCATTTGCTGGTCTGGATCAATGCCTGCTTTTTCTACATGTATTTGTCCTTCAATCTTTCCCCAGCAGTATTGTTGCCAGGGCCAAATCTGGGCTTTCATTGTTGCAGTTATAGGAGTCATTAAACCTGCAGAGGATGCAGAGTTGAAGCCAGGCCAGGCTGTTTCTCCCCGGAGATTGGTTTTCATCTGCAGAATATTACATTAGAAATCTGCATTTATGGAAGATATTCTTAATACAAGAGTAATTGAGACCTCTTGTCTGGCTGTGTTCTGCCTACCTGCTGCTGGCCTGACAAATTGCTCCCAGGACATGACAGCCAACTGGGTGTCAATTTCAATCTGCTTCTGTCATTTCTAAAGCACTGTGGTTGATCATCTCTGACATAAGTCAGTTGTCACCGACACCTCCTCAGGTTCATGCCATAACTGCTCCCTGTGCAGGTTCACAAGCCCTGATCCTCTCTCCAGGCAGGTGTGCTCTCCCCTCCATCATGCAGACGGGACATCATGAGGCCATCTCAGGCAGGGTAGGCACAGAGAAACTGCCTGGTGGGAATAGTCCATATATCATACCCTATGCAGCAGTGGCTTGTGAGAGTATTTGATGGTCTGGGGACAAAAACCATGCTGGCAATGGAGCTAATATTCTATTGATATGGAAGCCTCCAGGCTTGTATCCCGGTCCTGTTTATTCTGTAAATCAGACAAGGCCCAAGTGACCTAGCTTCAGTATGGTGTGTAGGGAAAATATCAGTCTACAGCACTGTAGAAGACAGACCCTCACTCCGGGAGTGTAGCAGATCCTACCCAAGGCTTGAGAAAAGGCCAGGGTGTTCTTGGGGCTGCAGGGAACACTACAGTAGGGAACACTACAGCTCTGTGCCCACGCCAGTGGTGTTCACACCTATTGGACAGCATTTGTGCTGCTACCTCTATGGTCTTTTGCTGCCAGACACAACTCAAAACTTAGCAATCACATTCTAAACTCAGTATCTTCTACTCTCATTTGCTTTTTCAGAGCAGGATCTGGGCAGGAAACATCTGCTTCAGTGACTGCAGCAGCCAGAGCGTCAAGTGGGCTCTGGCAAAATAGGGAGTAAACAAAGCTCGTGCATAACAAAGTGGTATCCAGCAGCAAATTCTTCCTATCCAAAAGAAAACTGAATCTCACCCTTGTTTCCCTGAATCCTGTCTGTTTCCCGGTTAAGCCCCAACGATTTCAAGCATCCCAGGCATGCAAGGAAACACTGTTGATGTCAGGCAGTCGGAGACCGGCCAGGAAGAGGGGATGGAGTTCAGGAAGTCTGGGCCCCTGGCAGTGAAACAAATACTGTGTGGCTAGCATATTCTGGGTCATAAAAGGGTTTCCCCAGTGTTCAATCTGTCTGAGACAATTTTCTATTTAAACTCTCCAGCTGTAGCCTGAGGAAGGGGCAGCAGAGCACAAAGTGAATCACCCATCCTGTCCAAGAGAATCCTGAGGTGGGAGATTTCCTGACTTTGGAAAGAAAACAGGACACAGTCACTGCTGGTGCCAGAGTGGAATCCAACACCATCTAACAGGGACCTCAGTGAGGCCATCCAGGAGCCCAGACATTTATTCCGTCTGCCACTGATGCTCAGGAAAACATGAACTGGGGGCTCTCTGGCTGATAGCGCATCCGCTGCGCTGGAGTAGGGCCACAAAACAGGGCAGGTTATCCCAGCACAAAGCCCAGCTGCAGCCAGGCTGTGCCAATGGAAGAGGTGCTCACAGTCACCAACACCACACTCTTCCTGGCCACTGGAAGCAGAGGGAGCCTCCCTTCCCAGCTCCATTCCTCCTGGAGGCAGACTGTTGTCAAGGCAATCAAGTCCACACTGGCTCATGAGCTGCACAGTGTGGTACTCTCTGCTCACCTCACTAAAGGACTCCTACAGAAAATTATTCATCAGAGGAAGGTTCAAGTTACAAAACACCATTATTCACTGAATCAGCACTGAATCATGTCCATACTCAGCACGTAAAGCAGACTTTAGCCACAGGAATGATTCAACTGCTGAGTGTGATGAAGAAAGTTGTGAAGGTGATAAAATGTAGGGCAGCATTAGCTGAGCTACACCTATTTAAACCCAGTTATCTACATCACTCAAGTTTTAAATTTGTACTTCAGGCTAAATTTTGTGTCATTTTGTATACTTTAAGTGGAATTAAGGAAGGCACTTTGAAAATGTCTTGGGTTTTGAAAATTTTCCCCTCATCGAACCGTTGAGTATTTCAATGGGAGCATCCCAGGGAACACAGGAAAGTTTTATGTGTGTGTTTGAAGAATCACATGCAAAATGCTGATCTGCTAAAAATTCAGTGAACTGATTCAATCACGCTCATATCATTTTAATAACTTACCTTTTTACAGGAAGGTTTCATATTGGATCAGAGAGTTTTATTGTGCCACTCCAGCTTCACGTCAAATGGAAAAGATGCAGGTGATGCAGGTCCCTTGTCTATCAGGCACTGACTGCCCTACAAATACAGTTTTTGAGAACTTGCCCTATTTAATAGCGGGTAACATTTGCAACCATTTTCTGTAGCACATTATGCTAACAAAACCACCCATTTTCATTTATTTGACTAGCTTTGCATTAGCTCTAAATTAAGCATTGTATTTAACTATGCACTTTCATAAGAAGTCCTTATTTTATTAATTAGAGAAATAAATTTCTACCTGAAATATTTGGCAAACAAATTAGGGAAGTATCTTTGTCTGCAAGTGTGCTAGAGGTGCAGTTCTCAGTCATGGTGTCTTTATGGAAAAAGTATTTGAATGCTTGACAGGAAAGGTGGGATTTGCACAACCAACTCCAGATGTTCACACTGTAAATTTCTGCCTGTGAGCCAAGAGTCTGGAGTGTTTTTATAGTCAATGGAAAAATACAGGCACTTCAGGATGTATTTCCCTAATCCTAATGTCTGCAACAGCTCTGATATCACACCCTGAAAGTGCTTTTTTCTTTCTCCTGGCTGTAAAGGGAATCTGTAAGTGGTTGGAACTGATGCAGATGTTCAGGCTGTGTCTGCACTGGAAAACTAAAATGGCAGGGATCATTCTTTGGCACTGAAGATGACAGGCAAAGAATGGCATAAAATGCTTTTGCCCTCAGAAGTAGTGAGGTAGCCCTCAAGTGACTGCTACTGTCCTGTCCTGAGCCCACCAGGCCTTTGGGCGAGCACTGGGTGGCCCAGGTTGGAATAATGCCGAGGACAAGCAGCTGGGGTGCTGTAGAAGCACTGTGGATGGCCACAGGAGGAAGCTGCAGTAGCTGGCCCAGGAAGAGAATTTTGTGTTGTAGACACACCAAAGAAAAAAGTGAATCCTACCAAATGTCTTGGGGATGGATGTTCAGGTCCTCCTCTACTGCCTTCACTGCCTGTAATTGTGAATGATTTGGTTGCTGCTTGGAGGCTGTTGGTGTTTCTTCTGCAACAGAACTATGGTTTCTGGTTAATATTTGGCTCCTCTGACCTTTCCTCTTATCCTTCCTGAGGCAGAAAGGTATTCTTTGTCAGTGCCTCTGGCTCTTTTGGCAAACTATGCAGGAAGAGAATGGTTCATTTACCTCCATAGAGATTTATCTCAATTGATTTCCCTCTAGTGGATTTGTGCTGCTGGAAGGATTAAGGTTTTCACTTGTTATTTGGTGATTATGAAAATCATTGGGGACAGAATTGGAAGATCAAGCAATGCTAAACCCAAAGGGCTTCCTGAGTGAACTTTTGCTGCTCCTTTGATGTTAGCACATGACTCTTCTCATCCATACCAGAGTCATTTGCCAACTGCACCCACTAGAACACCAGCATCCTTTTGTAAATTCTCAGTCTGGTTGGAGCATTAATTGTCAATGTAATGGAAAAATCTAATCCTTTATTTAATCTAGATTTCATAGTGGAAGCACACTATTTTAGGTTTACTTTTTGCCCTATAAAAACTGCCTGTTTGTAAACGGTTTCATTATTTTGAAACAAAATTTCTCATTTTTCATCTTTCAATGGCCCTCTCTTGTGTCTGCAAGACAGAAATACCACTGTCCCCATGATCTATTGCTGTGGGTATGTACTCTGTATGCTAGATCTATCAGACTCTGACTACAGAGTCACTGGTGCAAGTATAGCATAGCTATGATCAGAGTCTGTCTGCTGGGGAAATAACACCTGAGTTAATTTCATGCAGTTGGGACACCTGATGCTTCACATTTTTTTGCTTTGTCTCAGCAATTTCAGAGAGACTTCTCCATATAGCAGCATAAAGGAGAAGCAAGTCTGACCCCAGATATTGAGGACAGACAGAAATGAAAAATAAAACTCAAACTCAAGGAGTTGATGTTTCAGTTCAATTGCAACACTAAAAGTAGCAGAAATGGGATGTGAGCATCTGAGGGGAATCTAAAAATCCTGACACGTCATTAAAACTGCTTCTTTTTAGTATGAAGTCTTGTTCTTTGATAATGCATTACTGAACAATTTTATTTATATGCCTTCTCTTCCATGTAGAAAGAATACTTTTCAATTAAGGAAGCTTACTTTTGTTCTGAGTGTTTAGATTTTATTCCTGAAGCTTTAAAACTAAATAAAAAATATTGATAGGAAGAGTGCTCATATATATCACAGGCAAAATTCCTAAAGACAAGGAGTTCTTGAAAATTGGCCTCTAGACCAATTTTTGCAGAAATGAGAAGTGCTGTGAAAAATGATAATCCATATTAATTAAATATTTTGGTGTTAGAGAACAAATTGAGGCACATCTGAAAGCTGAAGGGATTTGTAATGTGACTCAGTCTTTTTGCCTCTAGGTCACCAATTTGGGTTGGTGTGGGCTAGTAGCAACTGAATGTCATTATTCTCTGACAGCTGTTTGGAGACCTCTGGGAAATGAGTTTGTGTTATCCTGCTAGCAGTGGTAGTGACTGATGCAGCATCAAGTGATCTACCCTCCCTTCAGGGGGTAATTGGTATTTTCCTCCATGATGCCAAAGAATCTGTAGCTAAAACAGGCATTAAACAAAATTATCATCCTCTCATTGTATCACCAGCATCACCCACATATTTTAATGTACGAATTCTAATTTTTAATTTTAAAAGTTCAAATGCTGTGTGCACCTTATCACCACAGGGTCTGGGCTCTGAACACAGGCACTGCCAGCAGGATGGCCCCGAGGGCTGGCATCACTCTCCTTGCTGGTAATGCTCCCACACAGGAAGAGCTGGGGAAGGGAAGGGAGCTGAACCTCTCCAACCACTCCCTAGGATATGTTGCTCCTCCACACCAGGCATGCTGCCTGCAATGGCACAGCTCCTGTTTGTTTCTTTCCATGGAACCTGGGCTCAAAGCACTGTAAATGACCTGTTGGTCAGGTTCCTCCTGCTCACTGCCTGACTCCCCCACCATTCATTCCTGTTCTCCTGAAATTTTGGGTTGTTTCCTGGCTGGCAGCATCAGCATGTGTGCAGCTGATGTACCTCTGAGCACAGGGTCATGTTAACCAGAGGGCCCAAAGCAGCTTTAGCTGGGCAGCTGAAGTTAAACATTAACAAACTTTGGGTGAGGAAAAGCTGCCAGAATGCATTAGGGCCTTGTTGGCATTTTACATTCTTGTAAATATTTTACAATCCTTTTTTCCAAAAAAAATTTGCAACGAACGCGTCTCCTTCACGTTTTGAACTAGTACTAACACTCCCCAAATCTAGGTTTACTGTCCTTTGTCAGTTTTAGAGACACTGACTCACATCTCAGCCAAATGTCTCTCAGTTCACCCTGACCATGTGTGAAAATTAGGGTCCAACCTCCACTGGAATTTCCCATCATTTCCCTGGTGGAGTCTGACTCATGGAGGGATCTACACCTAGAGACACTTTCCTGGCAGAATTTTCTTGCCATGTTTTTCCCATCTACCTCCTTGTGCTCTCAGGCTCACTGTGCTTTGTGACTGATGCAGCCTTCTACAGACACTGGTGGTTCACTTAATTCAAAACAAAAAGTTCAAACCAGAAGTGTTGCCTTCCAGAGAGGCCTGTCACACCACTGTCTGAAAAGTACTTGGAACGATGCACTCACACTTATGTGTGTGTACCTCTGAGGTGCCTGGTGGAAGGAAACTTGCATCTTAGGATGTTCATTTCCAGAAATAAATACTCTTCCAGAATATTCAGAAGAAATTTTTTTAAAATACTTTGTATATCTGGAAAAATACATTAAAATATATAAAGTGATCAGTTAATTGATTTATAACGAAAAAGAAGATTTAGTAGCAACTCAAGTTACAGTCAATAAAAAGGCTACAGTGTTAAACAGCTTTTTAAATCTAATGGAGAAGGACATGACAAGAAACAGTGGCTGGTAGCTGAAGCCAGACAAATTCAAGTGCAGTCTCATAAACTGTAACTCCCATAAAGCACTGTGCAACCAAGGGGAAATTAAGTTTAATGATGATCCTGACTCAAAGCAGATCATTTGTGGGAGATGACAGCTGTGCCACCATGTACAACAAATTTCTAAGCATTGGGACTATCTGGATGTTGTGATCCAATGTGTGATGTGAGCAACCACAGTCAAAACCTGGGGTGGCCATGCCATTTGAGGAGTTCTGGGAAGTCGGAGATATCCAGACAGGATTGACCAGACATGCCACAAGACCTACAGAAGACCCTTTTGAAGCAGAAGCTAGAAACTAGGAAGGATACAGCAAAGAACCCAGAAGGAAGCTGGACTATGGAAAGGAGATGGCAGAGTCAAGTCCCAGTTGTCCAGAATCTTCTTACAGAAAGTGGAGAGTTTAAAGTAGGCTACTCAAAAATGGGGCAAATCTGAACCAAATCTGATGAGCCATGACATGAAAACACCTATTTGTCTACATGCATTGTAGAGTGAGAGCAGGGACTTTGACTAATATATTGATGTCTTGCTGTAGGCATTGAAGGCTATGTGAGATGAATACAGCACTCAGTGATTAATTTAAATGCTCTGATACCATAGCAATATTTTGATATGTTAGATTCTAAATTGCAAGATTTTAACTTTTTCAGCTGAATTTTGGATACTAATAAATAACAAACAGACAGAAATTCCATGTTTTATCTAAGGCCAAACTAAAGAAGCAAGATAGAGTACAAGTTATTCCAGATCTCTCAATGAAAAAAAAAAAACAAACAAAAAAACCCAAAAAACAAACTAAACATACACCCACTGAAATCAGAAATTCTCATTTCTCTCCCAGAAACATCCCAGGCCAACTTCGATGAATATATAACTACTGATGTGATATGTACTGCTACTGCCCAGAAATCCCTTTGCCTGAATGCAGAATCCAGCAGTTTGATGACAACCACCCCATGCCACGTGTATGTTGTTGTGCAATGTCCAAGCATAAGGCTGAATGTTGCTCAGCAACACACAGTGAAGCAATCAGGGAAGAAAAGCAGAGGAACAAATAACCCAACCCACAGTAAGGGGAAGATCAGAAGATCGTTTGCTCCAGTGGCCTTTGACATCCAGTTGGTGCTGTAGCTAAGGCAACATCAATTTTCCTGAGCCCTCTGCTCGGGCTCTCCAGCTGGAATAGACCATTGTCCCCTTTGGATTACTGTACTTTCTACCACTCCTGCACAAGGTTAGCTGTGTAGTCCAGGTCTGAATTGTGAAGGAGAGTGAGGGAAGTGGCAGCAAAGACAAATGCTGTGATGAAGGCTGGCAGAGGTGTGGGTGATGAAGCCAGCTGGGTGCAGAGGAGAGGCACTTTGCCCTGTGCACTCCCAGGGCTGTTGGAGAGACACGTGGTACCACACCCTGCAAACACAGAGCTGCCAGTGAGCAGAGGCACGCAGAGGTCAGGATTATTTTTAGAGACATAAAATTAATGGTCTTGTTTCCTGAGTCATTGGAAAAACGTTGTTTGGGGGCAGTTTCTGCTAGGAAATACTTGCCACCTTTAGAGGCGTGTTTACTGACTCAACACCTTTAAATGCTTGTTTACCTGCTGAACATCTGGATTGGGCTTCAGAGGGCAGACATATTCTAAGAAAAGGCAATCTCTCAATCAGTCACAAGCAGGTCTTTTAGGAAAAGCAGTAATTATTATTATGAACAATAATAAATTGTTCAGCAAGTGCTGGAGTCACAGGCCAAGATGACCCTATAGTCCCTAAAGGAAAGTGGGCCATGGCATCTCCTCCTGAAGAAATTATTTTTAAGGTGTCAGCAAGGCCTGTCATTATTTTAGCAGATGTTGCATACAACCGCTCTCTCCCTTTCTGTCTTCTCCTAAACTATTTTAAAAAATCTTGTCTGCAGTAGCATTTTAGTGCTATTCATTGTAACTTCAGGAGTGTCTCTGGAAATTGAAACAGCTCCCATTTAGCAAAAGAGTGTTCCCGGTCCTGGCCTCACAGGGAATAGAGGGATAGGTGACATTGAGAGATGACTCAAGACACACCCTTGGAGTGCTGCAGTGTGGACTTTAGTCCTTGGAGCACAGAGGCTGGGTCTACAAGTGCTTCTGCCTGTGCTGCTACCTGAGCTCTGCCAGCTCTTCATGGAGGGAGCTCTTGGCTTTGATTGCTGAGTGCTCAAGGGTGCTTGAGAAATATTATGACTCCCATGTCTTGGGAGAGCCAAGCAGATGGATGTGTTACTCCTGCCTTAGCCCCAGGGTCCTGGAGCTTCAGGAGGGCTCCCAGACTTTGGGGCTAAAGCAGGAGTTTCACATCCATCCGCTTAACTCCACCAAGACCAGAGCACTGGGCCAGCTCCCACTTAGATGCTGCAGAAACTCAGAAGCTAAAAACCAAGGCACTGGTGAAGTTTAGATGCCCCATGGCAAGGTAGCATTGCAGGCTGAAGTTCTGGATCTAAAAATTCCCCACTTTTGTGGAAATGTGGGTTGTATGTACCTCTCTTAGGGTCAGTGCACTGCAGTGTCCCTCAGCCAGTGCCACCACACGTCACCATGCCAAAGTCCTCCCATAAGCCCTGTGGCCAAATATTCATCCTTTGCCCTGTGATGATGGGAAAGCTGATGGCTGGATCCTGTCCAGATGAGGATGTGAGGATGGAGATCCTGGATGGGGCACATGCTGAAGCACTGGGAGGAGAAGCATCTCTCACTGGCTCTCATCCAGACTTTCAAAGCAGCAGAGCCAAGGGAATCATGTGAAACCTAAGCACAGAGTCAGCGCTTCAAGGGCTTCAGCACTTAAATCATTGGCAGGCACTGTTTAAAGTAAAAACTTAATTGACCTTTCTGATACCTACCTGATGCATTCCACCAAAAATATGCTCCTTTTTTTTTTTTTTCCTTTCTTTTGTGGGCTACATTACCTTCTTAGGTAAAACTTTAGGAAGAAAATGTCCATTAACACAGTTGAATGAAATGGCAATTACTGTATAGTCAGACAGTATGGAGCCTGTACTTTTAATGCATTTAATTCTCTCATGGCTTAATAAATTAATTGCACTGGTGTAGTCAAGACTGAAGTTAAGAAGCACAATTCTGAGGGTGCTTTTTGTTGTTAAATATATAAGGATTGAGATCCTTAAAAGGAAATTTTGCCTACTCTGAGGCCTTGACTGCTGCATTATTGCAATAAGGCACCTACAAAAATATGTGCTATTTTGACATGGTATTTTTATTTTCTTTTCACTTTTCATATGCTTTAGAGAATTGGACTGAATTTTTTTAATGCAAATGAAATTACTGGAATTTTTGTATTGTAAAAACATTTGAAAGATAAAGGAATTCTGCTTTGCTATGCTCCTGTGTGTCAGAAGAGCAGGGCTTTTGCAGGTGTTCACCAGCTCCTTAAAGGAACGCGAGACACGTGGTTCCCTTGTAGAAACATGCTCCCCATTTTTCTGTACAGGATGACCTGCTAAGAGGTTCAGAGGAGAGAGCAGGAGGTTTAGCTGAGAATCACCCAAATCTCAAAAACTTAGTCAGCATTAAGTTCCAGTCATTATGAAAGAGTGGCAGGCAATTCCCTCCTTCCTTCCCCAGGCTCAGCCCTCTCATTCCCATCAGGCTTCCTTGGGCATTTTAGGGCCCATGCAGTTGTACTGGAAACAGATTTGATCTCAGGGGAAAAGAAACAAAAGTTGTCTTCTGGTGAATCTGTTCTGTGAACTGACTTGGTGCACATTTTTTTGCTTTTATATTCCATGAACCATCTTCATCTGATGGCATTAGTCAATGCTACAGGGGCATCTCTTCATTAGACAGTGCAAGTAAATAATTGTTCCTTTTGCTTCGAGGCTTTTGGGAGTACCAAGGCAGAGAGGCAGAGTGACTTTTCAGGGCCCACAAGGACCAGTCTGTTTTTCTCAGCCTGGAGCTGGGTATGAGAGCATGTCTTGCTCTTAAGGAATATGAAAAAACTTTGCAGAGCAAGCTGTTTAGAATCTTCCTTGCCCACACAGTCACAGACTAATGTAATTTCTGCAAAAATTATAAAAGCCTCCTAAATCCTAAGCTTCCCATGGCTTAGGCCAAATCTCAGATGCCTCAGTGCTTATTTTAATTTGTTAGCTCTGAACAGCTAATGAGCAAGGTGAGGGATGTGCCAGCAGCAACAGCCAGCAGCTCTACAGCATGATACAGCCACTGTATCATGCTGAGGGTATTTATTCACACCTGCAGCAATGGTGAGTGTGCGGGATGTGTGCTGCTTCTGGATGGTGGGGACAACTCTGAACGTCATCCCTCGGTCACCTTGTTCTAAAAGGACTGACCCCATGACAGATGGAGCCCTGCCGTTTATCAGGACAAGGCTGGGGCCTAATGTGCAGTTTGGTCACTGCACTTGTGGAAGGAGAAGCTGGAAGAGCTTCAGAAGGGAGCAGCATGAATGATTTAAAGTCCAGAAGATAAGATCTGTGGACTCAAAGGACTTGGGGAACATCAGTCTGGGTGACAGGTAATTGGGAAAGATAAATGTTTGAAACAAGGCAAAAATGCCCTTAGAAAGGAAGGGAATCATCCATCTGTGCCTCGAAGGGGGTCAGAGAGTATGAATTTTAACTACAGCAAAAAGACTTGCATTAAAAATTATGAAAAACTTTCTCAACCTAAAATATTGATGCATGGGTATTGATTTCTCTAGGAAATCAGGTTACGTGTGGGTTGTACTTTTCCCCTAAAACTCAAAGCCATTGCAGACTCCCAAAAGACCATAAACTGTCTGCCTTGATGATTCATTTCTGTACAGAGGAGACCTGCTCCCTAAACAAGCCAGTGCAAACTTGTCTCCTTCACGTGTATCTGAGCAGTCACCAAGTGTAGTTTTGCTCAGTAAACTTTGATCCATGATGTCTGCAGGAGTTTGGAACTCTAAAGCCAAATGTATCCTTCACAAAAGGGCTTTTCTTACTCGGATGTCACAGAAATGCAGAAAGGTCTCTCTATTGAGACCTTGCCATCTCTAGAGTGATAGATCCTGCCTAAGTAATTGGAAAAGAGCATGCCAGGAGTTTTCTCATTGTAAACACATTATGAGCTGAGATAAATCCTGGACAAGCCAGGCTCACAGGAGATGAAACATAATAGAAACAAGGAAAAGTTTTCTTTTCCCACAGAGGGAGTGGAGCTGTCTCTTCTATTCAAATGGGGGGATTTATATCTCTACATGTATACACAGAAAATGAGAGTTGTTCCTGCTAATCCCTTTTCCAGTTGTGAAGCAATTGCAGTTCACAAGCCCTGCAGCCAGGCTGAAAGTGCTCCTCTTGTGTGTGATGTGTCTGTACATGGAAAGCTGGAATCAGCAGAAGACCTGTCAGGAGAGCAAGGCTCTGAAGGAGGGATGCAGACCCAGAGCAGGAGGTGGGAGCAGAGGAGACTGCTACACCACGTGCCTCATGTGAACTCCAAGTGTAGGATCCATCACGGGATATGCAGCCCATGGGTAATTTACTTCAGCCTCTCAAGGCATCTTGAGGCTGTGAGGAACACCAGTCAGGCATGTTGTGGTTGTGCAGGTATTTTGGCACAAAACCCCTACTGATTGCATATAGATCATTTTAGTTTAAGATCATCCCAGTGCAAACATGATCTGGCTTTATTTGCACATTTTTCGAGATACACTGACATGGCAGACAAAAAAGGGATGTATCACAACTCTCAACTCTCAAAATCTCACCAGCTGCCTCCCCTCTGTTCTCAGTGATGCACTGCCAGCCTCTCTCCATTCCCACCTTGGGAGCCACAGCTGGTCCTGCTCATAGAGCTGCCCCTACACACTAATATTTCTCTGGTTTTGAGACAGTAAAAAACGATGTGATCTGGCAAAAAAATGTGGAAAGAAAGACCGTATTTCTGACCAGCTAAGGCTTACATCATCATCTCCAGGGATTTCTTCTCTGCAGGGAGCACAGAGCAGCCCTTCTCTAGAAGGTCAGCAAGATTACTTAAACTTGGGTCATTTTACACAGCTGAGCAAATGAATCTGGTGAAACAGAGGTGGCAGAAGCCTCTGTCAGCGAGACTGGAGGGAATGAGAGGCCAGGATGACCATCTGGAGCTACAAACTGCTGCTAACAGACTGTTCCCAGTTGAAATAGCTGGTCTGATGGTATCTTTTCCAGCAAAGACCTCTTCAGCCTTCATCATCCACCACTTGTTCTGGGATGGGACTATAAACCTAGCCAAGAGGCTACCCAAACCTAGTGCCTCTTCTATTTGCTCCACACATTGGTGAATAACACTGGGAAAGCATTAGGAAGCACTTCTGGACTGCAGCATGCCACAGGAGCTGCTCCAGTTGGTCAAGGTGACACCAGAGTGCTCATCCTGAAAGCAGATGGATGGATGCTGAGCAGAGTGGTGCCGTGGGAGGACTGTGCCCGCTGCAGGGGCAGGGTCTGGTAGCACATTCCTCAGCCCTGAGTCAGCCGGGGCTGCCTGCTGACCTCTAACCCCACTCCAGCTCCAGGCACAATTTTCCAGCCTGACTTCAGTGGGAGACAGGGTCTTCTCAAGGAGGAGTGATGAAAAGCAATCACTTCTGTGATTATTTTGTGGAAGTCTATAAAACACCACCCCTCTGAGGCCACACTGTGCCACAAGGGAGATGGCTCACAAAGGGGCTTTTCTCCTTTCACTCCTGGCCTGAGGGGGCCAAAAAACTTGTTAATTTTGCAAAATATGTGAATGGCATGATGCAGCAATGGGAGACATCTGCAAGCATGCAAATGGGAGGTTTCAATCTTTGTAGTTTAGCAGAGGTTAATGAATGATCAATAGATGATCATTAGCCAAGCTGCTGGTCATAAACAGGTAGCTTTGTGTTTTGGAGGTTGCTATAAGCCCAAAAAGGCCTCATTAAAATGTTTCGAGCAAAAGCTTCTTTAGGTAGAAGTTGAGGCACAACATTGATAGTAGCTCCACACCAGCTCAATCCACATCTGATGTGATCATGACTTGCTGGTTGCAGACACAGGGTGCCCATCACAGGAGTTCCCAGTCTCAACAAGGTCACTGGGGAAAGGCTAAGACCCAAGTTCTGGCTGCAAATCTTGGGGCTAGTTTTTTTCCATCTTCCACCTAAGTTTAGAGTTGTGACCTCCCCTGCAGAGTGGAGCCCATCAGCAGGGGCTGGTCTAAGCAGTTGTGTACCCTGAGCTATGTGGAATATGCCTGACAGCAGATAGAGCTGTGCTTCCCAGGGATGACAGAGGGTTTGGAGGCTTGGAGCCTTGTCCCACCACCCCACTAATCACAATAGATGCTACAGCACAGCAACACTTAAGGCCAAGAGGGGAGATGTGCATTTCATCTAAATCTTGATGCCTACTCCATCTGGACTAGGAACTGTAAAAATCCCTCTCTGGTTATTACATAGAAAAAGACACGTCTAGATTTTGGTTCATTTTCAAAAAGATATATAAAATGAGAGAAAAAATTTGCTTTCCCATATCCCTGCACCTGACCCCCATGAGCAGAACAGACTCATGAAACCTTCCTGCATTTTCCTAGCTCTCATCTGAAGAACTTCCTGTGCTGGCTCTTTTTCTTTAAAACAAATTATTATTATTATTAATAATAATAATTTTTAAAAATCTGGATTATTGCTTGAACAAATACTAAATGAGGTAAAAAGAGCTGAAAATTATCAGCTTTGCTGCCCTGCTGCAGGTATATGAGTAGTTAGTTTTGTATAAAAGGAGCAGATGTTGTTTGTTTCCAAATGGCTCTGCCAGCGCTTAGGGTGCAAATATAACATTGTGCAGTGCTGGTGACAGGGAGGTGATACCAGTGGGACTATACACATACATGGCAGCTAAATACCTGCTTAAATGCTCCAGCAGCCTGAAATCCCAACAGACAGGTGAATGAATTGGAGTAGAAGAGAAGAAAATGTAGACTTTGTTTTTCCAAAGAAGGGGAGCTTTAGTTTTCATCCTTCCCTTACCAGCCTAAAAGGATATCATTGTCCTAGAAGACAAGCAAACCATATTCCAGATGTCCAAAGTATTTGGAAAAGGATGTTTATTAATGACCTGGGGACTGAAGATAAACCGGCTGCACAAAAATAACCCCTGAGATACAATGGTGGACTTAACCTCTGCATGCCAGAGGTCTGTGTAGCCTGGGGAGGGGGCAGACAGGGCTGCACAGGCTGTGGAGATGGCTTCAGGCACAGCTCAGACCTTCTACTTACAGGTAGTAACAAATTGCAGTGCTGCAGAGGATGAATACAGATCTGCTGGAGAAGTGTCTTCTCCTATTGTCTGCTTACATGATCAATTGTAACAAGAGAAAATCCTGGCCTCATCGCTCATGTCAAAAAGAGCAGCCAATCCATCTTCCTGTAGCAAACACTGCTACAAGAACAAAGGGAGGTTTTACCCGTCCTTCCTTTTGAACACACATAATTTATAAACCCACAGCAATATTTTTGTCAGAACAACATCCATGCAAAAGCAACAACCACAATAAAAGAAATCCTCTTTACTTAGCTTTGCACACCCCCACCTAGCACATAAAACCTGCCTGCTCAAGATCAATAATATATGTTCTGAGCAGGGTGAGAGCCATCTTCCCCCTTCTGTACATGCTTATTCCCCATAGGGAAAGGCCAAGAGGCCAGACTCCTCTTCTGAGCTACACTGCACACCCTGAAACTCAGTGAGTCTGGGCTCTGTGATAAATGTGGAGGAGAGATACTCATGTCAAGGACACACTACTAAATGGCCTTCCTGCCAGCCCAGATTAAGCACTGTCAGCTCCAGCTGATTGCACTTATCACAGGCCTGTGCAGGAAAAACTCATCTCCATCCACCTGCCTTCTGGTGTGGATTTGCCCCACCAGTTTGATGGTGGTACACAGTGCGAAGGGACAAAACAGTAAATTGCCTCTATTTTAAAAATTGCTTCTGCCTTAAGAAAGTTTAGGCAAATAAATACATAAACTTACATATAATCTATAAACCAAATAATGAAATATAAAATTAGTAATTTGTAATTTAAAAATAAAAGCATTTATATATATAAATAAATCTTAAAGAAACTCACAACCATTGTGGTGTGGGTTTATATTAGTTAGGGATGAAGCTTCCATCCAGTGGCTCCCTCCACTGAGATATGCCTGGCTTTAGTCAAATTCTGCACAGCTCTAGAGTATGTGCAAAGCGCTCTGATGGGTGCAGGCTCAGGACTGGAAACAAACCCCTTCTATCACTTCTGAGGAACTCCCATCCTATCCAAGCTACTCCCTGTATCTCCCTCATACCAGCCCATTTTTCCTTTCAGCCTCAGTCTCAACAGTTCAGATAGTAATTTTTTCTGTTTTCCCACACTGGTCTCTGATATTTCCCTTTCCTATCCATTACTCACATTCAGCAACTGATATTTTGGATTTGTGGATCAGGTGTGGGGAGACTTCTTGCTTGACCTTGCCTAAGCCATTGAATTTCTGTGTATTAGGTTGTAAGCTGCAAAACTGAGCCATAATTCTCATGTCAAACTGTGCATCACCTACTGAGGCTACAGGACAGGTCCTTAAATCTCTCTGGTATGTAACTTGAGAACTGAGTTTCCAAATAACATGGAAGACTTGGGCCAAAGCTCTTTTGAGAGTGTGTGATTTCTTATGACATATAGGTGTACAAAGCTTTGAGGTATGTAGAAAACTTTATGAACCTTGGTCTTAGCTGGGACCAAGTGCTGATCAGCACTGATAATGTTTGTGCAAACCAGGAATCCCATGAAGATGTGTCCAAACATCAATCCTGCCTACCCATGAGGAACTTCTCTGCCTTATTCTCAGGTTCTCCTGGTAGAAAACGTTTAATATGACTTTCATGTTCCAGACACAATGAGACCAAGATTTAAGACTTTTCAATATATAAAAGAAAACAAAGGTCAGGTAAAAATAAACTGGTGAAAATGCCTGGTACATGGCAAAGTACAGTGGAATGACCCACTTGGGAAAACTACATATTTGACATCTTCAAAAAGGTATGAAAAACACTTCCCTGACTCATCAACTATTTGCCTCATTTACCTGCTGTGTGCAGTCTTCCCAGGCTAACCGGAGTCAGCTGGAATTCGGCTGCATTTGCAGAGCTGGTGCTGACAACTAACCTAATAACTCATCATTTCTGCCAGTGCCCTTATCTCATCCAGGAGAAACAATTTCACATTTGGCTGGAGTGAGGGCCTGTTGATTCAGCAGAGCCCAGTTTCTCCAGGCTGTTTGTGCACTGCCGGCTGAAGGTCCCCTCAGCAAACATGCCACAGCGTCTGCAGTCTGTGTGCTGTTTACCCAGCCCATTTCTAGGGCTCTCCTCAGAGGAAGCTCCAGGCATTATCATCAGTTGACAATAGTTAACTCTTCTGCTTAATGCATTCCCACAAGACATATTGCAAACACACATATATCTGCTGCCATTAAGCTGGAAAATAAGTCAGACCTCCATTAAAAGCCATGTCCAGTTGTATTCATGCTTTACTGCAGTTGCTACCTTGAGGTCAAAAGTTGAAATAAAAACGTCTTGTTAGTATTGTATTTATAATGTTCTTACTGGCAATGAACTGAGCTGGCTGGATCATTGAACTAATCCTTGTATTCACTGAGTGGAAACTCCAAAATATTTACAAAGTGCTGCAATTTAATCTCCAGGAATGGTTTTAAACCAGAGGCATCTAAGACATTACAAATGACACCAAGAGGCCTCAAGTTTATCACAGTATCCTGATGATTGGAAGAGAGAAGGTCCAAAATGGAACTGCTGGAGAATTTTTCAACTGACATTTTTCAACTATTGCACATCAGCTTTTTGAAATCAAAGTTTTTAATGGAAGGATATCAGTTCTGGTGAAATACACACTTGTAGCTTCACAGTCAGTTTTGTGTCTGTCACTCCTGAGTAAATACACAGTTCTGTTCACTCAGTAAATTAGAGATTGGCTTCAGATTTCTGCTTCTGTTATTCAGAGCAAAGATCACTTTGAAAATGCCACGGTTCAAGCAAGTATTTCACTAACTATTGTTACAGGCTGTTTTCATCTTTTTCTTTTAAAATCTAAAAAAAAATACCACTAAACTGGAAATGATTCTTTTCTCCATATACCTGCCCTCCAAATGGACATCAGATGAGGAAACAGATTCCCCTTTCTGTCCAGGGTGTTACTCAAGGACAAGTTCCCACTGCCCTGGGAGGTGGCTCAGCAGGCTCCTCTCACAGGGCTGTCTCCTGCCTGGCAGTGCTAAAGAGGATGGCTGAAGAGGAAGGCCTAAAAACTGAATCAGCAGAGGAGCAGTCTGGAGTTAGTCCATCCTGCCAGCAGGGAAATAATCTGCTTGGTTCTTCAGTGGCTACCAACATCACTCCTTACTTCAAGACACCAAGCAATCAGTCAAGTGAGAGTTACCATTTCCCTGCTGTCAGAACTTGGGTGAGGTACCACTGCATGGAAGAGGTTGAACCACCATCATCTTTTCCAACTTCACCAGCAACATAGGTCTGATGGGATATACTATCCTAATAGTACTGTGGCAAAAACTGTGTTTTGGGGGATCTTGATCAAGGGCTGAGGTGTCAAGAGGGAACAGTGTTGAGAAAAATCTTGCTGTGCCATCTCTAAGAAACACTGAAGCACCTGGCTGAGAGCCCAAGCTCAGTGATAAGAAGGAAGCCCCAGATCATGACTACTCTGTCCCAGCCTTTGCTGAAAACAGACAGAGAAATCAAAATTTGGGGACTTTAGGTTCCTTATGGGCTTCTGTTTTCCCCCCTCATCCTCAGCGTCTTGTGGAACCGAGTATTGCTGTTTTGAGGAGCCTGTAAATCTGCCACTGGGGAGCTGGTTGTCCTTGGAAACAGATTGCAATCTCAACATGTTTCCACACAAACAAGAAATATCTGGAGATTGAACTGAATTTGTGGGACAGAAAGAAAAGCCAATAGCCCTGTGCTTTAAAGCTGACAGGGAAGATTCAGTTTCATAAGGAGGTTAACAAAAAATAAAAAACAAACCCAGCCAAGAACACTTTCAACATCCCCAAAAGAATATGAGCTTCTTTGTAATTAAGGCCTTCCTGGATGCTTATATATGTGCAAAGTGAGAGGGTCCCTGGCATGACAGTAGCAATGCATTTTGTTTGGCAAAATGCCACTTTCAGTGTATTTCAGCTCATAAGTGATTGTTTTCCCTGCAGGCAGCTTTGAGCCTTGATATAGCAACCTCCAGCACACAGGAATAACAAGCACCTTTCCTCTGAGCAGATTAGCAGCAGTTAGGAAGGAAATACAAGGAGCTGGTTGAATAAATTCTTTTGGCTCATGGCTGGTTTCTGAAACCTAAACAGTCTTTTGGAAGGGGAGCACAGCAAGTCTGGTTGTGTTTACACTCTGGATTTAAATATACTGACATACTGCCAGGCTTGGAGCTGAGTATCAGGCGAAGGTCAGTGAAAACTCAAACTCTTTGTGACAGGTTATTTTGTGCTTAAATAAATTCAGATAAATCGTACAATGAGTTTATCTGTAGCTTTCAAAAGACTGACGTGCACCATAGCAAGGCTGCAGGCTGTTGGCCAGCTGGTGTCACACCAGCAGTGGCCAGCATGGCCCTGGACACAGCTGTCTTATTGGAGTACAAGTACCTGGAATGAGTATCTTTCCCAAAGAGAGGAAGCCTCACAAGAATGAAAAATGCTGGAATATGGTGATGATATTATTTACACTTGTAACATAAGACCTGATAGCTTCCAAGTTACGTCCCAAGTAGCCCAAATATGACCATATTTTCTCAGATTGTTTTCTGTCAGTGGTTGGTGGAGCCTGCAGAGGAAATGGTGTTCTACTCAGCCTCTGCAGATGGTGATCAGACCTGTTCCGTCCCAGCATCCCGTGCCTGCTCCTTCTGACCTCCAAAGCACTCTGCCTTTTCAAAGCCTGTGCACAGATCTTGACTGCACAGCTCAGTAATTTTCATGTTTTTCATTCAAAAAATGGAAGGACTTGATGTGTCAAGCCTGTTTCCTGATAGTGTTGTGCACTTTCAATAGCACAAAGTTGGCTAGTGTTCAGGTTAGAGCTGTTAATGCTTTGGCCAACAACAAGGGCCCCTCTCCTCCAAAAACAGACATGCAAGGAGCACAGCAGGTTTACAAGGAATTTGTTAAATGCTGGTTCGACATTAACGGTTTTATTAATTGAGATTATTACTCCAGTGTAGCAAATTATAAAATTAATTATTCATCCTTTAATTCCCTCCTCCCTGCTTTTTCCATTTTGACCTGTTTCTTTCTTTGTCTCCTCAATTGCTTCAAGACCAGCAACATAATCTTCTCCCTGTTTTGCAATCCTCTGTAATTACATTTTGGCCAGCATGACCCCATGGAAATCCTTGCACTGTGAGCAAATGGAGTCAGGGTTGCATATTAAGCAGAAAGAAAAATCTTCATTTACTTGTGTCTTAAGAAAGACACTCATCAGAATACAGGCAGATATGAAAACCATTATTTACCAGAACTGAACTTCTATTTAAGGGAAGCAATGATTAAGCATTAGGAGTAAAGTGGAGATAAACCTTGCTGGGATCACTTGGCATTTGTCTCAGTAGAAGACAGTGAGTTGTGTCTGTGATGTTCAGCTTGCTCATCTTTAATTTCTCCTCATTGATTTGTCAGAATTCATTTATACTGCCGTTAATCAGGAATAAGCTGCTGCTCTACAATCACATGGCAGGATGATTATTTCTCCTGGGAATCAAAGACTGCATCTG
Source organism: Regulus satrapa (assembly GCA_013396955.1). NCBI lineage: Eukaryota > Metazoa > Chordata > Aves > Passeriformes > Regulidae > Regulus > Regulus satrapa. Next base: position 116,902 of record VWZN01012597.1, on the reverse strand, counting down.
CCTGTGCTGCAGGATAGTCCTTGGTAAAATATCTGGGAAGCTGGGCTGGAAGACGAGGTGCACTAAGTCTGCATTTTGAGTCATAGAATCACAGAATTGCTAAGTTTGAAAAAGGTCTCTCTAAGATCATCAAGTCTGACCATTAGCCCAGCATCACCATGTTCACCAAACCGTATCCCCAAGTGCCACACACACACACACACACACCTCCCTTTCAAACACTTTCAGGGATGATTTCCCCTCTTCCCTGAACAGCCTATTCCAAGGTTCAGCCATTCCTTCAGTGATGAAATTTTTCCTAATATCTAATCTACACTTCTCTTGGTGCAACTTGAGTCTGTTTCCTCCTATCCTGTCAAACCTGTGTCTTTGGTTGGGACACAAGTTTTTCCATGGAGAGAAGGAAGCTGAGGTAGGAAATCAGCCCACACACCTCCTTGGGCATTTCTACCTCCGGAGGAGTATGTCCCACTCTTCTGCAAATGCCAACATTGGCAAAGCAACTGCATTCCTCAAACCTACCTGCTTTTCCAGGCATTGGCAGGGGTAGTTGCAATGAAAGCTGTCTCTCTTTGAGGAGGACGTGCTTTGGTGTAGGTGGGTGTAGTGTGGACTTTCTCCATCCCATTATCACCTGGCCAAGCCAGGTAAAGGTGTGTGCACACAACACCAGGAAAGGAGCTGGGGAAAGAAGGGCCCAACCTTGTGGGAAAGGTGTGACAAAATGCATCTTTTTCCTCTGACTGACTCAGAAAAGGTCCCAAAGTTAGCTGTGGGATTGAAGAAGGTTGACCAGACAATCCTGCTCTTACCCATGAGCAGTCAGGTTTGCTCAGAGGCAACCAGCCTTCCAGAAGGCAAAATAGCCACCTGTTGGCACTTAAATCTGACATCCATGTCTACTGGCATTTTCCACTGGGACAAAGAAGCCATTCCAGAACAGTTCTAACAGTTAGGGCTTTCTGTCAACTTGCTGACATTTTGTACCAGTGGAGTCAGAAAGCTGAGAGGGAATATCCTTTTGAAGGTGAGACATAAGACTGTAAGGCTACCCCAAACACTAGGCCAAATCATGGTTTTTACTGACATAGCACTGTCCCTTTAAGTCAAGCGTGTTTCACAGAGCTAATAACAAATTACATTTATGTTTAAAACCATATCAGTATGTAATTACTCTGTCATCCCTTGTGGATAAGTCCTCCTCACAACTTTTTATGAGCCATCCATAAATACTAAATGATTTATCCAAGTACCACCATGTTGTAAACTTGGTCACACGGAACTGTTGATGAGGGACGTCCATAAATTTTAATTATGCCATTGATTCTTGCTAAAACATTAACTTGAAGGTGGCTATGGGGTACTCCAGCCACTTGAAATCAAATAAAATTATAAAATGTCCTGTACTTTAAAGATGCTCAGCATGTACTTTTCAAGTAGTGATCTACAGGGAAAACCTTTCATTGCCTGCTATAAAGATAACCTCTTGTATTAGGATTTTATGTGAACAGTTACAAAAATCAAAGCCAAAAAGGATCTATTAATTCACCTCCTGATTCTCTGCCAATATAAGTTTGTTCCAAAAAATGTATTATTGAGTGTTATTAGTATAGCAAAGCTTTCAAAAGGGCCAACTAATGGGAATTCCGTAACTCTCTTTGGATGTTGTCCCCCAGGCTAATAGACCTTGGCTTTGGAAAAAGCAGCTCTGACATTTAATCTGCAGCTTCTCTTTTTCAGTTTCACCTCACTGCTTCCAGCTGTACCTGCTTGAATCAGCTTGAATTTTGGCTCTCCAACCCTGGTGTTACACAACCTAAAACAGAGCCTTTCTGCTGTTCTCTGAACAGCCTGGATGCTTGAATCAGTTTTTTCAAAGGTGGCTCAAGGTTCAAGACACAGCTGTAAAGGAGGAAGACAGGAACAGACCAGAAGAATCAGCCATATAACTTTTCATTAATTTTTTTGTAGAATCATGTAGTTGCTGCCCAAAATTAGCTTTGAAAACCTCACCTGTCTGTCAAAGTGGACATCCATCCCAGCCTCCAATTTGGTTTTCCTAAGGTGTTTAAGTTTTAAGAATTCTAATGCTTAAACATTTCTTTAACATCACTCCCAATGAAATGACTAGGCCAACTTCCAGATTACTGAATTTTGACTCCTAATGTATTATTCAGTGGGCACACGTACCTGTTTGCACAGACATATAGGTGCACAAATCCATTGAGGTACCAGCACCACAAATCCATTGGGTTGGTCTTATCTGCATCCACAAGTATGTTAAATTTAGTTAGACTAACATTTTAGGGGGCTGGGGTCTGTTCAGTTCACAAAATGACTGGGTTTTTTTTTCATCTGCAAAGTGTAGCAAACATCCAGCTGGCTGAAAAGCCAACAACACTGAAGTGGTGATGCATCTGCCTGGTTTGCTTATGGCAAATGCCCACAAAGCCAGACTGGCCTGGAAGCAAATCATCTTTACATGTGTCATTTCTTCCCACTTAATGCCAGTCTCTCTTCACCTGTAGGCTGGTTTGGAACAGCCATGGCTCCTCCTTTCTTTTAGTGAATTAAACAGATTGGTTGGAGGACCCCACAGAGATGATGAGCAGCACCCAAATGCAGACTCAGGTCTTACCTGGTCCAAATCAAAGAGCCTTGTCTTTTAGCACAGATTATTCAATTACTTTGGAAAGCAGCAGAATAGCCATCAAGAGTTAACAAATCTCTAACAAATGAGGATGTTTTTATGGCTGATGAGTTCACCTCCCTGGATCCAATCAGGAATATTTCAAGTTGCAGACTAGTGCAGACCTCTACCAACTGTGAAAGGTGTCATGTGGATCATGTGAAGTAATCTCAAGTCAGTTCAAAGCAGCCTGAACTCAGAGTTGAACTTACTCATCCGAATAGGAACTCATTTATGAGGTAGCAAAAACAAGGTCATAAGGTGTCATTTCTACTTCCTCTCTCATAGGACCATCTGAGTTTGGTCACCGAGGAACATGGCACATCCCAGGCAGCTGGACAGGCATGCAACCATGGCTCAGAGTCTAATACAGCAATGTGACCCACAGAGGTAAGAGCAATAGTGAGCAACAAGAACACAACAATAATAATAATAGATATAATTCTGATCTTTTTAGACTTCTATTCTCAAGTTTCACCTCAAGGCCTTTATATTGCACCTGCAATGATTTCCAGCAAGCAGGGAAGATGCACTGCAAACATGAGCTGTTTGAATAAGTCCTCAGCAGCGCCAGCTTTAATGACTTATTCATGAAAATAAATTGGCAGATGACAGGCCGCCATTTCTGGAACAGAAAGGTTGCAGCTTTAATTAAACTTTTTAATTGGCATGGCCATCTCCTCCCACCCAGAGCAGACACTGAATAAACATAGAATGTCACTGCATCCTTCTTATGAACCGATATGGAGCCATCTCAGAAAATCAATGACAATGATTAAGAGAGCTTTCATTCCTTGCTCCTACCTACATTTTGCTTTCCACACCAAGTGTATTGACTAAATGTCTCCTCCCAGAAGGTTATGTATACAGGCTTTCAATAGACAGCACCAGCAAAGTTTCTTGTTAGAAGCAGGTGATAATGCTCAAATTCCTAGCAAGCACCTTCCTTTGCTTTTGCATTGCAAGTCTTATGGGGTCCGGGCACTGTATGAGCCTGGCAAGTGATATGCTGCCCTCAGAGATCTTCTGGTTCCTAGGGCAGATTGAAAATGGTCAGGGATGAAGAATTTATGTGAATTTTTCCTGCATGTGGAGCCAGACAGTAGGAGAGGGCATATGGTTTCTGGCTGAGGACAGAAGCTCCATCTCAGAGTCTCCTTTCTCTATCCTGTAAGCAGAAAACTTCCTCCTCTCACAGGTCAGGCCATCCACTGAACCATCCCACAGCTCAGCCCATATGGCATTCAGGAGGCTGCTGCTGTGGTGTCTGAAATGCAGCTGTGAGAACACCACATCCAAAAGTGTAAAACTCTTGAGAGCTGATGGGCTTGTTGGCCCAGTCTGACCCATCTACTCCAGCTACTCTGCAGTTGTGGTGCGTTCAGGTCTGGCCTCGAGTCTCAGTGTGATACAAAGAAGATGGAGTGACAAGTCTGGCTCCTGGATGACCACACTGCTACAGAGCAACTTTCTTGAACAGCTGTTTCCTGTTCTGCTTAAAATCAGCAGCCAATTCAGATTAGAAGCTTTTACCATAACCAACAATATTTTGTACATTACTGCAATATTACTAAAACTTTTAAAAATATCTTCTAATGTTTTATTTGTTCATCAATGTTGTGGAGACAATTTGTTGCATAAAGGGAGAACCATCACCAGAAGTACTGGTGAAATATGCTCCAGCAGCTCCAGCAAGGGGCAGAACAGGGAAATATCTTATTTCCTTATATGGGTTTGAATCTATATCAGGTCAAGTTAAACAAACCTTCACTTCCTCTCCTCATAGCTCTGGTGAACACAGATTACTGTAGGTGAATCTAGACATAAAAGGCTCAGAGCCTGGTCAGCTAGTGACAACCAGCTAGTGGCTTATTAATCCCAGCTGAGCTGTGGTGACCGTGCTGCTGCTGGCTGGGCTTGCCCTTCCAGCCCATCTCTGGGGCAGAGAGTGCTGGAGTACCTTTCAGCCCATCGTCTGAGAAGTAAAGTGACCAATCCTAGACTTTGATAGAAGAGGTTTACACTGTGTTGCACATGAAGATTCTGCAGATGAGTACCTGAGTTTCACTGGCATCACATAATGGATGGTAATTCATTGAGCTTCTGCAACTCAGCTGTGTATCCAAGCACTGAGGGGTTGCATATATATATGTATATATGATGTAAATATGTCTGTGTGGAAGTATCTATCACAAAGTCACGGAGGAGCTGAGGCTGGAAGGAATGTCTGGATCTCATCTAGTCCAAACTCCTGTTCAAATCAAGGCCAGCTACAGCAGGTGATTCAGGGCCATCTCCTGTGAGGTTTAGAATGTTCCCTAAGGCTGAGGCTCCACTATTTCTCTGGACATCCAGCTGTGGTGGCAAAGCATAAAGCAAGGGCTTTAATGCAAACTTCATGGCCTCTGCAGTCCATTCTAGGCCAGGACAATGTGCTGCCTCTCTACTGTCCTCCACTGAAGGGGGCAACTTTTGTGGTGTAGATACACTGCTGAAGAAGTCTGCATATAGATGAACATATATGCAAGTTCTCACCTCCAGAGCTATCAGAGTATTTAGGAGTCTTTGTACTTTTGCAATCCATCATACCTAAAAGACCTTCATAGTTGTGGGGCCTATTTGTAAGGCTCCAATCATTGTAGCCTAAATGTCCTGTGTTCTTAAGAGCATCTTTCCTTATAGTGGCTCAGAATATAGAAAAAAGGATTTAAACTATTTGTCCCTGTTAGAGACACATCAGTGACAAGAATAGCAACTTGCTTCACCTGAGCCCCAGACCTGTAACCCCGGTTCGTCTTCCCTCGGTTCATCTATTCCAGTAGCACGCTACAAATTGGCAGCTTTAGAGAAAGGGAAGTTGGCACGTGCATTAGGCTTCAAACTGCAAATATTGGAAGTGGATTCAAGCTCTTGGATCTAAATAACCCTGGGTCTGTATGAAAACTTTGCAGCTGATGCCTAAGAAGTGGGAGTGATTTGTAAATTGTGTCTCAGGAGACATCTCAGAGCTACTGATACTCTTACTGGAGGATTTGAATTGTGCTGCTGATTTTTTCATCAGGTCATGACTAAATAACAGGTAAAAACTAAACTATGCAAAGTTATGACTATTGCATGTGGGGGCTGAATGACTTGGCTGAAAGGCAAATGTCCAAAGGAGCACGGAAACAGAGCAGCTGCTGTACCGCCGCCTTTCCTCCTCCTCCTCCTCATCCACCTCCTCCTCCTCTTGCTTCTCTGCAACAGTTGGAGCTTCTCAACTACTCCCCAAATCTCTGAGAAGTGCAGGAGGCACTGCAAGACAAAATAATTCAGTTTTTCTGCCTTTAGGCATGTAAAGACCCTTCTCCAAGTTCTCTCACATGAATATGTGGTTGGTATCTATCTGCAGGCTTTGTGTGCTGTGTATAAGTGGAATCATAGAAGCAGAGAAAAGGTTGGGTTGAAGTGGACCCTTTAACCCCTCTGCAATGAGCAGAGACATGCTATTTTTTGGAAATACTGAGGGTGAGCCCTATACATCTGAGCTACATTAGGGAGGATATACCTGTGAATGTATTCATAGAGGCTGGATGACTGACAGTCTGACTGTGCTGTAGAAAGAGTAAATGTTCAGACAAATTTTGGGGACAGCTGAGCTCTGAGGGTTAGGGAACTGGATTGCTCTGCAACAAGAGACTTTCTGTCTACCAAATTTAGGGCTCTCACCACAGATTTCCTTTTCTTAATTAATTTTTGCACAACTGCCTCCAAGTAGTCCAGAAACCTTCCAGGATCTGCAGAACACAGTTGAAAAGCACTGGCTTAATAAACAAAATACTAGTAATAGTTGAGACAAGCAAGCATGAAAAAAAGCAGAAAGAAGTAAATTGGCTCTGCAATTACTAGCCAGAGCAATTACCACAATTTCTTGCCATCCTCAGGCTGCAGTTCATAACACATGCTATGGAACCCCTTATTTTAATATTCATTTGGTTTTTCTCCATGCTTTAATTTCTAACAATGTGTGTGAGGCCAAGTCTCAGGAAGCCACATGCTTACACAGCAATCCAGAGAAAAGCACAGCAATTGTCACTTGTTTCTGAAGCAGCCGTGCCTCATCCAGTGTGCACAGGGCTGGGGTCAGTGTGGTCAATAAAAGAGCTCAGTGGAGGGTGGGAACAATTAGACTAAGTACCACTGCTGGTGGCCATTTTTACCAGACTTTCCTGTGAATTATTTAGGAAGAGAAGAAGCTGGACTGCAGGTCCTTGTGGCTGTGTGAGGCCAGTCTCTCAGAAGACGCCAGTCTCTGCTGTCACAACATGTCACACATGTTCCCAGATGTGCAGCCATCACCTCCCAAACCAAGATTCACTCCTGCCTCTGGTGCTCTTCCTGCTCCTGCTGGTGTATCTGAAGCACTCTCCTTGAGGGATTAGAACTACTTTTAATTTCAAGTCTAAAGTTATCTGTGGCTGGCTGATACTCATTTGTACTGGTGCCAACAGTGGCTTTAGCTTACATTGGTTTTTTTCATCCTCTGGTGTGTATCTGCTTGATGTATTAATAGACAGCACAACTTAATTGCTTCTTAGCTTTTGTTTTGTCAGGTTAAACTGGCCAAGTTCACTCAATTTCTTCTCATTGGACATGTTTTCTGTTCCACTTCAATATTTCTTCCTTGCATGTCATCCATTTGGCATGACTCTGGGCTAGAGAAGGTCATGATTAAACACTTTTTTTTCCCAGAAAACATTGCAAAGGACCAAAGGATGCTTTCAGAAGGCTCTCTCCTGATGCAAGCTGTGACTGTATTTGCTGTCTGTTCCACATTTCATGTTTGATCAGCACACTCTTCTTTACAGTAAAACACTGTAATTTCTTAGGCCACATTTATGTCAAGCCACTACAGTGAGCCAGGGCCTGATGGCGTGGCATGGCTCACATCCATGACTCTCTTAATCTCCAAACCAGAGTGACCTCATCCCTCCAGCCCCTTGGAAGCCATCCCTGGCCAGTGCTAATCCCCAAACCATGCCTGGGCATTGTCTAGCAGGGAACTGCTCAGCCCCATCAAACAGTGCCAGGAAGCACATAAACATTTATCCTCGCCGATGATCACGGGGCAGTTCATAAACCTGCTCTGGCTCAGTTTAATTAATTAGTGTAGAGGGAGCCTTAGTGCATGCCAGGCACTTTGAACTCTTCACTCCAGGTCTGCTGATACAGCTCTCAAATGCAGTGTGTTTTTTCCTTTCTGCTATTCTCAATTCACCAATGCCTCCCAACTGTGAATTGTCTGCAAATATCATTAGCTCTTTCTTATTTTTTCTTCCAGAAGAAAACTATCTAAAACTGGCTGCAAGTAATTTCACCCATTATGTCTCCCTGGTCCTATCATTTTCCTTTCAGAAGAACCTGTTGTGTTTGTTCTTGGCTGTTTCCTGACAGACCTTCAGCTCAAATACCAGTCCCTGCTTCTTCCAACACAAACAGTAATTTCCCATGTGGCTCTTTTATCAGAAGTGTTGCTGAAGTCCAGATAGATTAGATCTAAAGCATTTCCCTTGTCTAAAAAAGCCCATGGAGAACTTTGTTTGCCTTTTCTTTTTTTTTTTTTTTTTTTTTTTTTTTTTTTTTTTTTTTTTTTTAATTTTGNTTTTTTTTTTTTGTCCTTTTCTTATCAAGTTAGTCTGACTCAAGTGACCTTGGCAAACCCTGGATTTATTTTTATCATATTTTGTCCTTTACTACCTTCAGGTGTTCCTTCAAAATTAATTTGCATATTATCCAAACATCCAAACAACATATCCAGCCCCTTTTTTCTGAATTCATGTAAATTCAGTCCCTAAGTAGTCTGTGTCACTTAGCTATCTCAGCCTCAGGAGGTCTGAATTTCTCCCTGCTGTGTGAGCACCCTCAAAAAATGGGGCTATTTTAAGATGATAGGCAGAAAGAAAACTCAGAGCTAGAGCTACCTCAATGCAGTGTTGGAACACCCAGCCTCACTTGTGCCAAGCTAAATATCCAGTTGAGCCAGAAAAGAATCACTTGCATAATAATCCCCTCATAATTAACATTTAAGCCAATGCTCCCTTGTTTCTTGGAGGTTTTGCAGCACATCCTGAGTCCCCATCTATGTATCTGCCCTGATGACCAGTCTGTCCATGCTTCACTGCCCCAATCCACACACATCTGAGTTTGCAAAGACAAAGGACCTGCAGGGCCAACACTGACACTGCATAGCACAGGGCCCAGCTAGTTTGATATGAATTTTCTGGAGTACTCATATCAGAATACAAGTCAGGACCTGTGGTCCTCTTTTAAGGGATTTGGTTTCTATCCCTGGTGGTCATGACAGGTGCTGCAAGGGGGCCTGCTGAATTTATTTCAAGTCTTTTTTCACTCATCTTGCACCCCTTTCCTGCCAAACCTCAATCAGTACTTTTCCACAGCCTCCTTTGTGTATATAAATGTTTATTAAATTAAAGTATATGAACATATGTGTACATCTATCTATGAATATAAAATCACTATATTTCAAACAATTCCGTGTCTCCTTTTATGCCCAATCTAATGCATACACAATAACGCAGGGAAGTCCCAGCAGCTGCAGACAAGCTCCTTCCCCAGTCTCCATCAGGCTCTGATCCAAAAGTCTGCTGGTCTTAATCTGGGACAAAGGAGTTCTTTCCCTGTTTAGCTGGAGGGTAGCTATGGCAACATGGCACAAAGACATCTCAATAGCTGGCTAAGGCCAGACCAGCCCCCTGTCTAGCAGACAGACACTGCTCGCTGGCACTTCAACTGTGCTCTTTTTTTTTTTTTTTTTGACAAAGGGAATGTTTATTACCAAAAACTGGGCCCCTGGCTCCTAGTGTCCAGTAGCTGGAACTGAAAGCAAGCACTGCAGCTCCCGCGACAAATGGGACATTTCAGGGGATGTCCATGAATAGGTCTTGTGGTGGGTAATGAAAGAAGCAGTGGAGAAGGAGGGGAGGAAATGAATGAGCAGAGACTGCAGCAGCTAAAGGGAAGCTCGATGCAGGAGATGGGAAAGGGCGCTCTGATTTATGGCTTGTCTGTCTGGGAAAGTTGCACTGATAGAGCTTTCCTTTTTGTCTCAAATGTGCTGCCTTGTGGCCACACACAAATTGTCTCGCATCCTTTTGTCCCACCTTTCAATGGAAATGCTGTGTTCTTCTCTGCTTCCCTCCTTTGTGTTGTAAAGACAAGGCTGCAGCCACAGGAAATCCCTCTGTCTGTACCTACCAGCCTGCCTGCGTAGCCATCACTAGCCTTGGGGCTTACCAGAGGCATGTTTGGGAAAACCCTGGGGAAAAATTACCTATAAACACCTCGCATTTAGCAGTATACCCCAAGATCTTTTGAGGACCACCAGCACAGCCACAAAGGAGCTGCACTTCCATGTCCCCACATAAAGCTCTACTCCTGTACTAACCCCCCCCCC
>VWZN01012597.1:0-106708 GCA_013396955.1 Regulus satrapa | reverse complement strand
ACACACCGCCCCGAGACATTTTATTGTTTCTCCTATTTCTAACTTCTACATTTTGGGGGACAACCCTGTCAAAATCTGACACTGTTTCAGCCTCTAGGCAGTGGCAGCTCAGAGTTCACTGCAGCCCTCTCTGCTCCTGCCATTGTTCTGCCAGAGTGACCCCAAACCCATCAGTCCTGAAGACCCTTTGACGGCAAAGGGCAAGGCAGATGCCTAAGCCAGTAAGCACCTCTTTCTTTCTCCTAGACACTGGCGGTATTCCTCCCTCCAAAATCCTGCTGTGTCCTGGACTACAAAGTTAAAACTGCCCAGGTTTCATTCAGGGCCTGGCTGTGCAGTGTCAGGGCACAGCCATGGTTCATGGGCCCTGTGGCCCTGATCTCACCTAGCATGTGCCACAAGCAATCCCACTAATTTACTAAGGAAAGCTTGGGGAATCTCCTGCTCCATCCTGCCCCACAGTGTTTCCAGTAGTGGCAGAACCAGGTGGTGCTGACCATTTGACCACTCCACCACCCAGGTAGGCTCATTTCAGCAGCCTTTGCTGTTGGCTGGTGGCTGTAGCGTTGTGGTGTCACTGCTGGCACACTGAGGCACATTTATCACCGATCAGTTTCCTCAAAAGCACCGCAGAGGCCCCAGGGCCACCAGCCCCAGTGCGGGGCCATCTGTCTGGCGTTCCCAGCCCTGCCACCCCTGGTGACAAGCCCCTGGAGAGTGGCACAGCAGCTGGTGCCGTGTGTCACCGCGCTGCCAGCAGGGATGACTTGGGCACACCGAGGGCTCCCCGCTCTGAGGAGCGGGAGGAAGGCTTGCAGCCAAATCAATATGATTGATGAAGCAAGCTTAGACTTTATCCAGAAAGAACAACTCTTTTATACTTTTCTCAGTAAATATGCATACTTGTCACAATATGATTGGCGTGATCAAACAGGGTGCATTTGCATACTCCTTCTTGCTGTGATCTGAGATCCAAGGTTCCTCCTCATTCCTCACTAACTGAACTTCTTGTTTATAAAGCGAGATTGTCAAGGGCACAGTGCCCTTGCTTTTCTTCCCAGTTAGTACAACTCGCAAGTTACATCAAGGCCTGCTGAGGCCTATTTCATCTAATCACACAAACAAGAGGATTGCTCGTACACTTTCCCAGGGATTCGTGCTGGATTTTGTAGCATTCTGCAACACTGCTCCACCTGCTCTCCCATCACAGGCCTTAATCTGAGCCCTCTCGGTGGGAGGCACTCAGCTGTGCTGCTGGATCAGCCTCACCTGACTGAGCCCCAGCCCAGCCAGAGGCTGGAAGCAGCAGGCAGGGAGACAAAGAGCTGCCTCATGGCCCTCCATGCCCTGCCAGGCAGGCAGCACCAGCTGGCAGCCAGCCTTTGCTGGTCATGTCCTGCACTGACACATCCAGGGTGTGCAGAACTCTCTCTGCTCACCTGCGGTACAACTGGAGGCGTTCAGAGGACGGCTGTCATCTTACCCGTTCAACTTAGCCTCGTGCAGGTGTGGAGGTGATCCATGGCTCGCTCTGGAACATGAGTGCAGAAAGCTCAGAAAAACCTGAACATGATGTTAGCAAACAGCTCATGTTTTATGTTTGCTGCTGAGGAAAGCTGATGTAGGTGCAAGCTGTTTGCAAGGCAATGATCACTCATCACTCAAAAATATGCTATAATATTAGATTTCATTTGTGCTCCTCTGTATTTCCACAAATTACCTCCCTCCCTCTATTGAACCCAATAGGCTGTAGTCTTACCTGAAGCAAGGAATCAGTGTAACTCAATTAAAGGGGAGAGTTGGCTGCTGCCAGAAGTCTAACATTTTTTGGTTCCTCTTGGCAAGTAGCACTGGTTGTGGGACCAGTGGGGATGCTTGTGTGTTCATCCATGAGAGAGCTGCTGGCACTTTTGTACCCTTCTGCTTCTCACAGATGCTGTGGTGCTCCCTAACCCTTTAATTGCCAGTTCTCTGGGCCTGCCCTCTGCTCTAACCTCAATAACTCAGCATCATCTCCTGCTGTAGACTCACACTCCAGCTTTTACCACAGCCTGCCTGAGCCATTTTGGAGTGCTAATGCCATTGCCAGCCACTCATTTGCTTTTCTGGATGAGGGTGCTGAGTAGTCTGATGGGCTGGGGTGAAAGGAGGTAGAGGAAAGGGAAAAGGACACTCATGACTTGGATGTCAGCACTGACATGACCTCTTCTGGCTCCTCAACTTGCTGCTTTGCCCCAGGCACATTCTTGTCTGCCTTACAGGTCAGGATATTTTTTTCCTGGACAGCGTCAATATACCTGTTATTATTTTTCTCTTTCTTTCTGTGGCACCAGGACCCACATTTTTTGAGACCTTTGCCCAGTAGCTTCAGCCAAATTTGATGCAGATGCGCTGAAGGTGCTAGCTTCCAACAAATTCCATGAGTGCAAAGCAGCAGAAGAGAGAGAGAGACATAGAGAGAGCAACCCTCTGGAGAGGCAGAATCAATGGGTGTTTCAGGTTGCAAGCATACCAGAAGGCAGGCTGGGGTCTGGGATACAGACTCGAACAGAGTAGGAATGTGCATGTTCCTCCTGGCAGCCAGCAGGGCCCTACAGCCATGCTACATGCACTAGGGCATGTGTTATCACTCCAGGGCCTGATCCCTGGGAATGCCAGGAGGGATGTCCACAAGGATTGTCCCAGGTGCCTTTGGGGATGGCAGAGAGACACTTCCATGCTGCTTTTTGGGTGACAAGATGTGTTTCCCTCCACTCCTGGCAGATAGGAGGGTTTCCAGGAGCCAGGGACGCCTCAGCTGAGACTCCCAGGGTGACTAGGGACAGCAGACACTCACATTCTTTAGTTTTGTACATCAGACACCCAAGGAGGGACTTTGTCCAGATGGAGTGGAGGCTGGATCCCACCCTCCACAGCACTGCTGGTGAAGAAACCCCAGACACTGGGAAAGGGAAGCTGGAAGCTGCAGCTTGCTCCCAGTTTGGGCATGTCTTGAGTGCAGACCTTTTCCTTTCCGGTGGCCTGAAGTAGGGAAGACTGCTCTTATCTAAAGGTCAGCAAGGAGACAGCTGACAAATGCCTCTATCTTTGGCCTGCCGCTGTGCACATCACACAGATGCTGAAATAATCTGCCTGGGGGTCTGCTGGGGGCGGGAGTGGAGCAGTTCTGATTAGTTCTAGAGAGAGATGTGTTACCTTGTGCTAAATGCTGTGCTAAAGGCTATGTTACAGCCTTTTCTCTATTGGTTAGATGAAAGGGGAGGGGAGATGGAGGTCTGGAACTTGTAGCCCCAAATAACTTAATGGTCATGATCTGTACTTTGAAGCAAGATAATAAAAGCCGTCTTTTTATGCTATTCATTTCAGGAGCCTTTACTCTTCAGCCAGGATTTTTCCGCCTGCTGGGATGGAAAAAGTCTTAAAACTTTCAGAAATCCCTTCTGAGACTTTTACTTTGTTCTTTACCTCTGAGGTTTATGTAGCATTTCTATGGCCTTATACATAAGACAGGACAATAAATATCAAGAAACTCTGGGTCACAAAGGGACCAAATTGCCAACTCAAGCTCAGCTGATCTCTCTCAAGTGCCAGATGCTACACCAGAATGGTTTAAACACCAGAGAGCTCTGGAAAGCCACGGAGAACTTAGCCCTCGGACTCTGCCAAACTCCAGAAGGTGCTAAAATCCAGTAGGAATGACCAGACTGAGCATCCAAAAGCAGGCCTTGATGATGCCTATGTTCATCTCTACTGCCATATGCTGCAACATCTGAACTTCGAGTTCAGGAAGAGATTTTAGAGCGTGCACATATATGTGAGAGCTGAGCCTTAAACTGGGGTTTGAAATAGTGTGCATGCCCAAGAGACACCAAGATGAGGCATTGCCAGGATTTGTCTTTTAAGTAACAAAGATGGACAGTGTGATCATGAGGCAAATGTCAGCTACAGCAGCAACCCCCAGCACCCTGAGACACCAGGGAGGGGCAGGGTCACACGAGCAGGTGTGGGTGAACTCAGCTAAACTGACATTTCCAGGCACTACACAAAGAAGGTCTGGTTCTTCAGAAAATTTGTGGTAAAATCTTGAGTTGTCCATGCAATGCAGGAACCTTCACAGACAGGCAGCAGCTGTGCAGAGCTGGAGGTCAAAGCTAGACTAGGTCTGAAACTCCAAGTCTGGACTTCTGCAGATTTTATCATGGTTTTCCCCTATTTCTCTTGTCAGTTGGAGGTTAATGCCGACCATCTCAGCTCTCTTTCAGACATATCACTATAATAAGCTGTTCAATTTTTAATGAAGCCAAGAGACTGCTTTTCTAGAGACCTTCTGAAAATCAATAGTGCTCTTTACAGTGATACTCCTTTACAATGGTAGGTCAATATGGAAGGAAAATGCAACGCCTCTGGGGGCAAGGCTATCTTCTTACCTGAAATGATGAATTTTATGTGACAAAGTACAGTTAGACACATGAATGATTTGAGGATGTATCACCACCACGTCGTGTTCTTTAGAGTTATTAAATTGGTTGTTGGCACCATTTAATTATTCAGAGGTCAGAGATGGTTTAGTATTTTAGAATTTTAGTACAAGATCATTACTGGTCTGAATTTCTTATAGGACTTCCCCCCTATTGAGAGTGTGCTTTTTGTTATTATTTTCTGCATAAAATCAAAAATCAATTGGCAAATAGAAACACTAAGGCATCCTTTAGGTAACCTGTTATTAAACCTGACCATCTATATTCAGACTTGTCATGTCAGAATAAGTAATCATCTGGGGGAAAAAACGGTGAAACTGTATGGTAAATTCATATTAGTAATAAATCTCTTCATTGATTAGTTCAGAAATGCTTTGTTTGTTTAAAACATCAACAACTAAATTAATCTGGATCCAATTTGGGAATTGGGAATAATATAAAACTCTTACTATATGTATACGTCTTCTTCTTTGACTTCAGAGAGATTGAAAGAAATGCCGGGGGTTTTTCCTAAATTTGTAAATTTCCCAAGCTGAAGCGTGCATTGTGAGCTGTCACTCACTCTGACCTCCCTCTCGTAGGTGCAGGAGGAAAAAGCAGAGAAAAAGCACATTGACGCTGCCAGCATTCGGACATCTCTGCTAGAAGGGATTTGCTGGTGTTCCTTACACCTTTAATGGGGAGAACTGGGAGCTGAGCAAGGGGGCAGAAAGCCTGATCTGCCTTCTGGTAGCAACCAGCCTCCTTCTCCAGCCCTTCCCAACATTCTGCAAACTTTGGGATTTTCTCTGCTGCTGCTATTGAACAGTCTTGGCAGCTGCTGGTGCCTTTGACTCATCTGTGTTTACTTGGTCTGCCCTCAGTGGGGGGGGATGTGTGACCTTGGAAAAAAAATATGCTGGACTTCTCTCCATCCCACCCCCGCTTCCCTTTGCACCCTTAGGCGGATGTTGTCTGCACTTAATGCCTTGTCAATACCAAGAGGCTCAAAGCCTTCACAAGCTATTTTAAGATTTATGTTACAGACTTCCTGATTTTCCTGCATTTCTTTCTCTAAATATCTTACCACCATTTTAGGTAAAAGTCTGTCCTTCTGAGCTTTGAAAACAATGGCTCAATAACTCTGTTATTACATTTTTTTCAGTTTATATTTTCCCCCTATATAATTTCTGCAAGGAAAAAAATAATTTCTCCTGTCCTAGTGACATTAATCATAAGTTTTCATAACTTTTTGGTTAATCCTGCTGTCCAGGGACACTGGATCATATTTTTATCATTTTTCTTCTTCTCTATTTTGTAACTCTGCTGAAGCTTTATTCCTCTTTCACCTTGCTCCAAAGTTTTTAGGCAAGAATAGGTGTTGCACATTCATGGGTCACCCTGGAAAGAGAAATGACAAGGCATTAGAAGTTGAATTGAAGGATAACACTGGATTTGGGTGCTTTGGATTTTAACCCAGTTCTGGCAGAGTGGGATTGGTAAAAGGAGCAAACCACTCAATAAATCCACCTAGTTTCAGCTGTCTTTGAGATGGGAAGAATTTTTGCCAATCTCTTATTGCAGCTCATTTCAAACATAACACCTTGGTCAATCTTGGGTGAAGGGCACTGGAGAGATCTCAGATAAAAACGTAGCTGGGCCCAGGTAAAACACTGCACAGGGAGGAGACAGTGAGACAGGAAATTCTCTGCTAATACAGCTCATGGACACTGATGTGGCAGATACACCACAAGTGCTCACAGGGGAAATAATATGAAGAGCAGAAGCAAGGTAAAATGAAACTTCTGTGATGCATTTGTTTTACAGCAAAATCATCAGGTCTTTCCTTGGTGACATTAATATGGGATTTCCTTTAAAATCCCAATTTCAATACAAAATAGCTGACAATTCAGTTGGTATCTGCATCCATGCTGAACTTCAAAAAAGCAATGTTTTCTTTGACATTTTGTCAATAAACAAAGATCCTTGTTGTTTGTTGTTTTTTTTTTTTTTTCTCCACTGAGCTTGAGATGAGGTTCCTGGAGATAAAATACTCACAGTGGATGTGCAGCCACATCTGAGACAGGGATTAAGCATTGCAAGCCTTCCCACAGCACTACAGTATGGCATAAAGATAAAGGATTCTATATCCAGGAGAAATCACATGCTCTTTATTTCATCCAGCATCAAACCCTTCTCATCTCCTTTGCAAAATACTTTCAGTGGCCAACTGGGCTGTGTCCTGGAAAACCATATTAGAGGTTAATTAGTAATGGATTTTTAACAATAGAGTGGAAGATATGCACAGGAGAGAAAGATCAGGCAGTTCAATTGAATTATTATATTTCCATAGGTTTTCAGATTGACTACTTTATGCTTTTGATTAAATTATTATAATTTATGTTCTTTACAAGTAGCAATCTTCTCTGAGAGATTATTTTCTCTTGGCCCATCTCCATATAGAATTATTTCCATGGTAACGGTTTGAGTGATTTGAGAAACAGAATTAGGAGCTTCCATTACTATTGGGTGAAAAAAACTAGTATTTTAAAACAAAAATACAGCAGATTTTGGCTTTATAGATGATAAAGAGTAGCATCTGAAGGAGTCACAGTTATATAAAGAAGAAATTGAAGCTTGATCTTTCCTTATTTCTTTGCAACAAAAATATTATCTTCCAAACAGGGTTATAAACTGTTATCATTAGACCAAATAAATCTCATGTTTTCATGTTTTTCAAATCTGCATTTGAAAGTATCTTTGAAAGTATGGGGCTTAAAATAGCGATTATTTCTCCTGAGTCAGTCAGATTAATCAATGCATAATAATTATTATTTGGTATTTCTCTGGAATTTCCTCAGTGCTGTAGTGTTTAAATCAGTACAGGTTTTAAATATAAGGCATAAATTAGAGAAATTAGGTAAGCCATGAGAGGCAGATGACAGTCACTCAAAGGTAAGTGAGGGATCAGCTGAAGCACTCCTTGGAACATTAACAATCATCTTGGCAAAATGAGGGTGTAAGGGGAGATCCCAACAGGCCAGAGAAGAGCAAACAACAGAAGGGAAGGGAGAAGGTTGTGGATAGAGAGAAGCCAGAACAGTCAGACTTGCTTTGGTACCTAGCAGGGCTCTGTGAATTATTTACAGCTTCAGAAGCAGCAGCAGGATAAAATGCAAATACAACAGTAGATTTTTCAGGAAGAAGTCACTTGAGTCCAGCCTGACTCCTTTCTTTGACAGGATAACAGGTCCTGAAAACAGGGAAAAGTAGCTGCTATGTTGCATCATAACTTCAGAAACACTTTTGTCCTGGGTAGATGATGTTCTTACATACAATCTAACAGAATGTGAAAGAGATTTAATCTTAACAAGGTGGGTACTGAGCTTCTTGGCCTATGACATTGAAGGGCAAGCTGTGAATAATTTTCTCTCTAAAACATTTGCAGTGTTTCTGGTTTATTTAGTTTCATTTAAAAATTAAACTTAAAAAAAATTAGTTTATTAGTTGTTTAGTAATTTAGTCTTTTTTTTTTTCACTTTGAGTTAATGATGGAGTAAAGGATGCACTTTCATTTGTTGAGGGATGAAGACTCTCAAGGAAAGTTTTGAAATCTACTTGAGGCATGCAGCATGGCTCAGAGCAATCTGCAAGTCAGGAGAAAAGCAAACCAGTGAAGTTAAATGAAATAAAATGTTGAATTTAGGAAGGCGGGGGTGTTAAAATGTGCAGATACCAAGGAGGCAGCAAAACAACACACTCTCCCAAAAAAACAACCAACCAACCAAATAAAAAACAAATCCCACCCCAAATATCCCCAAGCACAAATTTTTATTAGATAGAAGATGAAACGTGAAATAAAAGGGAAGATGCATTCTGGGCTGTATTGGTAAGAATATCACAAGCTGTGGTTTTGCTGTGCTCTTTGTTGATGAATCTTGGGTTTATGCACTTAATCCGTCTTAAGAAAGGTTGGCTACTTTCCAGGATGAGCAGCTGTGACAGAGGTTTTAGAAATATGAGTCCGGAGGATTGGCAGACAGATTCCTCTGGAAAAGAGAGGAGTGAGGGAAGAGGAGCATGCAGCAGTCTCTGAAAGTGGGATGGAGGACAGCAAGTGACTTTTTCTGATTGACTGGTAGCACTAGGCAAAACGCATTTGATGGAGCTGCCACAAACAATATTTGTATGAGATAGTAGGAAAATATTTCTATCTTTAGAGTGCTGAAGCTGTGGATTTGGAGTCCTGGAGAGTTCCCAAACCTCTTGCACTGGGGATCATACAGACCAGGCTACACAAGTCTTCACCAGGGAGGGTCTAAATATGTTTGTTCTTGGCTAAGAAGAGCCAGTCACCTGTGTTGGATGGTGCCTGCATCATGGGAAGATGCAGCTGGATGACGTTCTCCCTTTCTGTTTGGAAGCTTTCCTTCATGCCCAATGGAAGCTTTCTTTTCCAACACTCAGATATGAGCAGAAGAGGTTTGGAAGCAGGAGAGGTACCAGGTGCATGTTTTAAATCCTAGGTTCACAGTACTGCCCTGGTGAAATCCTCTATCAAAGAGCATCTCTGCCCCTTACAGATCAGTTCCTACACCCACAGGTCACTGTCTGTCCTGGGCACCAGTCAGACTCATATTTCAGAAAGGCAAAAAACCACCCTTTAAATTTACAGAGCTGTCATTACCTACATGTTTGGGGTATATATTTACGCGCCTGCTTACTTTGCTGAACAAAACCCAGAAGAAGAGCAGTACCAAGAACAGTCAAATTTGCCTGAAGTCTTCCCAAAGCACTTGCAGGATATACCTGGAATTTCATTAGCAAAAGCAGCTCCTTCACCTAGGCAGGCTCTAAGCCTCTAATCTGATCCCATCAATAAACTACAGGTTCAGCTATCAAGAATTCTGTATCACAATGCTGAAATTGCTTATTCTTATGCATTTTTACACATGCACTGTGCCCCTGGGCAGAGGGGCAAGCAGGCTTTCCTACTGAAAGGCAATCACGGTTTATGCCAAGGGCTCTGCTGGGAGCATGCACACTGTGTAATCCCTGATGTTAAGCGACAGAAAACAGAATTTCCTGCACAGCCCACTTAATCCAGATAGGTGTAATTCATTTTGGATGGTTTCTCTTTCTCAAATCATAATGGATAAAAGAAGAGTTTTATCACTTTGTGTTGAACACCACTCTCTTCTACAGTTTTTAGAAACAGATGCTGCTATGCTCACAATGGATCTTTTCTTCTTCTAATATGTTTCTTTTTTTTTCTTTTTTTTCTTTTTTTTGTAAATTTTCAGGCTTGTCTAGGGACTCTTTTAAAATTTTAATCCTCTAATCTCAGTGTGATAGAGTCTGTCTTAAAAGCTAGCATTGGAAGTGCTCTTAAAAGTTGCTTGGAATGCACACAGGCTTTCGGAAGAAAGAAACCATGCTTGTGTCTTCTTGCTAATTTAGATCATGTTCTCTGTGCAAGAAGGCTTGAGCCAGGATAGCTAAAAGTGAATCAGGGAAGTGAACCAGTAATCTAACCACTGCTGAACTTTCCTCTCTTGTCGTAATAGGAAATTAAATATTTTTTGGGCGAAAAAAGTTGACTATATGGAAGAAATAGATCAGATTGTTTTTAATAAGAAGACCTTGTGTTCACACATTATTTTGCACTTTTCAGGGTGCAGAAAAACCATTAATAGTTTAATTTGCGTTGCCAGCATGATGCACTTCTCGTCCCATCAAATTTTGGTACTGGCTGAGTTAAACAGAAGCTCAATGGCTTTGAAAACACTAAAATAATCTTCCGCAGGGACACTGCTGTCCTGACTGCTGCCTGCTCTGGGTCAGCATGTTCTACTCCTTCCCACAGGGAATCATTAGGGACAATGCTCTCTGCCAGCATCTTGAGGAACAGGACACCTCCCACTCTGGGCTGCTCAAACACATAACTTCTTACCCAGCTGTCTTCCTGCCTAAGAGATGAAGGATGTTCACAAGGCTTCTGGGAAGCAATGGGTGCAGGTCACTGGGACACACAGGCACTGGGATGTTTGCTGGTGGGGGTCCAGGCATTGCTCACAGGCCAGAGGTGTCAGTGGGCTTCGGTGCCAGGGCCAGGCACTTCCCATCTAGAGGGGCACTTGCCACCCCAACCTGCCCCTGGGGGTTGATCATCTCATGAAAACCCCATTTTCATTAAATCAAAAGAGCCTACTTCAGTTCAGGCTCATTTTTTGATTCTCAGCAATGGTTTTACCTCTATTTGATTAATGTCACAGCACAAAGCCTTGGATCTAGTCTTGATAAATAAACTTTCACTGGTCAGAAGACCAAGTTCAAGGTGAAGCAGCCTCTCCTAAGCCTACAACTGAAGGATCAGAATGAAAACCAGAGAGCGCCTATCTCTCTAGTTCTTTCCACAGTATTTAAAAAAATATCTGGCTGCCTATGTATCACGTACCACTGCAAATAAGCAGGCATGTGGCACTCCCTAATATCAGCCTCTGGGCCATTACTGGGACTTGCTCCTGGCCAGAGTTGCAGTGCAAAGGCAGGTGAGAGCCTGGTGCTCTCCCTGTCCTACCCATCCCCTGTGTCCCTGTCCCTGCAAGCTCAGATACCTTGGGAGGATGTAAATCACAAGTGCTCCCAGCACGGGCAGCAGGAATATCCCTGCATGTCTGCACCAACCACACTTGGCAAGGTTTGTCCAGCTCCTACTGCTCTGTTCTCTCTTACTGCAAGGCTTGACCCATTTAAGGGCCAAAGGACATACAGGCCTTTCTCTGACTTAGGTATTTTTAGGCTGTAAAGTTCAGTGGTGATCCTTACCTCCTTCTCTTGCCCGAGTTCCATCCTGCTGAGATATGAGGGAAAGCCTGTCCTTCCTTTAGCTCCAGTCATCACCTCCTCATTTTTGAGGATAACAGTCTCATAAACAACATAGACACTTCTGCTTCAATTTCACAGGGAAGCTTAGTTTTTGTGCTGTAATAGCTGAAGATTGAAGGCGGACCACAATCAATTCATCAACTGGAAGTACCTTTACCCATCTTCCCTTTGTTTGCAATACTTAGTTAGGCATATTAATAAGTGAATAGAAATCAAACTGTTCTCAGACAGGCTGGGCCATCAGTTCAATAAGAACAAATTATTTCATTAAAAAGAGCTCAGTAAGATGTTCTCAAAGAGAGCACTCTAAGACAAATTTAGAAGAAAAAGGGCAATAAACCACCATCCATGCCAGTTGCAAACCAAAACCAACCAGAGTTTGCAGAATACTAGTTTAGTCACTATCTGAAAGGACTATTGTTCTGCAAATCTTGAGGCAGGGGCTGTGTTGCTGTTACAGGATCCAGCGCAGTCCCACCACCACAAGTCACACTCCCAATATGCACTCTGTGAGCAAGGGGGGCACAGGGCTTCTTCTTGGCAGGGAAAGTGTCACACCTTCCTTCCAGAGCCCAGAAAGTAAAATACTCATCTTCACAGGCAATTTAGCAGGGTGAGAGGCAGCTCTGCCATCTGCATTCATTAGCACTGGGGGTAGTGCACCCCGTTCTGGGGACAAGCAGGTTTCTGTGTGCTGCATTTTAGGAGGATGCTTTCAGTTGAGAGGCCTTTTCCATAAATAGTCATGGCCAATTCAGCCCTGCCAGACCATTTCTGGTAAATGAGACACTGGGTTTCACATATTCTGGGGGGGGTAACTGGAGCGTCACATGGGAAAATGCCAGGCACCCGCATGTCTTTGTGCCACTTGTGTTGGTTTCAGCAGTGTCTGTCTGGATTTAAATAAGCGCCTTTCAAGGCCAGAATTTAAATGGAGCATTTATGGCTGCTTTGTCCTGGAATAGCAAATGTCAGGAACTGTAGGTCCATGGCAGCAGCCTGGCTTGGCTGATGGGTTTTTTGTGCAGCCCAGATTTATGTGACCTTGTGTCCCGAGACCTTCTATCTGTAGCAAATATTTTTGTGTCCCCTGGGACACGCCAGGCAATCCTGCAGTGACTTTATGCATCCAGAGGCGGCAGCTGGCTCTTGGAGAGCTCTGAGAGTTGGGAGTTTGGCCACTGATTTCACCTCAATGCTGTACGAAACCACCTGTTGTGAGAAACACAAAGCAGCCTGAAACACATCCCTGTGCAGTAATTAAATAGGTAGGCAAGGCTGTGCCCTCTTGGGATGCATTTCGTTTTCACCTGAGATAAGTGAGAATAAACTCCAAATTGCCTTGCCAGAAGACATGTCGCTGTTGTTGGCCAGTCCATCCTTGTCCCCACAGATCACAGAGGAACAGCACAACCTCCTACTAAGATGACAGGGAAAGGCTTTCACCCCCAGCCCCGACAAGGCCACTGTTCTCTCACTTTCCTCCCTCCAACCTCAGTGGGTTGAAGACCTCCATCCCTCACAAGCCTAGAGCCTTGTCTCCCAACCTTATAACCCCATGGGAGTTGTGGTGAGGTTTTTCACCTGAAATAACCTCATACTGTTGAGGATTAGAACATTCCTGCATACAGAAGCTGTGGATGCAAGTTTTCTGTAGTAGGGGAAAAAGGAAGTAGGGAAAACGGGATTTTTCCCCAAATGAAAGCTCTGACTACTCTCACGCAGAGGATGAATATCAGCTTGCCTTGTCTGTTCCTGGGCACAGACACGGCACTGTGGTGAATGCTGCTGAGCTCCACACTTGTGCCAGGCATGCATGTGTGGCTGCTCTTGAGGCCTTGGATGCAGGGGGACATGGAGCAGTGTCAGCAGCCTCATATTATGTGTCACTTCCAAAAGTACTCCAGGTCCCACAACTGCTTATTCTATGAATTTAAGCCCAAAGCTCAGTGTAAACTGCACTTTAGTTGTATTAATGACGTTTTCCTTATGCCACTTCCCAAAGATCTTGCTTTTCCAAACTGGAAATTATATTTTCAGATATTAAAACACCTGTTTATATGCTTTCCCTTGGTGTAAATTACCTGTGAAATGAGGTTATTTAACTGGTGTAGAATAATGCTGGCTGTGTGCTTACATCTAGGAGACAAGAAGTCTGCAACAGCAAGGATAACAGTGGTTTTTTCATCAGGTGTTGGCACTTCTGAAAATGGTTGGCAGTGTTTGCTCAGAAATTGGGAAGGGATCAAATGATCCAGAACTAATCTAATTTGCATGGATATTTTACCTTAAATGCCACCTTGAACAAAATTACTATTCTGCAGCAATTTTTAGGAAGGTAGATAAGACTGAGGAAATGAAGACACACAGAAAACAATACGTATCTTAAGAAGGTTGGCTCATCCTCTGGAAGCTGGTCTCTCCCTGTGGATTCTACAGAAAACTTGGCAGTACTCAGGTTACCAGCTATGACTGTATACTTTTGAGCACCCAGTGTGTCAGGACTGCTGCTTTCTGAGCATGAGTGGCAATTGCTCCTCGCTCTCTTGAATCCAATATCTGATGGTGATGTGCTGAGATCCAGGCCATCCCTTAGTTCTGTGTGATGTTAATAAAGCTTGGCTTAACAAGTCCCTATTGAAAGTTCAAACAGTCCAAGAAGAGGAAATGAGGCCCATTTGAAGGCAGGTAGCATATTTTAAAAGTCACGGCAACAGCAGAAACTTACAGGAGGCGAAAAGGAAGCAAAATAGAGGATAAAGCATGTTGAAGTAGAGGGTTAGTCAAGGTGAAAGCAGTCAAACTGCAGTCTGCCTGATGAAAAGGGGATTCAGTCTCTCTTAGAAAAGAAGGATTAGAGAAGAGTTAATCCTCTCACTGCTATTTGAGTTATAGAATAAGGTCTTAGTTGCTTTCAGGTAGGAATGGGACGTGGCTGTGTTCCTGAGGAGAAGCAGAAGGACGGAGCAGAAAAGAGGGAATATTGCAGCTTTGCTGAGCCTCTCAGGGCTACCAGGCATGAGGGGGACTGAAGATGCATGTGTCTGCTGCATGTCTGCTTCACATTGCCTTCAGAGAGGTGATGCCTCAGTGTTTGGATTGGACTTTCCGCACCCTGCATCCATGGAGGATGTTGTGTTTCAAAAAAGGACTGTGTGACCAAACATCTTTAGTTCCTGAGCTCGGCTCCATGCAGCTCTTCTGCAAATGCTCGGAAAGCCCAGTCCCCACCCTGGCCTCAGCAATTCCCCAAGTGGAGTCTGATGATGCAGAGGGGGAGGAAGGCCCCAGCATCCTCCTCCTCTGCAGATTTTCCAGCCAGACTGGCTGTCAAGGTGGTGGTATTGGTGAGGAGATCACTGAGAGAGCTTTGATATCCCTCAAACCCTGCTGGTGAGTCCAGCTACAGCATGCAGCAATACTTGGTGGTACCAGAATCTGTCTCATATACCTAATTTTCTTCCTGTGAGAAGGAGTGAGAGGAGTAGGGTGAGGGTGAAGGTGTTCAGTGTCATCAGAGTCACCAGGATCAATCCTTACTGCTACGGGTCTAGGGATGCAGGAGGAAAATAGCACCCAAAGACCCAGAGACAGCAATAATCAAAGAATCAATCAGAACAGCTTGGGCTGGAAGGGACCTCAAAGCCCACCCAGTTCCAACCCCCATGTCATGGGCAGGGACATCTTCCACTAGACCGGGTTGCTCAGAGCACCATCCAGCCCTGCCTTTGAACCCTTGGCAGGGGCTGTGTCCTCACACTGCTCCTCCGGTGCCCAGCCGAGGTCCCCGCTGAAGCAGGATGCTCTGCCCGGAATGTGGTCAAGGAACGCAAATAATGCCCCGTTTGCAAGGTGATCAATGATGGACCGAGGGAGGGAGGTGGGGGAAGTGAGAGGGGGCTTGTCCTGCTGCTTTTGGTGTTTAATTGCAGCTAAACCGAGTCCGACAAGTTCTGATAATGAGGTAAAGATGTGGCGGATGTGGTAAAGCACCCTTATCTAGAAATGCTAATCTGACAGGGCTGACGTGGAGGCACCTGGCTGACCATCAGCTGCTCTGGGGGCACCTGGGCACAGCAGAGCAGAGGCTGAGCAGCAGGGCCCGGCCAGCTCTGCTGCTCCTCACATCTTCCAAACCCACTCGGAAGAGAAAGGAGCACGCAGCACCTTGGAGGGAGTGGGGGGAGCCTTGGGCAGCACAGGACCTGCATCACCTCTTTCCAAAAGGGGGAATTGGCTGTGTTTATAGAATAAAAGTCCAGTCCCACTTGCAAACAGACAGGTTCTTAAAACATATTCCTCCTTGGAGTGTGTGGAGATTCCTCCCCTGGGTTTTGGAGATGCCCACTGAGGACAACTCCTCGAGGCTCAGAGAAAGAGGCCTGCCCATGAGTGTTCATATTGGTGAGTTACATCAATCTCTACTTAATAATAGTTTCTTTTTGCTAGCTTTAATATAATTGCTTTAGTATAATGCACTGCATTCTATTGTATGCTGCCAGTAGTTTTAGCTTTCATACTGTGTGGTAAATAATTCTGATTAAGATGTTTTGCCTAATAATTTGTCATAATAAATAATACATTTTATATAAATATATCTGTTTTGTCATCTTTCAGTCCTGTGGGACAAAGTGGCTTAAACCATTGACGAACTCTGAGGCTGAGATTAGATCCAGCCACTCCTTAGTTTCTCCCTGAGAAGGAGTTTAGAAGGCAAGGGAGTCTTCTCTGTGCCTCATGGCTCAGTGGCAGTTTATTCTTCAATAAACTTCATCTGAAGCTCATAGTCAGCTGTCACAACAATTTAGTGTAGTCTTGGCAGGATGGGAAATGATTTTGAGAAACAGACAAAAGGTTTAACAGAATATTTATGGAGGTATACTATACACATTGACATTGATGGTCCCTGCCCAGGGGACAATTGGTATGAGTGGGAAAAGACATAGGAGAAATTATATGCAAAATGGGGGTTGCTGAAAGATAAAAAAGGAAAAGGTATTATCTGTCATGCACTGGGATTATGCTGAAAGGCCATATGACAGTGGAGAGAACAAATGCTAAAATAAACTAATAATTGTAGAGAAGAAATA
Organism: Regulus satrapa; assembly: GCA_013396955.1. NCBI lineage: Eukaryota > Metazoa > Chordata > Aves > Passeriformes > Regulidae > Regulus > Regulus satrapa. The sequence continues at coordinate 90,273 of VWZN01012597.1, read as the reverse complement.
GAAGAAAGAAAACTTGTAGAACTTGCTCTGCAGTATCAAAATGACCAATTGAAAAAACAGTTAAAAGAACATAAGAAAAAGACAAAAAAAAATTGGAAGGAGAATTAAAATTTACATTATTAAAACTAAAAAGTCCACAACTATTGTTGTTAAAAATAATAAGAATTGATAATTTCACCTGAGGACAGGAGTTGTGATAATTGGGAAAGCCCTCATGAAAATGCTGATGAGTTGAATGGGATTCCATTGAAAATATTAACCCCCCCGTCCCGCTAGAAAGAAAGGGATTTCGGAGTTTAAAAAGCATCCCAAAATGAAACCCAAAATTGTCCAAAGGACCTCAAGGAAGTCAGGAGGAACAGGGCCAGAACTACTCCCTGGGGCCCTCTGCAATGGATAAATGTACGGGAAAAATAGAACTGAAAACCAGGGGAGTCAGAAACTGAGTATTTGTGGAGAGTGAGTCTCTCTGGGGGAGGTGGACTTTTGCTGGATGGGTTTGAGAGCTCTGGATTCTGGGGTATGAGAGTCCTGTTAGTCCTGTGACCTGAACCTGCCAATGCACCCCATTTAATAACCAGCAGGGTTGCATATTGGGCAGGAGAAATAGCTGTTCTGGAGAGAGGAGAGCCAGTTTCCATGCCCATTAGGTCACTGGATGGAATGTTTGCGCTGTTGCAGGCAGCTTGCCTGCAGGCAATGCACAGACAAGCACACATAGGCATGCCAATCTCTGCAGAGGTGGACCCCAGTTTGTTAAGACTCCTTTTAAAAGGAACCCCTACAAAACTAAAAATGTATTTAGTGTGATGCCCTAAGTTTTAGCTTCTATGTTTTTCAGACTCTGTGTTATTTTAGTGTGGTTCTGGGTTTCATATTGGATGGAGGTAAGTTCTCTTCACAGAGTGAGTAGACAAAACAATTCCTTTCCTAGCTTAGGACCAAGGATGACTGATGCAGATTTCAGGCCCAAGAAGTACAAACAATGGTGAAGTGAAGAGAAAAACAAGGAGGATGGAGCTTCAAACCTGGAAACTTTAATTGGACAATTAGCTCCAATATGCAAATGGACCAAAATTTATAAAAATGTGAGACCTCATGACAAGTTGTCCATTTTGGGACCATTTTGGGTTCATCTTGGGTGTGGCCCTGCCTTGGCTCTTGCACTGTCCAAGGTGTATCTACTGAGGTCTTTTAATAAATACCTTTTTTTATCCTTTTTATTCTGTCTAGTCTCTGTTCCAGGTCAGCCTTCCAAGGCAACAGTTTCTGGCACCCCAGATGGGACACTAGGCATCTGAAAAACCCCTGGGCTGGAGGAAGACCCAGCTCTTGCCCCTGCCCCTCTGGCACTCTGAGTGGGGGGGGACCCAGCTGCAGTCCAGAAGGTATCAGAGCCCAAGAACCCCGGGACAGAGACATGTCAGTGACAGGATAAAAGTGGTATTCTGCTGTGGCACCCGAGTTGGGTGCTAAGGGGCCTCTTGTGGCTCTGTTTGGTGTGGAAGGATCCCCGAGGAGTCTAGGCGGAGGGGCGGGTGTGCTCCATTTTTCCTGCTGGTTGTAAGGGGGAGGCTCTCTCAAGGCAGGGTTAGGCTGCAGGGATCTTGGCCTGAGGCCAGTGGTGGTGCCAAGGGATAACTCCCACGCTGTGGCACCGAAGGGTGGAGGTTCAGGTCTTTTCTCCTGCTTGCTCTCTTGTTCTCTTGATTCTTTTGGTCTCTATGGACTTTTGTACCCATAACTGTTAGGGAATGGGGTTTGTTTATATTCTCCTGCGAGTGTTGTGAAAATAAAGTACTGAGAGACAGTCCCTTGGGATTGGTACTGACAAACTGGGGAGACCTAACTGGTGGCGAGTCATTGTCTTTTAAATCCAAACTTATCAGACTCTCAGAAAATATCTCACCCACATATGAGTTAAATAATGGGGAGACATGGCCTGAGTTTGGTAGTTTTGATAAGAGATTAAAGCAACGAGATGAAATCAGAAAAGTTGTAATGAATAATGAAGCTTTGCAAGAGCCACAAGCCCCAGGGCGAGTTATCCCTATGTGGGCAGATCTCTTACATGAGACGGCGAAATATGCAAGAGAAATGGGCTGGGAAAATCATCATTGGAGAGCAAATTCGGGCTACTGAACAGATCCCAAAGTCTGGAATACAGAGACCTCCTGGGAGAGGGATGAGGGCTGTTAAACCAAACCCTCCAGCCTCCTGTCCATTTGCGAGATGAGAGAAATGAGCTGCAGAGGGTTCCATGCCTTGGGGAACTCCCTGTGTGTCCTCTGGATACCGCCCAGGTGATGGCAGGGTTCCTCAAAGCGACCCTGAACAGGAGGGAAACGCAGCAGCTGAAAGCCCCACAGGAAAACCACTGCCCCATCCTTTATGAAACACAAAAGGAAAACAGCCTCTAAGACCTGGGCAAGCTTTGGGCCTTAACACCCAGGGAATTCCTTTCTTCCAATGGTCAAATAAGAGTGGGCCCAATGTCTACTTACCTGTAGGACTGTAAAAGAAACCTTTGAGTTTTAATTGACACAGGAGTGCAGCTATTCTGATCATCCCCAGAGATGCTAAAAAATTAAACTGAAGTTTTAAAAGAAGGATTCCATCTATGAGGAAGAGGGTTCAATGCATAAATTACTGTATATTATACTGCCAAAGTCTGTTTATGGTTATCTGAGGAGAAACTAATGACCTCACAAACATTTGCAATTGCAGATCATGAAGAAAACATTTTAGGATATATCCTTAGGGAAAAGTTTGGCAATTGCCCAGCGGGAATGTCTGGTCATTTGGGCCCACAATAACTCCATATAGTGAATTTTCTGGAGAAAAAAAAATAAACTAATTAATCTGTTAAAAATTTCTCCAGTTTTACCTGCTTCTGCTAATATCAAACCCTGCAGCCAAAGAAAGGGTAAATAAATGAATTAAGAATTTAGAACAAAAGGGTAATATATTTAGTATACATTCCCTATAAAATAATCCTGTTTGGCTGCTCAGAGAACCAGATGGGAGCTGGCGCTTAACAACTGATCATCGACAACTTAATGCTAACACAGCAACACTCACTGCAGCTGTCCCAAATATTGCAAATCTCACTGCTGCCCTACAAGCAGCTGCACATAAATGGGGATGGCAGTTTTCAATATAAAAGACATGTTCTTCATGTTTCTGCCTCAGGAAGAAGACCAAATTTGCATTCACTTGGAAGGGAATGCAATGCACCTTTAATTGCCTGCCCCAAAGGTATAAATATTCACCTACCACAGCACACAGTGCTTTAGCTGAACTCCTTCAGCAAATGAAAATCCTGGAAGGAGTACAAATCTATCAATACATTGATGATATATTGATAGGAGGTGAAGATAAAGATGTGGTAAGATCAACAGGATATATGGAATAAATTAAATTACAAGGGGATAGAAATGTCCTTACTAAATGCCAACACCCCTCTAAGGAGTTAAAATTCTAAAGATGTAAAATTCTCATCAAACTGGTGTGTTGCTGGTCAGGCTGCAATCCTGGATGGAACAATTACAAAATTGATTGGATGCTATACCCTCTCCTAAAAAGGAACTTCAAAAGATCATGGTTACTTTAAGATAAAGATACTTTAAGATTGCTGGAGAAATGTTTCTAGATTTTTTTTTCTAATAGAAAGACCATTGCACACATTAATGAGGAAGAAACAGACCTGGGAGTGGCTTGATAGTCGCAAACAGGCTTTGTAAACATTGATGGAAGAGTTAAAAACATATCAAACACTAGGTCGTGTTCCTCCCAGTGATCCTATAACAGTTATTTAAATGAAGTTTTCCTGAGCATGGGACTTACTGTAATATGTTCCAAAAAAGTCCACATGGACCCAAACATCCATTAAGGTTGAGCTCCACAGCATTGAAGGATACTGAGAAGAGATAGATTGATTGGGAAAAGGGATTATTATCTCTGACCTGAGCTCTTAAACAAGTAGAAAAATTCAACAGATCAACCTGGGGTCCAAGGACCTTTTAACCTGTCAGTCTGTATTAAGAAGGGCAGTTTTTCACCAGATGGGATTGCACAAAGACCAACAGTACACAACTGGTTTCTGTGTCTCAGGACTCAAGGATCAAATGGATATAATTGAAGGGACAACAAAACCTGCAAAATTACATAGCTGTGACCCCAGATATGCTAGCTTTGCAACAGCCATATAAACCTGTTCCTGCATTCACATCAGACTCTGAAGTTAAAGAGGTCTGGTTTGTTGATGTGTCAGCCAAATGCATTGATGGTAAATGGAAGTACAGAGCTTTTAGCATTCAGACAGGAATGGAAATAGTAGAAGAAAGAATGGGAAGTGCAGAAGTGGGAATGTTAAAAGCTGTATTGCTGGCAGTAAGAAAGTAAAGACAATATCTGTTGTTTCTTATGCAATCTGGGCTGGTCCCAGTGGTTGTGTCAATGGAAAACATCAGTTTGGCAGGTCAATGGAAAAGAGGTGCGTCGGAAGGAATAGAGGGAGTGATTATTTTTACAGTCTCAAAACCTAACCAATACACATAGGATGGTTCAAAGCTCATGCCAAGGGTCAAGCCTTCCAGGACAACCTAAAGGTGTTCCAACCTGCCAAGATCAAACTACTCCAACTGGGATTGTACCTGTGACTCTAATGGTCATCCATTAGCCTGGGTGGCTGCAGACTGCAATGGCCACCGGCACTGAATCTGTCATGGATAATTCCCACATTCAGAACAAAGGAAATTAACCTATCCCATCCAGCACAGCTGCCAAAATAGATACTGTATTCAATGATTTTATATCAGTTATGAATATTGATAAATAAAATATCGTTATCTATAACAGATAAATGGCTGCTCCTGGTCATCATCCTGACGGTAACACCTGGAACACTACAGTGGATGGTATCCTTCCAGCAGCTTGGAGGCTGCTGAAGTGTGGACTTGCAAAACACAAGAGATCTCATGGGCCAGAGGTACAGGCACAGTATGTACCTGCCTACAAGGGTCTCTCTGCAGCTTGAAGGTAGTGTTGTCATGCACCAGTACCTATGGGAATGAACATTACTCTGGTTAAAAACTGTTGGGACATCCTGATTTACACAAACTGGTACAACTGAAAAAGGATAATTGAAAAAATTAATCACTGTCCATCATGACGTGGAAAAATACACTGTTGTCCTAGAGAGAGTGAAAAGGGATAGAGAATGTCACTATATGGTAACTTGTTGGGATGATCCCTAGCCAAAACAGGCATTCTGAATTAATTGCTACACCCTGTTATTATAATATTGTTATTACTCAGAATCTCTTTTTTATAAGTAATCATTTAATATATATTTTATATGTAAGTGTGTGGTACCTAAATCCAACAAATGAGGATACCAATGGTTCCAGAAGTACATAAATTAAAATAATAACAGTGCTTCTTGCCAGAATCAATAGCTAATTCTACAATATGCTCCATTTGATACTATTAACTACATTCAAGCTGATTTTTATAACAAATTTGTATGTAAAAGTATAAAGTATAATTATAATATAGCTAACACTATTTCAAACTATCTAAGTTAGGATAAAATAGTAAAACCTAGATGCCCTATTAGCAAGGGAATCAGTGGTGTACTGTGAGTGGGCTACTTTCGGCGTTGAATTATGCTAAAACCAGTCTAAGTCACCCTGATGCTGAAGTAAAAATGTGGCAGATATGGTAAAGTATCTTTATCTAAAAATGTTAAGCTGACACAGCTGACCTGGATGCACATGACTGGCAGTAAATCATTTCATGCTGTAAAAGTCCAGTCTCACTTGCAAACAGACAGGTTCTTCTAACATATTCCTCCTTGGAGTGTGTGGAGATTCCTCCCCTGGCTTTTGGGGATGCTCATCAAGGGCAACTTCTTGAGGTTAAGAGAAAGAGGCCTGCCCACGAGTGTTCATATTGGTGAGTTACATCAATCTCTACTTAATAATAGTTTCTTATTGTCAGCTTTAATAATACCTTTTTTCTAATAATTTTTCATAATAAATAATTCATTTTATGTAAATGTATCTGATTGGACATATTTCAATGGCGGGGGGGAAGTTACTTAAACTGTTGGCAATCGGAGAGGCTGAGACTGGATCCAGCTGACCTCAGGCTCTGAGAAGGAGTTAAGGCAGGGGAGTCCTCTCTGCACCTCCTGGCTCAGCAGTGGCACCGTGGCCAGAGCAGCACAATTCCCCCAAACTGGTTGCAGGTGGGTATCAAGATGGGCCTTTCAGGTGGCCTGGGCTCAGGATTTTCCCATTCATTCAACACCAAATATCACTTCTAGCTCACAGCTGGCTCTGGGCTGTAATGGGGGCGCAGTATGAGGAGCCAGAGGACGGTTGTGCATTTGCTTAAATTGCAGGGTGGATTCTGCTGCTGAGCAGCAGCTAGCATTTAATCTGTCAGTCTCAGTATTTCAGAAAGAGTTCATTGTTGTGCTTCCTCCTTTTCCTAATTTAGATGGCTGAAGGGTGCTAAAGAGGAGCTCATTGGTGTCCCTGAAGCTTACCAGCTCCAGCCTGCCCAGCATCCTCAGCTTTTCAGCTTCAGGCACTGGCTTGGCTGGAACATCTGCCAGTCACCACAGTGCTGCAGAAAACAATGGAGGTCTCAGCACAGCAGGAGCCAAACATGCCTGAAAAACAGTTGCTCCTTGTTCAAACACGCAGGCTGCATCCATGCAAGGAGTCAGACCAGCCAAGAAGAGAATTCTGAGAAAGGGATAGGTTCTGCATTAATCTTTATCTGATAGTGAGAGTTCCTGCCTTCTTATGAGCTCAAATTCAGCATTAATAAAATTGCTCATCTTCTTCCACAGAAATACATACACTGATATACAGCATGGGATTTGAGTGCAAGCTGGCAGGCCATGGTGGCTTGGGTGAAAGGTGGAGGGGCCTGTGATGACAGATAGCCTTTGCATGCAGGACGAAAATCTGGGTTACACTGGGGAGCCACAATGGCCAAAATGATGTGTAAAACCCCAGGTTCCATCCTGCCCTCAGTCCTCTTGGCTTCCACAGAAATACTCCAGTACTGATGGGCACCAAGTCTTGTGGGAATTCACTGCTCTTCTCCCAGCTCTGAAGCTGGGTTGGTAAGAAATTACCTTCAACAGAGGCCATCAAAATACCTCAATATGTGACTATTGCACCACTGTGGGCTAAGGGTGGAGACACCACAACCTCCCTGGGCAGCCTGTGCCCATGCTCAGTCAAAAAATTGTTTCCTAATATTCAGAGGGAACCTTCTGTGCTTCAGTTTGTCCCCATTGCCTCTTGTCCAGCTATTCAGCCAGTTTTCAACCCCCTTTACTGTCTGCTCAAGTCACCCCCACATCAACAGCTTGTCTATGGCATCTAATGCAAGACAGCATTGAAGTCTTCAGAGACATCCAGGTAGAAACTATCCACCCTCTTTCCTCATATCCAGGCCAGTCATTTCTTCATAGGAGTTTGTAAAGTTGGTCAAGCACGGCTTCCCCTTAATGAAGTTGTGCTGACTGCTCCTGGTGGCTTTTCTGTCATTTATCTACCTGGAAATGGTTTCCAGGCATAAAATTGAGGCCCATCAGCTTGTAGTTCTCTCAGTTATCCTTCTTGTCCCTCCTAAAGATAGGAGCAACATTTGTTTCCTCCAGGCTTTGGGCACTTACTTCTCTTATTTTATGGGAAACCGTGTCAGTCCTTAAAAAATGTGATAAAACAGCATCATCACTGAAAAGACTGCATCTGAGAGAGACTTTTCCTGGCCTGGCTGTGCTGGTAAGTACTTCAGAGATAAAGGGTGCCTTGGAAACCAGAGGATTATTTTTGACACTAACCTGCGTTTCAACTCCATCCATGGATTCACAAATAACATTTGGCATGTCTCTGCTTAGGTGATCTTGTGGGCTATAACAAATTTGTGAGTGCAAAGATGGGGAAAAATAAGTTTAAGTCCCTGTGGGCATCTCTCCCTAACGATTCACTCCTGGCATGACATGGAGTCTGCAGCACTCTCCATGACTGATTGGTGCTCAAGAGTCCCAGCTCTGCAGTGAACAGTATCAACCGTTCCCTAAATGGCAGAGGAAATGCTTTAATACTCATCCATACCATAAAGGAAGTAAGAACAGCAACAACAAAAAGATAATTAGGTAAAGATATCCGATAAAGATGCAAATCAACCTCCCTCCACAAAGCCCTTTATAAATCCTGGGATTCTGTGCACTTATTACTTCTATTAAATGTGACATATTTAAAGCTTCCCTTTGCTAAAAGTGCTCTTTCACTCTTTCTCTCTGACCTCACTTAGCTAGTTCATGAACAAAAAGGCAGATTAAATAGGAGATAAATACAATTTATTAAACACTTGGGACCACAGGAAAAAATGCCATGTATAAAACCTTCATTAAATATACAGTATTCTTAAACATTTTATTTTGCTGAAGGTTTTCAACTATTAATTACCAGTAACATTCCAAAGCTCAGTGTTTCTCTACCAACCATTCCCTTGCTTGCTAGGAGCTTAATTAGCTCCCTCCTCACCACCCCTGCTGCTTCTCTTGTTTTCTCTTTGCATCCAAGTTTGTAGCAACCACTGTTTGGTATAGGTGGAGGAAAAAAAAACCACTAAATATACCTTGGCTGTAGGTTACAGCTCAACAAAAAATGGCTTTAAAAAAAAATTGGATGGGATGTTTACCTGACAGGGAAGGTCCCTGGCAGGCCAGTACACAGCCAAGTGCAGAGTTTTGGTCTGCAATACCAACATGTACGGTGAAGCTCTGGGTGGAGATCATTTGGCCCAGCCAGCTACTGGGAAGCAGGTTTTACAGAGTCAAAGTGGAGGGCTCAGTCCACAGCAACTGATTTCTGACTGACTTCAAACAGGGGTGCAGCAGCCTCTTCCCTTCTTTTGCCCCTCTGTGGCTTTTCCTCATTTCCAAGAGTTGTCATTTGCTCTGCTGCAGGTCGCCTGGGTTTCAGCAGGAACATTCTCGTCCTTATTGGCACCTGGGGTTGGGTGAAGATTTTGGTGGTGGAGATGTCTGGGGAGGCAGTGCCACCACACGGTGCATGTCCAGCAGGTGCACAGCAATCCCACTTGCCATCCCGCGTGTCAAACAGCTCCGATGGCTGCAGGCCAACATCCTCAGCAGCCGTGGAGTTACTGACACAGCTGAATGGCAGGAGACTTCGGTGACCACTGGCCAGCATAAGTCTCCAGCACTTGGTGTATCCATGGCAGGACAAAGAGCTTGGCTGGATCCAGCACTGCTGTATGTAAGGGGAGACAACACCCTAAAACAGCCAGGGGCAATCATGGAAAGCATATTCTGCATGGAAGACAGTCAGACACATTGCCTCCCACGTGCAGTGGGAGTTGTGATGGCTGTCTGGACCAAGGTTTCAGCCTTCAGGAGATATGAGGCAATCTGGTGCAGCTGTATCCTCTTTCACTTCGAGCTACATGATGTCATACCCAACCTTTGCTGCCAGAGCCTCGCATCACACTTGGGCACTTGCTGCTGCTGAGGAGCTGTGTGATAACCTGCCAACCTGCCGTGGTGTGTCAGAGCATTGTAATGGGTGCAAATTGGGAGCAACTCCATAAAAGTTAATTACACTGGTGGAAAACATGGGCAGTGAGCCTTCTGTGCACTTATCAGTGAGGCTGGGCCTATTAGTCATGGTTTACTCAAAACTGCACAGAGAAAAACAAATGCCTGGCTCGCACTATTGAAGTAACTGCTTCAAGTTAACATTTATGGGAAATGGTCTGCGTAATGGTAAATACCTCTTTCCTTCTGAGCACACGTGCCACTAAAGCGTTTTACTTTCTTCTTCATGTCAGTCGCCTTTGTTAATATTGAGAACACATTGATTTTATTAACATCCTATGGGAAGTTAAGGTTACTTTGGGAATTAATTTATTTCAAAAGCATCCTCCTTGAGACTGAATATGTGTAAAAAAACATAGCATAGCAAGAAAAGAGGGAGTTCTGAGAACTGTCATGCTCTTCCCACACGTTGCAACTTCCAATACATGCTCCAGCAAAACTGCAGTCTCCAAGCTTGGCTCAGACCTTTGGGGAAAGTCAACCTGCACCAGCCCTGGGTGCTAGGCACCAGGAGGATTTTTTTTTCTGTGATGCTGTAATGGTCCTTTTTGGCAGATCCCTTGGGGTGGATTAGATTGAAATGACACTGAATGACTGGTATATACATAACTATTTTTAAAAGTTTATTTTAGAACAATTTGTTTGCAATGGAAAGGAGGTGTGTAGCCATTTTTGTTATTCTATACAGAAATATAAGAATACAAAATAATAAAAGCATAATTCAAGAAAATATATAAGGAAAAGTAAGAGGAAAAAAAAAAGGAGTAGGTAGTGGAAAGGAAAGCTATGGAAAAGGAGGAAACCTGTGGATCCAGCAACAAGACTTGATTGTTCAAAGTGATTGTTGCAGTCCTGATCGGTGGAGGGGTGGATCTGCTTCTTATCAGCCTTTTCTCTTATCTGGCTCAAAGATCAGGGAGTTGCTAAACAAAGGCTGGCTTGTCTCATGGTCATCCTCCAGTGGTGGGTGTGCACCCCCCTGCACCTGGGCTGTGCCTGTGCAGATCAGAGGTTTCATCACCCCACACCCAGCAGGTCTCCCTCTCCCCTTCAGCTGGGGCTGCAAACCTGGGCTCAGCAAAGCACACCCCACTGCTTTTGCAGTCGGTTGTTTGGGTCGTTCACCCTTAACATGCCAGTCTCTCACAGACCCTGGGGAGGTTGGTGGTCCCTGGCACACATCTGGCCCCGATGGTGTCCTCTGCCCCGGGAGCCAGCTCACACCGGGGGCCACTCCTGCAGCAGTGGGATCCCCTTGTGCCAGCTGGTCCCAGTGCCGGAGGTCCTGCCGGGAACCAGCTACCAGTGGGGTTGTCAGGTGCTTTCAAATAAACACCTGAGCATGTCCTGGGCCAGCAGAGAAACAAGGTGAGTAGGCTGCGGCAAGAAGAGGTGAGGCAGCACTGCTGGGGGGCCAGGAGGGATCATTCCTCTCATGAGGAGGTACTGCCACGCCATGTCTGAGCCTGACAGCACCGTGCCAGGCTTTCCTCCAGCGAGGGTCAGATTTCACCATCCCAGCTGGGCGTTCCACAGAATGTATACTTGAAACCACGTTCCCCAGGAGAGGGCAACCAGACCTGCTGGAGAGTGTGGCCATAAAGAGGGGTCAGGAAGCAGGAGTCACTGCAGGGGTGTCCGAAGGAGAATATTAGGTGATGATTAGGTGGTTCCACCCTCTGTGCCAGCACCTCTGCTGGGACACCCATTGCCACGGTCCCCAGGACACAGCAGCAGTGGCATTTGCTGTCCCAGGGATGTGCTGGTGCACCCTGGCTGTTCAGTGCTCCCCAGCTCTGCGCTGATGTGTGGCCCCAGGCCAGCCATGGAGCTGAGGCTTTGTTAGCATCAGGAGGGACCACGCTGATCTTAGCCTGACCCTTTCTCTTTTAAATCCCGGTTCTGGAGGAGTTACTCAGGTTAGGAACTAAATTGGCACTTTGCAGCAAAGGTTTCTGCATGGTTTCATTATCAACAGAAATTTCAGCTTATTGAAGCAATTTCTAGAGTCTTTTAACCTTTCTCTAAACCCAGCAGTTTTATCCTGTAAGGCAGGGAAACATTTAGAAACCTTTTAGGCTCTACTGTTAGCTGCTCCTATGGGAAAATAGAAGCTGGCTGTAAGAGCAAATGAACGAAAGTAATACCCAGCAAGTCACTCCTTGCCGTTTTTCCTGCACAACACTACAGATTACACAAGTATTGTGTCTGTCCACATGAAACTGAGCATCTGAACTCTGGCATTCCCTCAGCTTCTGTAATGAGAAATATTCCAACACTCCCAAATATTTCAATTAAATTAAATTCCAATCCTTCCTTTATGACATGAAGGCAATGTCAAATAATCGCCTGAGGTACAAAAGCCCCAGGGTAGTAATTCCTTTAAGATCAAAATATCTGCAGATTTTTTTTTTTTAAATTTTTTAAGCAGGCACAGGTTCCAGGTTCCCCTGATGCTTCTGCTCCCATTTGCTGAATTTATTTCACTGGGGTGTCAGAAAGGCAGTAAAGCATCAATGGCAGCTTGAGTGTTGGACTAGAGAGGGTAAGAAGGTCCTGCTGCCCACAGCCCAGCCCAACCCAGCACAGCACCACATGGCCACACGAGCAGCTGCTTATTGCTGGTCAGTGGAACACCTCTGCTTAAAACTTGTCTGGGGAGAATGTGTCCAGGGCTGTGTTTTGTGTTCCAGGTCAGCATTCAGGCAGCTGCTGAGGGAGACGTTATGGGAGACAGACCTGTGCCTCCCTCTTCATGGATAGATGCTGTAAGTGACCACCCCAACACGTCTATAGCCCTTCCAGGGTTAACATTTATGAAGCAATTTTTAAGGGCTCCCTGTAAAAATGTACTTTTGCCACAAGGCTGGCACCTGGCAGAGAGGGACAGAACCCTGCTCCACAGGAGATGAACCTTCATGGCTTGAGAGGAGCCAAGTGCCACCTGGGACAAGCCACTGTCTCCATTTTCCCTCACATACCCACTGCCCGTGCATGCTTTGGCTGGCTTGACTGTTAGCAAATGACCCCGAGCACATGTGCAGAAACAGGGCCAAAGTAATGCTCATGGCACGATTCCAGCTGACGGGTCCCAGCCTGGAATAGCCTCCTGACAGCCAGCTGCCTCTTCTGCTTATGGCCCAGGGACACCCAGCATGACTGCTGGGACAAAGGCTCCTCGGGCAGGAGGATCCCTTCCACTGAGTTCAGATGCTCCCAGCCTGCAGCTGAGCGAGCTGGCCACGGTCCCTTGGAGAGGAGATCAGGCACTGATCTGGGCATGTCACCTCACCCTGGGTTAGATGAAGGTCAGATGAAGCAGCCTGCAAACACCAGTTGTTTCATAGACTATAGAAGGGCTCTCAGCTGCCAGCTCTGGGATGGGATACACCATCCTTGAGGTCTGGTTCCTTTGCCTAAGCTCAGATGTCTAATATCTGCTTGGCCTGCAGCTACTGGCCCCCAGGTCCTCCTTGTCCCCAGATCCAGGCCGATCACCACGTGCTGCAGCCCCTTCAGAGCAGGACACTGCTGGCCAAGAGCTGTGCAGCTCTTGCTCAGCATCCTCCTGCACTGGGCTATTGGAGGAGAGATGTTGTGCCCACTGACTGGCTGCAGATGGGCACTGATAGGGGACACCACATTCATGGCAAAATGTACAGAATTGCCCACAATATTTCAGTGCTGGCAATTTATACATAAGATTTTCTTTTCTTTCTTTCTTTCTTTCTTTCTTTCTTTCTTTCTTTCTTTCTTTCTTTCTTTCTTTCTTTCTTTCTTTCTTTCTTTCTTTCTTTCTTTCTTTCTCTTTCTCTCTTTCTCTCTCTCTCTTTCTTTTTCTTTTTTCTTTTCCTTGTTTTCTTTTTTTTCTTTTATTTTATTTATTTTATTTTTTTTTATTTTATTTCATTTCAGATGATGTAGGGTTTGTCTGCTTGTAATTAATAAACCAAAAGCAACAACTCTGACATCCAAGTGATTCCTAAGCTGATTCTCAAACCATTCTTTCAAGCTTTGAGACTATAAAGCCTTCTCACGCATGCAATTTTAAGAAAAAAATATAAGAAGTAGAAGAACTTTCTATAACTGCTTCATATGAAGACTCATGAACTGTTTGAGTTGAAACATTCTTAATATCTCAATTCTTAATATCTCAGCTGGAGCCAAATAATGGGGCATGTGAAATGTAACCCTGAACAATTAAAGCCTGGCAAAGTTGAAGGAACTAAAAACAGGAAAGAAAAACATAAAGGAAATGGCTGGATGTATTTACCTGCATCAGGAATAACTTGCCACTTAATACTAATAAGGATCATGTTCATATTGGCTTAGCCAGGTGCCAAATGGGACTATTGTCTCATTCCTGACAGATAATCAATAGGGAAATAATAGCAGGAAGCCTCTGGCGATTAGAAACAACTCAGATCCCAGGAAACTACGTTTAAATTCCTGCTCCAAGGCCTCACTCCTCGCTCTGCCTGCCAGTGCCCTGTCCCTCCCACACACGAGGTGCGGTGACTGACCGCAGGAGCGCCCCAAAGCCGCGGGGCTCAATCCTGGCCCTTGCTCTCCCCTCTGGGGAGGCCCTCAGCCTTCCCTGGGGCTGTGGGCATCCCCCCGAGCTGCTGGGCTGCGGGTATCCCTCCAGGCTGCAGGCATCCCCTTGTGGCTGTGGGCATCCCCTCAAGCTGTGGATATCCCCCCAGGCTGTGGGCATCCCCCCGAGCTGCAGGGCTGCAGCATGATGGGGCTCGCAGGCTGCAGCAGCTGCCCCAGTGATGCCTCTGCTGTGCCCGGTGTTGCCTTGGGAGGCTGACCTGGAACAGAGCCTAGACAGAGTAAAAAAGATAAAAAAAGGTATTTATTAAAAAGCCTCAGTGGATACACCTTGGGCAGAGCAAGAGCCCAGGCAGAACTACCCCCCAAGATGAACCCAAAATGGTCCCAAAATGGACAACTTGTCACGAGGTCTCACATTTTTATAAATTTTGGTCCATTTGCATATTGGAGCTAATTGTCCAATTAAAGTTTCCAGGTTTGAAGCTCCATCCTCCTTGTTTTTCTCTTCACTTCACCATTGTTTGTACTTCTTGGGCCTGAAATCTGCATCAGTCATCCTTGGTCCCAAGCTAGGAAAGGAATTGTTTTGTCTACTCACTCTGTGAAGAGAGCTTACCTCCACCCAGTATGAAACCCAGAACCACACTAAAATAACACAGAGTCTGAAAAACATAGAAGCTAAAACTTAAGGCATCACCAGGATGGAGGTTTCTGCCCTGCAGAAAAAGGGCCCTAGCCCATATCTGTACCCAGCAGCTGGTGGTTTTTTGGTTTGGTTTGGTTTGGTTTGGTTTGTTTTTAAGAAACAAAAAAGTCTGTAGTTCTTCATCCTGGGGAAAGCCATGAGGCTTTCTATTGTCTGTGGCTATCAGGGCATCTCTCTGGGTTTTGCTGTCACAAGGTGACTAGGAGTTTGACAGAAAAGTTTCTCTGAAAAGTTTTGTCTTGTGGTGTTCTGACACCAATCTGGTATAAGTTTTTTTGTCCTGATTCTGAGCAGGCTGTGGTGACTGAACAGTGACTGCTTCAGAGAGTCGAGACTGCTGGGGGAAAGAAAGGTGATTTTAAAATGAATTTAGAGTTTGGACCTGTTTTTCTGACAAAATAAATAAAACACTTAAGCTTTTCCTCTTTCATTTTTAAAGGTCAGTCATTTCCTTCTTATATTTTATGGGAAAAAAATAGGAGGAAACACAGATTCTCACACCCTTAGTGTCGGGAAAATTCATTAGCAATCCTAACAAACATTGTTTTTCTCACAAATATTGTTATATATATTTAAATTAAATAGAAAATTAACTGGAAAATAAATTAAAACCTGCAATACCAAAACAGATAGTTTTCCCTTCTTTCATCTGTCACAATGTGACCAGTCCACTGCCTGTCCAGCAGACAAAGCATATTCCTGAATTTCTAACAAAACAGAGAAAAGCCAGGCAATTTTTTTTTCCCAGAGGCTGAATATTTCAGATCATCCTTATGCACATCACAGAAATGTGAAAACAAATCAGAAAATCCTTTAACCCACAGGACTATTTGGTTTGTATTTTTAGTTTAGCCTTGAGGTTCATGGCCAAGATATGAAACCAGACAAATCTTTTGCTGGCTCTGCTACAGAGTCCCTCCTTGACTGTGGGAAGGTTAATGAGCCACTCTGATTTTCCCATGTTCTCATAGGTACTATACACACACATATTGTCAGACAGAGAGGAACACAGGGTCTATAAATGACTCCAAAGTCTTAAATCCCAGCCTCTACTGAAGTGTCAAAAATAACTGAGTTTTTTTACATGAAATGCCTGTTATTAAAATAGCCACAGGAAAAGGAAAGAGGGCAGCAGGTCTCTGACAGTCACACGGGTGGAAACTCCAACCCCAGGGCAGGGACACGGTGCTGTCACCCTTCCCCAGCATCTTTTGAGGTGTCCCTGCCATGCAGCACAGTGTTCCCAGCAAGGCAGACAGCAGACAGCAATTGTACCTCTTCTTGTATTCTAATGCTGCCCTGGGTAACACCCTGTGTGGATCTCTGGGAGAATCACAAGGAATTCATTATTCAAACACGGCTCTAGGGAAACTTTTATGTTTTCCATTTAACTCCCAATTTTTTCTTTCTCCTCTTATCCTCTGTCTGAGCAAAAGAAACTGCGTGATTTTCTTTTACAAAGCTGGATAATCTGCAGGTCTAGTGAAAAAAGAAAAAGAAGAAGAAGAAGAAAAAAAAGGAAGATAAAGAAATAGCAACAGAAAAAAAAAAAAAAACAAACAAACAAAAGAGCTGTGGTAAATGAAGACATTATAGATTTCACCTGCAGTAATTTAGGGGAGGAGCCAGTGCAGGTCAGTACCTCGAAGGGGAAGGCAGTCAATCTGCTGATTACTGCATTAAATGGAAATGGGTAAGCTCATTGCTACTCTACAAAAGCCAGTCATCATGCACACACTGGAAAAGGTGGGAAAACTGGAGCTGGTACATCAGGAAATGCAGCACTATTCAGAGCCTCCTTTGCTCATCAGCCTTAGCTGGAAACACCTCTGGGCAGAGCACACCCAGCCCCTGGCACCCCATTCAGCCTGTGTGGGGCCAGCTGGGAAAGGGGAGACAGTAACAGCGTCTCACAGTGACCCCCAGTGACCTGTTTTTTAAGCCAGGCCTGGGACTGAGTCTCCTGTCTTGTTGCTTAAGGAATTTTTTATTTCTTCTGACTTTTTCCCTGGTGCCCTGCCTACTCACCCAGGAGAGCAGCCATGCAGGCCTTTTGCCTTTTTGAGCCACAGGGACTGTTGACCCTCCATTTTCCATTTCTCCAGCAAACAAGGATCAAGGCAGTGCCAAAATCAGGCATTATCTTCCCAGCTGCAACTGGAAAGAAACAGGATTCCTAGAAGAAGAATCCAGAATTTTATAGCAAGAAGGATATCTACTTGAGAGCAGGAGATGTGGGAGTTTTTGTTTCTTCTTCTGACATCCCCACACAATACAGATTTTTCCTTTAGTTGAGCCAATGTTTGCTTAATGCAAAACTCACAAACAGCCTGGAGAGCAGGGACAGATGTACAGAGACCGAGCTCCAGTTCCACCTGGAACACCTGAACCTCCCTATGATTTTGGCCCTCCCTCCTTTGCTCCCTCAGTACAATGCCTCACTGCAGAGCAGGAGGGAACTGGCTGAGTTCAGGTGGATTTGGGGCTCAATTTACCACCAAACATGAGCAGGTGACCCCAGCAAGGGCAGAAGCACGATGGGAGCAGACGTGCAGAGCAGAAAAGCTGGTGGTGAGTCCCCACTGCACACACCTGGGGAGGCTGTTTCCACTTCTGGGGGCTCCTCTGGACCCAAGTGTCTGGTTTGCTGCCATGGGAACCAGAGTATGGTTAGGTGAGCCAACCAGATGTGCTATGAAAATGCTTCCTTGAGCTAAACTAAACCACTGATGAAGACAGCCTCATATTTCTTTAATCATTCCTTGTGAAAGAGATGAATTTTCCACACAATTCCATGTAAATTAGTTTTGTTTGTTGGGGCTTTTTGTTTATTTAGTTGGGTTTCTTTTCTTTTTTCTTTTCTTAAGTAGGCATTGCAGCTATAATTAGGAATGTAGTTCTGGACATAAAATATTTCCTTTGGGGACTCTACACAAGATTAAATAAGTAAGCTATGAAAGGCTGAGACAGGGGAAGGCATAAGCAGGAAAACAAATCACAGTAGCCTGCAGATTTGATTGCTTAAGATGGGAGGGAAACACTAGGTACTTTTGATTCTCGGCATTCAATGTAAATAAATGATTGTGTTTTTCACAGTAAGAACTTGTTAACATACCAAGACATTAACAAATGGAATGTTTCTTTAAGCTCTTCTGAAGTACAGTCAGTATAATTAAATCATTATTGCAAAAAAAAAAATCTGAGAAGTTTATGATCATTATACAAAATCTCTGGGCAGACTTGAAAAGCAGATAGATTAGCAGAGAAGTAAGAAAAGTGCTCAGTAAATACCCCAGGAATTTTATAATTTTGTTTTCTTTTGCGTTCATTTGAAAAACCGTGGAGCTCCTCTCACCACAGAATCACTAAATTAATTGCTGATTCCAGCCTACAGCTGTGATATTTCAGAGGAATTGAACAGCTCTAGAGCTGTGTGCATAAATGAGGCAGATGCCTTCTTTCATTCTGCCCTGTCTCTCCTATTTCTCAGTGCTGCCCTCCAAGCCCAGCAGGATTGTCAGTGGTGTCACATCCTATTCCTTTAGCTCCTCTCTCCAGCATCAGCATGACCAGGCTTCCACTGATCTGCACAAAGTTTTGACAGCTCAGATTGAGAGCACGACCCTCACAGCAGTCACAGGAAGCAACCTTTTGATGACATCAGTGGTACAGAAACATTGCCTGTGGTAGAAAATAGCTGAATTGCATTCTGAGGCTATTTAATGAGTTCAAGGAGAGACTGGTTTGCATTTCTTTTACCAAAACCCAACAGAATGATAGGTTTTCATACACTGTTAGGATTTTTGGGTGACTGAAGGACCACACGGAAGATGTCGCACTGACCATAATGCTTCCCCATGGCTTTAACACCTCCAGTTTAATACTGTGATTCCTTGGTACCTGATAGTAACAACAGTATACCTGAGGCTAAGACCCATGGTAGCTGTTAATACAGCAGGGGCCAGTGGACTGTGAGGGCTTTTAGTCTTTGCTGATGACTCCAGACTCTGGGGTTCCTGAACACCTCACAGAAAAAGATTATAACTTCAGATGCTCTGTTGAGGAAATATTCCACTGCAATTTGATGGTGTTGTGGTGATGACCATTCACTGCCAGGTTGTGCTGGCAAACCTTCTGTGTCTGGCATCCTAAGCAAACTGTAGTGTGCACTAACCTTCCCATCCAAGGTGGTATCATTGAATCATGCAACAGTTTGGGTGGATGGGACCTTAAAGATCATGCAGTTCCAACCCCCTGCCATGGGCAGGGACATCTTACACCAGACCAGGTTGCTCAGAGCTCCATCCAACCTGGCCTTGAACACTTCCAGGGGCATCCACAGCTTCTCTAGGCAACCTGTTTCAGTATCTGAGCACTACAGTAAATATCTTCCTAACATCTAATTTAACTCTGCCTCTACTTTGAAGCCACTTCCTATCACTGCTGTTCCTGAAGATTCCCTCTCCATCTTCCCTGTAGCCCCCTTCAGCTATTGGAAGGTTGCTATGAGGCCTCAACACAATCTTTTCTTTTCCAGGCTGAACAACCCCAACTTAGCACCCCACCTCACAGGGGAGGTGCTCCAGTCCCCTCACCAACTTCATGGCATCCTCTGGACTTCCTCCAGCAGCTCTGTGTCCACGAGCACCAGAACTGTGTGTCATATTCCACAGGGGAAATCCTCACTAGAGCAGAGGATCTGGATCTGGAGGAGCATTCAATAATCACTGAAATCTTCCTCTGATCCCATCTGGACTTTTACTACTCACTAAATATCAAAAGTACTTTTTGACACAGTATATATTGCAAACCAAAATTTCCACTGACTCCAGGACTTTCTCCAGAGTAAAAGGGAGAACTTGCTTTGCTGTAGGAAGACCAGTGGAGAGATCTTATGGAGGGTGCTGGGAAGCAAGGTGATAAAGCACTGAGTATGCTCTGTTCTCTCGGTCACTAAATCCTCCCTGAGTGACTCATTCCATTATTGGGTTAGTTCAGAACAGTATTCCTTACAACAGGCAAAAAGCAAATCACTCCAGGGAAATAGGACAATATTTGGCTGTTGAGTATCCTCCTTGTTTCCAGTAACCTGTAGCTCAAGGACTTTCCAAGCTCTGAGTGGCATAACCATAAATTGATTTATCGTCTTCCATGAATCTAACTGGTGTCTCCTGACCCCATATAAATTTTAAGCATCCATAACATCTTGGTAGGAATAAAACTTAGTCCCTAAATATCTAGAACTAATCAATCCTTTAAGGAGCTTTATTGACTTCTGAACTCTCACAGCAGCACTTAATTTGACAATTAATTCAATTTACCATCTTCCAGTGCTAGTACCTTTACTCAAAGCAGCGCACAAGGTTTTCCCATCACTTGAATTCTTCATTAGGTTCAATGCATGACATGAAATTACAATATGCAGAGGCTTTAAAGGAAGATCAGTGATACAGTGAGGGCTGAAAAAAATTTGGATCAGGAGGGTTTAAAGATGAATAAAGGAAGAAATGGGCACAATAAGAATGCAAGTGACTTAATTTACTCCAGTTGTTGATGTTGAAATGAAAAGTAAGAATACAGACATAAGAATATAGATAAAACTTAACGGTAAAAGCCTTCTCTCTCCTTGACCCACAAATGTTTAAATTGTCACAAGTGTGTGGTTGCTTCAGTTGAGATGAAATGTGGTTAATGCATATACACACAAAGATTCAAGAATCCTTGGTGAGTTAGCGACAATCACATTTTTAAGTGAAACATCCGTGCTTTCTGGGACTCAGTATTAAATCTAACAACCTCAGGGATTGCTCATTTACAGTAGGTAATGCCTTAGTGCCCCGTGAGCGTGCTGGATTTTCATGACATTTAATCAGAGGCCAACTTGTGTATTCTGCTGTAGCCAGATCAGCTTTTTTTTCAGAAGCTAACATCTGGGCAAAAATTAGCAGAAAGATCAGTTTCAATTAATATATGGTTTTACAACTCAACCCCAATTGTCCCTGACAGAACTAGGCCTTAAGTGCTACGTGGGAATGAGCTTTCCTAAAAATTCACCAACTGAACAGAACTGAGCAGATGACCCACAACTCATCTGTGAAATACTCAGCTTGGTGAAATAATTTGTTTAACGGTGACCCCAGTATTGATGCACACAGTTATCAATTAATGCTGTCATCAGAGAGCAAGAAGAATGTTATGTAAAACAAGAAGCTGCTTATAAGGCAGGTACCTATTATGAGATCTAACTAACCTCCCCACCTTTTTTTCAGGATTTAAATATAAATCTTTCTTGTCAAATCTTCTGATGAACTCTATTACTGGTGTTGGAAAGTGATGACTGTCAGCCAAGAACTACATTAGAGTCCATAATTGAATTTCAAGAGTAGTCAAGAGCAGGCTAATCAAATAGCTGCTACTAGAAGTAAAATATGAAAGAAAAAAAAAATTCTCCTCTGGCAGGATGCAAAGTATGTTGTATAGTTTCCCTGTATGTCATTTCTAATAGTATGTTCAATTTTTCTACGTTTGTCTGACATTCTCCTCTTGTATAATAATGACTCATTGTATATAATGTATTCAATGACAGTAACTCACCTCTTAGCGCCCAAAAATATGACTGTAGCTAGACATTTGCATTGTAAAACAAAAGCATAACACCAGGGTTTATCAAGGATCCCTTTATATTAGCTTCTGAACAGGAATGGTAGAATTTTTTTTCTGGAGTAAAATACTGACCTCAAAATAATCTTTAAAATCTAGCACAGGAAATAATTAACAGCTTTTCCTTTCCTGTGCTTGGGTAATTTGACAATTTTAGAGAGAGCTGGGAGGCAAATATTCCTTGGCCACTGAAGGAGGGTGAAGAAGAGGACTCTACTGATCATCAAATCCATGGCCTGCAGTTTGGAAGTTTTAGCATTGTTCAGGCTATGTGATGGGTTGTGGTCCAAAAATACAGAAATGCAAGCAGTGTCCCCAAACAGTGCAGAGTGAGATGGAATGATGCCCCCTGAGCCCTCAGTTAAACACAGGGGTTGTTCATTACAACAGGGAGTGCAACAGGAAGGCTGCCCAGAATTAATTCTTCCTGCCTGCTATTCCCTGCCTGTTCTTGGGCAAGACATGTATTTTTTCCTCACTGCTTTTATTAATCTTTTTTATACCTAATTGCACTGGGGGGACAGACAGGGCTAGGTACTACCTTTGGTTCTGCCTTTAGCTGCTCTCAAAGGAAACATGAGCACAGCTACATTTTTGGTTTCGTAGTTATTTACACTTTAACACCACACAGCACTCCTCCCGAGCTAAAGGGAATGGATTCTTTGCTGCTACTGTACAACCTAGAGAACAACAGCAACAACAGTAACACAGTCTGCAGGTTAGCAAAATGTTTTATTATAGTAAAACATACCATACACACAAGAGAACCAATGGTTATATTTTATCTGTCCCATCAAAGCAAAATATCTTTAAAATATTTCCCCCTGGCTTAAAAAGGAAATGCTAATAGAAATAATTTCATTATTAAAAATATATAATGCTTTCTATTTATTTTGTTCTGTGTTAGAAAGGCAAATACTGGGATGATGATATGGCTTAAATATATTAAAATTTTCCCTTGGGGGAGCTTGTATTAATCTCTAGCTAGACCACACATGGAATGAGCTCAGGAATCTCTGCATGACAGCAGGTATCAACCCACGTTAGGTGTAGATTTGGTATCCTCAACCAGAGTGCCTGAGTTTGGCAAGAAGAGGGAAAGTCCTGGATACCTATCCTACAATATTTTTATTTTCTTGCATATTAAAATTTCTTCAGTATATTTTCTTTCTATAATTATTTTCCTTTGGTTAAGTTTGTCTTCCCTTGTTTTAACTATTGCATGGTAAAGAACACCACCTTAGCATACAAACTCATTTTAGCTTAGTAGAATTGATCACCATGGCTGGTTCTTAAATATTCTGGGAGAAACAGAGGAGTAAGAGAGAGAGAGTGACTCCAGAGAGCAATTCATATTTCCTCCATTAACACACCTGCACTGAATGACCTCCTGGAAAAATCTCTCTCTCTCTCTGCTATCTACAGTAGAATCTCAGGAAGACTTGGCTGGAAATAATTAGCCCTTGTGAATCTGGAGTTCACAGGAGTCCTACAGCATCCAACCTAGGCACTGCAACCTTCATCTATGTCTGGAGAGTGTGCTTAGCCACCCTCAGTCATCTACTCTTCCCTGGAATCAGAGATGCATAGCGTGGTCTTTGCAGGCATAAAGTTCTCTTACAAGTTGGCATTTGTGCAGCAATTAAGGCAGCAGATTGTCAGGGTTAGCTGGGATTTCAGTGCTCCACGGAAAGACAGAGGAACTGTTAATTATATTTAGCGGTTCCTGTTTAAAATTACCCAAAATACAGTCAGGGAGGAAAAGGCTGCTACAAAAATGTTTTGGATAAAAGGAAAATGGGCTTTCCACTGAAGTGAAAACCACCATCTAAAAATGACAGGAACATCATCCTATCATGCCTCAGACCATTTGTTGGACATTATTCACAGTTGCCATGTGTATAACATCCTCACCACTTTGAATCAGCTGGCCAAAACTGGACAATGCTGACTATAACAGCATTAGACAACCTGTAGTGTACTACATCCTTGTCCACATTCCCTGTAAAACCCTGAAAATCTAAGGCAACATTAGATCACAGCTGCACTGTTTTTTGAAAACCTCACAGGGAGGTTCTGCCATTCAAACTTGCTGCTCTCTGCATCCTGGTACACAAATGAGCACAGTGACAGTAGAAACATCTGGTCAATTCTTGCTGTTGTCACTTGAGCTCACTGGGAGGTGGGGCCAAGAAAGGCATCATCACATTTTAAAAATATGTATGTTCAAAAAAGACTGGTATCCTGGCTGTTGATAGATTCATTTTCCTGGATATACTGGAGAATGTCCACTTCATTCATAGTCTGAATCCTGCTTTCATTTTGCTTTGCCAGTGAGGGTGAATCAGTGCTCCTGGGGGCAACTGTTGGCTTCTTAGGCAGAGGTGGTTTTGGTGGGACCTTAGGTTTTGGTTTGGATGTAACCTCTAAGAGTTTCTCAAAGTCATCTTCAACTCTGGAATGAAAAGAAAACATCAGTAACATCCTGGGAATTTCTGAATTGCTTTTTGTTTTGTAAGAAAAGGCTATCTTTCAAAACAAAACTTTCTGCAGGAAGGGATCTACTCTGACAAATTTCTCTCTCCGTAGAAGTTTCTGTGAGAACCATCTTTTTTATAATGTGGCCTTTCAGTTCACACAAGTTAACTTACACAGGTTAATTTTATTGCATGTTTTCAAATGTGTAAATTAAAGGCAACTTGCAATTACTCAAAGCACCAAACTTTATTTTAGTTTGGGAAACAAATGTTTTTGATTTGTGACAGGATGCTTTGCTTCCCCATAAAATTTTATGGCAAAGTAAAATTATCCACATTCAACTCTGTTTCCTGTTCATCCCCATCACCCAAAACTGAGATTGAGCATCCCCATGCTCAATTATGAGAAACTGTAAACACATAGATTTTAAAATTCTGTGTTCATATTTGGTTCCAGGACACTGAAGTCTCAATCTGTGGCCATATACAACAGCTCTTTTTGGTGATAATTTGCTCTGATCCCTACTAAAATAACCCAGAACATCTCAAACAGTTCAGGGTGTTTTCTATCTGCATTGTTTGACTCTATCAGATATGTAGGCAGGCTGTGCATGCCCAACTCTGTCCCCACATGAGCTGTTAAAAAGATTTTAAGAGAGCCCTTATCACAGATTATCTTGTGACTCCAAGAGCTGTGTGCCTTTGGAAAGTCAAAACATGGAATAAAGAAAAAGAAGGATGCTCTCCAGCAGCTCCACTCACTGGAACAGGATATGGTACTGGAGTCTAAGGACTAAGCCTTTTTAGTTTCTTCTTCTCCATAAGAGGTAGGTAGTCAGTCCCTGGAGCATGAATACATCATTTAATGTCATGTATTTTTTGGTTCTTCCTCTCATTTGCCTTTGCTAGTTAGAATCATGGGATCACTGAATATCCTGAGCTGGAAGGGACCCATTGGGATCATCCAGTCCAACTCCTGGCCCTGCACAGGACATCCCAAGGATCCCACCATGTGCCTGAGAGCGCTGTCCAAATGCTCCTTGAGCTCTGCCAGGCTTGGTGCTGTGACCACTGCCCTGGGGGGCCTGTCACAGCACCCAGCCACCCTTTGGGTGAAAAACCTTTTCCTAACATTCCGTTTATATTTTCCTCACTACCAGGCAATGAGGCATCTTGTGGGTTTACTCAGATCCCTGTGAAACCCCTGGGATAGTTTCTGTTTCCTAAACGGGACAGTGATTCCTCCCTTTCTCTCTGTGTTCACAGTTGCCTTAGGAGATACTGTAAATGCCTCTACTGCATGGCTCTACAACTGGTGGGGCCTTCTGCACACAGTTAAAAGTAGAGCTCAGCTTTTCCATAACTTGAGAAGCAACTGATGAGGAACTGTCCAGGATGACCAGGAACATGATCGAAGAACCAACTTCTCGGAGATACTTTATTCCTCCATGCCCAGTGAATATTGTTTGAATGTTAAAACCACAGGTATTTCAAGAGCTACAGCGCTCTCAAGCTGAGGATCCTACTATTACTAAGATAAACTACATGATTTCAAAAGTTTCTTTTTTTTGTGTCCATCCTCATTAAAACCTGTGAGGAACTTACAACTGTACAGCCCAGGCTGAGAAAAACTACACCCACCATGAGCTGGCCAAGAAGGCAACAAGGATTAGCCTAAACTTTCTGGTGTAGAGACAGTCAGAACTCTTCAAGGTAAAACCATTCCTAAAGTCAGACAGATCTTCTTGTGACTCTCAATGGGAGATTAAAAAGAATCACTCTGAACCAAGGCTGCTCTTATAAAATCAATAGCATGAGCACTGATACCTCAAACTAGGGAACACCTGAACAGACCAGCTAATGGACAGAGAGAGCCCTTCACTGCCCCAGAGTTCTGCACCTTGAACTCCACCTGTGGCATTCCAGCAGGCAGTGCCTCAAATTTCATCCTCTAAGTAACTCTGGAGATTATATTCTCTTTTACTTAGATAAGATTTCTGATGCCTTTTATTTTCCATTATTCCTCGTGGGTGACATATCCTACTCAACTTACAAAACACACTCAATGGATTTCTGAATTCCTCATCTACAAAGAAATTAATTTCATGTAAGCCCAGGCCTTTCTGTTTGTTGTGAATTCTGATATCCAAGAGGTATCACACCTGTGATCACACTGCTAAGACATGTTCTTGTTCTCTTTGCTGTGTAATAAACAAAACTTGTTAGGGCTGGTATTTCTGAAGTCTCCCTTCTTGGCATAAGCAAACAGTGAATGAATCAGTGTCCATGTCAGACATCAACATTAAATAACAGAAAACACAATAAGCAGAGGAACAATACACTATATACATAGAGACCATAGAGAGGAAGTAGGATTTTGAACTAGGTGCACTACTCAGAAAGGGCAGCAGTAAATCCAACTCACTAACTGGTAAAATGGTACAACTTTCTGAATTCTCTGCTCCCGTTTCTGTGCTACTCACAGCAACAAAACCACTCAGCACAGCCAAAAAATACCCCCAAAAGATCCAGTCCAGTAAGCTGAGGGGGTCTTTAGGGGATGGAAGTTTGGCTTTTAAACCAAAGAAAGTCTGAAAGCTGATGATGCAATTTCCTTTTTCTATCCTGGATTTTTTCAAGACCTTGGTTAGACAGAAGTCTCTTAGAGAGAACACAGAAGATAATATGTAGCCTTTGTCTCAAAACCTGCTTTTCAGTGCTGCAGTGCCAGGCTAGCTGTTTGATCCACTGCTGTTTGATCATGTGAGACACAACTGTCTTTGCAAAACTAAAGAGGTAAAATGCAAAATGCCTCAGGCAGAGATAGCAACAAGGACTTCTATTTCTTGAAAGCAAATGAATTGTTACAGTGCATAACTACCACCATATTTAACTCCAGGCCAGGAGGAGGAAGAAAAAAATCAAGCAACTACTCTGAAATAAGATTAAAGGAAAAACCTTCCCACCCCATCTTTTTATAGACAATCAGGCACAGAATCCATGTAATTAATCATTCTTTAATTAGTCTCTTTCTTTTTCTGTAAAGGAAAAGTAGCGCCACATTATTTAAAATTCCTGCCATATTGTTGTGCTGATTCACAGACTCTATTGGTGGAAATTCTCTCTGACACAGAAAGCAATCAAAGCCCTCACTGAAGAAAGGATGTCACAAAGCCCTTCATGACTGCTGGCATGTGGACTTCCAAACAGTAAACGAGTTCTGACTTGGAGACAGATGCAGCTGCCACAAGAACATCAACATTTTAGATGCCATTTCTCTGGACTTTGTCAGTTCTCTCTGGACCAGATCTTTGGGACAGGAATGACTGTCTGCATGTAAAACACGATGGGGACAGTGACCTCTCTGCTTGCTGGGAATGCTTTAATGAGGAGAATCTGTAATAAAAGCAAGGGACAAAGACTTCCATAATTTGCTAAAGTACTCCAAAGGTTCATGCTTGGAGTTCAGTTGTGCAACTAAATACAGTTCTTGCAGAACAGACTTTCATCTTTTGCTATCTTATTATCTTTATTTTGACTGGTGTTAATTCCAAGACACCTTGGTGAAGCCTTGGGCAGTGCTGTAATATCATATCTACAACTTGGGAAAAGACTTGTGCCCAAATTTAGGCAGGAGACTTCAAAGTATCTGTTGCCCATCACATCTGCTATGGTCAGGAGAGACAGTGTGATGTCTAGCCAGGCCCAGGGAGAGACATAGGCTGGAGTTAACACCAGGAATGCCAAGCACTGGGGACTGTGAAAGAAGTCTCTCTCCTCCTGCTTCAGCTTTCCCCTGCAATCCATTAAAGGTAAATTCAGAGAGGTATTTTATCCAGGGCCAGGAAATATGTCTGGACACTGGAATGTGATAATCTGTACTGTTTAAATGCTACAAGAACCACTGGCATGGCTTGGGTCTGAGAGACATTAGCCATCCTACAAAAAGCTCTCTGGCACAACTTGAAGCTGGTGTGGGACAGGGACCATTCTCTGGAGGCAGTTGCACACAGTTCCCTTGCTCTGCAGCTGCCGAGTCCAACAGCATGGATGCAGCCTGCTGGTGCTGCCTGGCCAAGTGCCAGAGAACAGGCTCATTAGTGCAGGTAAGTCCCACAAGAAGGCCTCTGAGGACATCAGCCTGCTGGTCACATCACTCACCTAGGAAATGAGAAAAGTCAGTTTTCCCAGTCTGAAGAAATTCAAGCCTCTCTCTCCTGCCTCTCTAGAAAGTTCCCCAGTCACCAGCCAAAGGCTGGGGCAGGGAAGAGCAGGCAGCTTTTGCCCCTTGAGCTGATGATGTCTGTCAAAAATGCAAACAACCTGGGGTGAGATGGTGGAAATCTGGTGGGTCTCAAGCCAGACAAAAGCATCTCTTGCTACACTAGGACTCCACATTGCCTCTGGAGATTATTCTAGACAACCCATACATGTTTCTTGGGGTGGGACAAAGATTAATGCTTCCAGTCTAGCAAAAAACTTCTTGTTTTGTTGGCAAGTTTACCCTATAGCTTTGATAATGCTTGTAAGTAGCATCCCAATACATCACAGAAATGAAATAAATTAATTCTTGAAAACCATCATAGAATAACTTGTTTTTCTGTAACCTACTGCAGCCAAATCAAGGACCTTTCCCTACAGTTCCCCTATAGCAAGAGAAACTGCCCTGGAGTGGTCAGGAAATTTCTGACTCATTGCAACCTTCTCTTCCACCTGTACATTGCCCAAATAACCCTCTCCCCAAAGGATCTACATATAAACCCTCTGGAGTTTCTCAAAGCTTTTTTTCCAGCTATAGTGTTGCTCTCATACTCTCAGGACAGTGAGCATTGGTGTTGGAGATGCTGCTCCACACGACTCCTGGAGAGGCTGAAGATGTGTTAGTCTCTGAATTCAACATCTGCTGAAAGAAGAACACACACAGACTTTTTCTGCTTCAAGGGTGGCAACAGTTCCTTGGCAAACCTGAAGCTGATGAACCTGCTCAAGAAGCTCTATGGACTGAACGGTGTCTGGGGTGAAGTTTCACAAAGAGCCTCAGCCTTATAAAGTATAATGCTCCTGAGGAGGTTATCAGTGTAATCCTAAGAAGGAACACACCAGATCTGCCATCACAGAGCAGCAGAACAGGGATCCTGCTGCTGACACTTTTTTTCAGCACTGGAAAAAAAAAAATGTTGTGCTGACAGCTGCTTCCTTCCATCTCAGCTCCCTATTCATTATCAAAGGTGAAGCTAATTAAATCTCTCCTAAAAGGCTGCTCAGACAGCTGTGATAATTATTTCAGGCTAGGATGTGTGATAATTTATGTAATTCTGTGGGCACACAGAGCTGCTGCAACATTCACAGGATCAATTCCAGCATTGGTTTTCCACAAAAACCTGATCCATCACACCAGGCAGGCATGATTGAGATTAATGAGGCAGAAGAGTGCATGCCTGCAGGGCTATGATCTCATTGACATCATGGAGACATGGTGGGATGGGTCCTGAGACTGGGGTGTTGGAATGGAGGGATGCAGACTTTTCAGGAAGGACAGGCAGGGGACGTGAGGAGGGACTGTCACCCTCTGTGCCAACGACCAGCTGGAGTGCTCAGAGCTCAGCCATGTGCCTGAGATGAGGAGCCATCCAAGAACTCATGGGTCAGGATTAAAGGGAAGGCAGGGACAGGTGACATTATAGTGGGGGGCTGCTACCAGACCAGAAACAGTGAGTGGATAAGGTACTCTACAGACAGGAGCAGCTTCACATTCACAAACCTTGGTCCTTGTGGAGGACTTCAACCACCCCAGTATCTGCTGGAAGGACAGCCAGCAGGGCTTAAACAATCCAGGGGTCCCTCAAATGCATTGAGGCTAATTTACTTCTCCAAGTGATAAGGGAGCCAACAAGCAGAGGTGCTGTGCTGGATCTCGTTCGCACCAACAAGGAGGAGCTGGTGGGAAATGTGAAGCTCAAGGGCAGCTGGGCTGCAGTGACCAAGAAATGGTGGAGTTTGAGTCTGTCAGATCAGTGAAGGGGGTGCTCAGCAAACTCAGTACCCTGGATTTCAGGAGAGCACACTTTGGCCTCTTCAGGGATTTGCTTTGTAGAGTCCATGGGATAAAGCCCATGAAAGCTCCCACTGCACTTACAATGCAACTAGTTCTTCTCAATGCTCAGCACTTGTTAATGTAGAGTTGGTGATTCTATTTAAAACAGTAATTCTCATTTCATATGAGCAAGTACACACAGAGAGCACAGTCTTCAGTTTGCAATGAGAACATTTATCAGATTCTCTTCTCCCTCAAGTTGTGACAAGCACAGCCCACGCACATTTTGCAGACTCATTTGTCTCCTTAACAGCCTCTGCCTCATGAGTTACAGCCACTGCTGAGGATTCACTGCTGTGCTGACACTGCTGTGGTGCTACTGCTGCTACAACCACTCAGGTACCATAAAGATCACAAAAAATTCGGCTGCTCCTGTGTTCTGCTCTGAACATTATCTTCTTCCCAGCCCCCTTTGGAAGAAGGTTCTGCCCTCCTCTGCCTTAGGCAGCTCTCTTCTACCTCGGCCCGTGATTCACAGTGAGTCAGACATTTCTTGGATCTGTGTGAATGTTCACTGCACCAGTGAAGAGCTGCCACATCTGCATTATTCAGCTACTCCACTGGAGTGCAGTGACCATGTCCAGGTTTCTGGACTGACCACAGACCTGCTGGTGCACCATAGCTCAGCACAGTCCTAGATCTTAACCAAATGTGTCCAGGCAAACTTTCAGGATGATATAACTGACTATGTCCAAGAGACCAAGATGTTTCCATTTCTATTTCTAGTACCATATCCAGCTCTAGCCTGATAAAGGAATAGGTTGTCACAGCTCCTACTATGATCTGAGGGCTGCAGAGAGATTTCTTCAGTTCATTTTGGGAAAAGAGAGTAATTGTCAACACATATAGGCAAAGGCAAAGACTTAGGCCTCAAAATAAGCTCAAGCTCCCATGCCAAGGGGACTGTAGGGTGCAGCTTATATTGAACATTTTGTGACCACAAAGAGAAAAGAGACTGGAAAAGAGACTGTGGTACTGCCCTGCACGAACATTCAACACCAGTTTGGTGGGAAGGAAAGGTGGGAGAAGATTCAAATGCTGCCTCTACATTTATGAGATCTGGCTGCTCTGCTGAGGTCTCCAGCTGAACAGAAAATGAAGTGCATTTTACCTTACCACTGGAGAAAGTTCCATTAAGGGATTTCAGGTGTCTGCTGTGAACTTGCATAGAGGGGAGGTAAAGTGTTGCATTAGGTTCAAACACAGCACTGCCACTCCTCCCCTCTTGGACAGCAGCTTCTCCTTTACCCTCAACTGCCTCCCATTGAGTTCATCAGTCCTCTATGATATGCAGAGTTAACACCATGAATTTGGTTTACCGGGGGAATTTCAGAGAGTGTTAGGCATCTGAACAGATAACAGATCCTGCCTATACCTCTTGCACAGCCAGGAGTTGCCTCTGGATTCCCATAGCAACTTTCCCATTGGACCACTGGCATGATTTTCTGCTTCATTACATGTATTCATTTCCTACTGGATCTTGATGACTAATCAACTATTGGGAGCACTGAGACAATTCAGGAATAAATGAAAACTACTGGAATTTAAAAGAAATAACATCTTTTCCCAAGGGTTCCCATAACCATCTGGGTGTGTTGCTGTTGTTGATGATCCCAAACTGATCTCAAAGCACCTACTTTGAGCAGCAGTCTACTGGTCTCAGAGCAGACTTCAGAGACCTTTCTCTGAACATATATAATCCAAAAGACATTAACATGACAGATGGAGAAGTTCTCTCTTAGTGGATAAAAATGCAAGGACTGCACTGGAACAGGCCCTTCTCCTGTAGTCAGATGAACACTCTGGATGAAGTCCTGTATGCTGAGATCACTAGCAGACAAGAAAATATTGGAAGCACACATGTTTGCTCCCAGTATACCACAACATGAAATCAGGTCGTGTCCTGCCCCATCAGCTTTCATAAACATCAGGTGGGCTGTCGGGGTGTAATGCAAGATGGCACCCAGCCCAATTTAACCTTTGTTTAAAGTGAGTCAGGTATTCCTGCTGAGACAGCCAGCACTCTTCCATGTGTAGAAAGCAACAGCTGCAAAAATACCCATTCAGGAGAGGTTTGACACCACACACAGAGCCTCTCTCCTGGCTTTAGTACCTGCTGTGGAAATCATACATCCTAACAGAAGCTGGTTGACACAAATTAGCACTGGAAGCAGGCTGGCCTCATCACTCAGATGCCAGCTTGAGACCCAGAAGGAATGAATTTGACTCATTACTGCAGCAGATTCCCTGTGTCTCTCCAAGCATTGGCTCTCTGCTTGATCTCTTGAGGATTATCAGTGTAGGCAAACCAGCCCTGTGAGAGAGATGTCAGGGATAAATGCATTATGTGCTGATGTGTTCCAGGGCTACACTATCAAGGGAGAAGCAATATATTAAACCCTCTTGCATCTCTGAGCTCCAGCCCTCCTTCCCACTAGATTAAAAATTAAATGCAGGGTGATAGAGTCCTTTACTGCTGGGGAGGCATGCACTGGAAGCATGCATGGAAGCCTGTGAGCCATCAGCATGAAAATCATTCCTCCTGTGGCAAGAGCCCCTGATTTCAGGTCCCTGAAGCTGAACTGCACTTTATCTCTGGGCTTTGTTCACCATTTTTCACAATGGAGGTCAGATTCCCTGTGGATTGTTTGCAGAAAGCAGAAGTGTCATGTTAGAAAACAAGAACAAGAAAACACCTTGGGCCTTCAAGGCTCTTCCTGTGGAGTCACAGAACAATACCTTGCACCCCACCTTTCTTAAACGGTCTTCCTAATTTCCTTTTTAATGTGTTTGATGTGCAAGCTCCATGACACACATTACAAGTATTGATTCACAGTTTGCATTCTGAGTATTTAAGCTTTGTCCCCAAATTAATCTCTTTCAATATCTAAATAACATCTCAGACCCCTTTCATCCCACACGACAGATTTGAGAGGAGTACCTCAGCAGTTCCTCAGTGTCCTCCTCAGGATCCCTGCTCAGCACATACTTGCTGTGCTCACAGGCAGCTGGCAGCAGGAGTGAGTCACCCAGTCTCACCGCCCCACCGAGGTCTGGGGCTTCAAATAACTTCAGACCTAGAAAGGGGAATCAGAAACTGCTGTAGTTAAATCATGCTCTGTAACACAATGCCTGCACTAACCCTAACTAGTAAATCTGGCTAGCTGGGTTGAAAAAACAGAACACAGACAATTCTTTTTTTTTTTTTCCCCAAAGACCTCCAGTTGACAAAGTACAGTGATACTCTGCACTGTAAGGACTTGGTAAATCTGCTTTTACCTTGTGCTCAAAAGTAGGTCACACTACTCCTGTTAGTATGTCACATTACTCCTGTTAGCCAGCTCCCAGAGACCTTAATATCCCAGTTCAAAATGTGTACAGAGAACAGCTATGGGAGCTTTCATTTGTTCTTTTTGAATGATTCTAGATGATTCTGCTTAGCTGAAGATTTGTCTTAACATTTCCAAATCATTATTTAGCCTGTATACTGTACATCACTGTAATTTAACGGCTCAGTTACACACATGCTTTAGATAAAATCATCTGTGTATATACAAATATAGAACAGATTTACTATCTTTCATCTTTCTTCCGGGACCAACTGATGAGAAATCTTTTTCTGGGCCGAAGAGCCCTTCATTTGGATCCACCTCCTCTTCAAAAATGGTTAATTTGGGCTTCTCTTCCTTGGCTGGAGGAGCAGGCGTCTTCTTTGCTTTTTTAGTTCTAAAACATTAGAGAAAAAAATGTTAGTTGCAACTCTTCATTTAACAAGCAAGATTTATGGCTAGAAAGTATCAAAAGCTGAAAATAGACAGTGGGAGGCTAGGAAAGATTTAGACAAAGGTACCCAGGCATCTGTTAGTTGCTGGCAAGAATGGGATACTGAGCTGGAGGGACAGTTGGTCTGGCATTCTCTAGCTGGACCCATGTTGTGTATTCTTAATATATGTCAAGGGGTCCGATTGGAATGGGAAAAGCAGAGCTAATATGCTGTACTGTGCAAACTGCTACTCAGAAACACTAAAGCAGTTCTACTTCTCCCACACAGAAAGCTTAAAATAAGAAAGATCAGTTCCATCAGCACTGTTTGAGACAGTAAAAGGATGGCTTGAAATACAAAGTGCAAGTTGGTCCCTTGCACTGATCCCTGTGCAAATTTAAATTTTTTTTAAACCCGTTTTTAAAGAACCCCTTTGGCCCCATTTCCTTGCCAGTTCCCGCTGCTTTTTATGATTGCTGCACACTCCTTTCATAAAGGTATTAGACACTCCCCTCATTTGCACATGGCTTGAACAAAGACAGTTGACTCCCCTTCCGAGAGCAGAGAGAAACGTGCCTGCCTCCTGCTCTCATGCCACCAGCTGAAGCCACAAGGCAGCTCTCACAATATGTCAGCTTGAGTTATGAG
Organism: Regulus satrapa; assembly: GCA_013396955.1. Taxonomy (NCBI): domain Eukaryota; kingdom Metazoa; phylum Chordata; class Aves; order Passeriformes; family Regulidae; genus Regulus; species Regulus satrapa. The sequence continues at coordinate 55,713 of VWZN01012597.1, read as the reverse complement.
GCAAACCAGATGGCACAGAAAAGAAAATTCAGAGAACAAAAAACCCTTGAGTGAAAGGTCCAATTCAAACTAGGCTGAAAGAGAAGCAGTCCCTGGGACAACATGCCCTTCCAAAGTAATTGCCATATTTCAGAGACCTTTACTCTCAGCAGCCCTGGCCCTGCAATTTCTAAGGAAGCCCCTTTGAGTGCCTCTTCCAATACAAGATCTGATCTTCTCCTCTGCAGAGAGCAGGTCAGGTTTCAGCCTAGAGCAAACTCAATTATCAGCACTTAACATGCCATAGTCATCAAAAACTAAGAACAAGGTCAAAAGATTACACACACATTCCATCTACATTAAAGAGTCTTGTAAAATCCTCTTCCAATTGCAGCTGCACACAAAAGCAGAGCCCAGTTACTTCCAGTTATTTTCACAAGTTTATTATCAACAAACTGGAACTCATGGATGGTAGTATCTTGCTACCACCACTTGTGGTAAATGCAGCCGAAGAGCAAGACTCATGCAGAACTTAAATACTGCTTTATTTGGAAATATACCCTATTTGATACTCTAAAGGTATCTGCAGGTGTTATCAACTACTGTTTATGACAAAACCCTTCATTTCAAAGCAGAAGAAACTTTAATTTTTTTTCATTCATATTTGTTAGGGATATACCTCGAGTAACTTTTTAATCTACTTTTGAAAGTGCAGCTCAGGGGACTGCTTCAAACTGAAGCATTTGTAGAAGACCCTTCTTCCAAAACCTGTCAAAATCTAAAGTTATAATACGTACAGAAAGCTTTCACCCAGGATACCTACACAAACACAAATACATTGCTTTTTTAACTGTATCTACCACTCAAATGAGCCTAAGTACTAAAGGAAAAGGTAAACCAAACCACAAAACAAAACAAAAGAAAATAAGACCAAGTCTTTCAGAGCTGACAATCTGATTAAAAAATAGATTAGTAAACACAAATAAATCTGATCTGCTAGGGAAGAAGTAACCTTTATTTGCATAATTCAGGCCTCAGAAAGTATTCTTTGAGAGACAAATGACGGTATAGGTGAGGAACTGCCCACCTACAGAATGGCAAAAGGCTTTGACAAGACCCCTTGTCCATTTAGAGAGTTACAAAAGCTCTCCTGATGCATAAGAGCCCATCATGGCACAGGTAATTATATTCATGAGCCAGTACACTGCCAAGCAATGCATCTCCACCCCAGTGAAGTTAGCAAGGAATTTACTTTTAGTTAGCTCAAATATTTACAGTAAACAATACCAGAATAGTGAGAAACACCAAAGAAAGGGAAGAGAATCATAAAGGGCATAATCACAGAACAGCATGTAAAACAGAAAAAATGGAACTGAAAGGTCCTGGTAGGAACCTTCTGTGTAGTCTGGCCACCAAACCATCCCACTTGACACGGGCTCACTTTGTTTGGCCAGGGAACTCCACTGGCAGCTACAGGGCAGGGGGTCAGACCCGCTGGGTTTGACTAGTACTGGTAGGAACAGGAGGAAGGTGTTTTTCTGCCTTCAAGCTGCTTCCCCTCACTGCCCTTCTAAGGAAGCCACTGCTGGAGACTGCCAAGTAATTCCAGCATATCCATACAGGGACACTGTTGAGGCCAGCCCCTAAGTGGGAAACAGGATTCCCACGGTTCTGTATTTAGCTGTGCCAGTCCAGACTGCACTGCTGAGCAGAGGTTAATAGATGAGAAGCGGGGTGGGAGAAGTGTCAGAGACTGTCTGAGGTTCTTGCAGCTTGCCTGAGTGTGCATCTGCCTGCCTGCCCACCCATCCCCTCTCTGTACATTGGTGCTACCTCCCCATAAGCAGCGCCCAGGGGCTCTGCTGGAGCCAAGCGGATTGTGAAGCCCCACGCTGGCAGACATGCAGAGGAGGAGCTGCAAGGACAGCTGATTTGATGATCATGATGTACCAGGGGGCAGTGAACTTGTGTAGAAATGTAGAATCTTTGGGGAAGACAGAAATGAAGGAACATTAAGTCTTCCAAAGTACTGTACTCTAGTTACTGTGCTCAAATCCTGCACTTCTTTAGCACCTTCTTCATAAATCATGCTCACAACCTTGGTAGCTGACATTTTGAAACTAGCAGCATCCAGCTGGCAGAAGATGACCCGTGTTATTGCTATTTCTTCATTTATGAAACAAGTGAACTTTTGGAACATCACTCTTTTAAAACCTTAGGAAAAAACCAAACCAACCCTAAAGATGATGTAACCTTTATTCAGCAGAAACCATTCTGTTGAGCCGACTGACGTTTACACAGGAATCACTGGGAGAATAACTCAAGTAACACTCCTGTCCCCTGCTCTGACTAAAAAGCAGCCTCCTAAGTGACTGAACATAAAGAATGGCCTCCTAACTGACATGGGCCAAAACTGGATGATCAAAACTTAAGAGTATATGAATCCACCTAGTCTGGCTGCTAGAACACTCAAAAGTCCAGCTGAGACTCCTGGCTCCCACATGATCCTCAAATCAGCCATGAGAATGTCAACAAAACCCTGTATGCAGACACTTTCAAACCTCACTCACTTTGTGAGCACAGCTCTCCTGTCACTGTTTACGGACACCGTGTAGGTCACTCATCTCCAGGTCTCACTCCTGGCAGCCTGCAGGTCTCACTGGCTCAGCAGCAATGCACAGGAGTGCTCAGCTGTGGGAAACAGCAACGAGGATGACTAAGACACTCCAAAGTCAGAAGATTTCCAGACCTGTGTGTGATAGCTGTTTGTGAAACTCCGAAACTACAGATCCAATGCTGGGTGACACTGTTTTAAATCACAGTGTGACTACTGTGCTCTGTACAGAGAACAGCCCCTGCCCCACACTCACTGCTGGCTTAGAACAGTGAGGGCTGTTATCAAGAGCACGTGTAATCTCAGCACACAGGCCAAAGTTTCCAGACGTAATTATTCAGAAAATATGACCATCTCTTTTTCATAGAAAGAAGATTATGCTTCAGAAAAGGAGTATTACAGTAATATTAAAAAAAGACTTAGTCAGAATATACATACTCATACGTTAGGTATCCATGGAATTTTACAAGGGAAGAGCTTACTAATATAAATGGACATCCCAACTCCCACAGATCTACGATCAGGCTTGAACAAAAGAACTACAGCTAGAATAGCAGCAATATTAGCACATCTTCTTGAAAACCACGTCTGGAAAACAAAGATCCTATACACTAGTTTGTGCAGAAAACAAAATGTCATCTGCTGCTTTCTTTTCACTCAACAGTGCTCATTTTCCAGAGCTGCCTGATAATAACAGACAGGACAAAAGGGGTCATTCTCAATTGCTCTGGCCAAGGGATGCCCAATAGAAATTCGAAGCCCATCAGCTCACACAGCCTCACTCCTAAGCATTAAGCTGCCACGACAAGTGCTGGCTGCAGGAATATTTTACCTCACACAGCAGTCTTTTTCTTGTGGTCATCACGCTAATTTACAGTATTTTAAATGGCTCTGGCATGTTGCAAAGTAAGAAAATGTGTAATTGATGGAATAAATCTCCAATTAGAAATCGTTTGGAACAAGAGTATTCAGTTGCAAAGTTTGTCTGCTGTAGCTCTGAGATTAGGTCAGCCTTGGATTATTGTTCCAGCAGAGCAACAGATGGAAAGAAAGCCTGGAGGAACAGATTTGCAAGAGTTCAGCTCCCATCCAGGGACCTGCTTTTGTGAAGAGATTTTTTTGAGGCACTCAGAACTCAAGAGTACCTGTTCTTCCTAAACAAAGGCAAGCTGTGTTTATAACGTGTCCTCAAGTTTTCTGATTATATCCTTTTCCAATGTAATTTGAAAGCAGATGAGAAGACCACAGATGGACAACTTTCATTTAGTACACATCTCATTAGCAATAATCATAATGCAGAAGCATTTCCTAAAATGTTTTCAACTAAATAACTAATGAAACAGTCAAGCACTCATAAGCCTGGCAAGGGAACTAGGGTTACAGAGTAGATTGCAAAGAAAGAAAATTAACATAAAGGAAATTTCTTTATAACTTTCCTCTGATCTTCTAGACTAAACCAGAGTGTAAGACTTGCTGAAACAAGTTAAAGACAACAAAAGACAAGTTTCAAAACATAATCTTAACTAAATTAAACCACAGTGGTCCAGAACAAGAGAAGCACAATAAAGTTGTCAATAATGATGCAAAAACCCAAAAAATACTAACTAGTATTTTGCGTTTCATTTGCAAAGAAGCAAAATTGTACTTTCAGGGTTTCTGACAACAGTGAAATTTTTCTTATCCTAATACTCATGTTAATGATGAACATTTTCAGATATGCAATACCAGGTAACATGCACTAAGGTTTTTCAGAAAAAATTGGCCAGGCATTTTCTGCACCCTGGATGGAACTACTCAACACATTTTAGAACTCTGGGGAGGTTACAAGGGGCTAAAAATAAAGCTATTTTAGAAATCAGAAAAGTTAAAAAACTAAGCATGGGCCAGTGAGCGTTGCCTTGATGCTCACTAAAATTATAGAAAGGCAGATTATCAGATATAATCAGTCAGTAAGTGAAAGAGCATTCATTACTAAAATCTGGCCAGAAACATGCTATTTTCTTTTCATAAACCTACAGCCTTGATTAATAGTGGTATCTTACCCAAGGTGTGACATAACAATCCTGAAAGTTCCCACCATTTTCTCCTAAAGCAGGAGCAGAACAATGGAAGTTTCTCTCCTCCAGGTCCTGCAGACAGCGATCTCACTGCACCACTGCAGGAGCCTGCTTCTCTGTAGAGATCCTCAGCCACCTCTGCATTAATCTGGACACTCAGATGCCTCGAGCAATGAGGGATAAAACCACAACACTCTTTTGGTAGGACAGGAGATAGGAATATTATGTCTATGTCTATGAATTATTAAAGAAGATACAAGGCAATGATGGCAGCATCAGGGTTTGATGCACACCAGCTTTTATCATGCCCTTCATTCTCTTTCTCTATTTGTAAGTCTGGCAGGCCTCAATTTCAAATTGGTGAAAGGAGAGAAACATTGATTTTTGTTCTGCTTCCCTCTTCTGGTGTACCTTTTATTTTCCTTATGTCCAGCCTTTACAATTTCTGCCCAATTCCATCCTTTTTCCCCTTTTCATCCATCCTCCTCATTTTTCTAGTTTTCTGGCCAGTATCAGACCTTTTCTTGCTTCACCTCCAGAATCTGCAGTGCTGCCTTACCCTCCAGACTGACAAAAAGGCCTCCTTGCCATCTTCAACTCCCTTCTTCACATAATGTACCTCTTACTCTCCAGACCTCTGCTCTGGACTCTTCTTTTTCTGCTTTAAACTTCAATGAGTATTATCATTGGTCAAATTACACTTTTGGAAAAGACCACAGGCAGTAACTGAAGGAGAAACAAGAAACTTCATTGGGAAAGCAGGAAAATGCAGATGAGAAAAGGTAAGGGGGAATAAAAAGGAAAACTAGTCAGTTTTCAATAAATGGCAAAATTCATGCCAATTCTTAAATAAATGCAAAATCTTTCTGAAGAAACAAAGCTTTATCAAGAAATAAAATTGGGGAGAACAGTTTGGACTCAAAAAATTCTGCAAGACGTTATTATCTCTTGGTTTATTTCCTTTAAAGTAAAATGCAAGCTAAAGGAATTACTTTCAAAAATAGTTACATTTCAGGAGTTACTTCTGAAGAAATTTTCTTTTAACCCTAAAAAAATTACACTCTAAGAACAAATTCTTAAGTACTGTGTTGAATGCCTGTAAAATGATGTCTATATGCAGTATAACTCAGCAATAAAATGTGCTATAATAATTTAAATTTGACCACTGTAATGAAATCAACGTGCCAACATCGTCCCTTTATGAGACATTCTTCACAAAACATCCTAAGAAGCTTCACAATCCAAGTCACCCAAGCTGAAACAGCATGTGAAAATATTTGCTAGTAAGCATGTTTTCTGCCACACTCTCAACAGATTTGGGAGCAAACACTTAAAAATAAGGCCTCACAAAGAGGGAGTTAAAGGTATTAAAAGTATGCAATGTCATGCTGAGACTTCTTACAAGTAGCAACTAAAAGTGACAAATGCAAACAGGAATCATTTCGGAAAAGTGATTGGTTTCTTTACCACTGAAATGGTGAAACCTGTTCCCCTCCTGACATGAACGTACTACTGTAGCTTCTTGTTAGATCTGTTTTCTGAAAAAGTATGAATAGTTGATACCTCACTTTCAGATGTGTTGGGCACTCACACCTCATGGAACAGCAGAGTCACAAAATGGTTTGGGTTGGAAGGGACATTAACATCACCTCTTCCAATTCCCCCTATGTGTATTAGGCTGCTCAGAGCCCCATCCAACCTGGCCTTGCACACTTCCAGGAGTGGGGCATCCACAGCTTCTCTGGGCCAGTGTCTCACCACCCTAATTGTACTTATATCTCGTCTGAATCTACCCTTTTTCAGCTTAACACTAAAAGTTTTGAAGTGAGGTGTCACTGCAGGCCTTGGCAAGGTCTAATCAGCAACTCTTTGGTGCCTCCTTCCAAGGACAGGCAGCCCGTCTGTAACCACCACCTCGACTTAACAAAGTTTCCGTTTTGGATTGTTTAATCTTTACCTCCTCACAACAGAATACTGTCCAGCCCCTTGGACTCACACTGTGCTCCTCTGAAGGAGATAATTTCTACTTTGCTGCTGCCTCACCTGAATTCCCTCCTCCCCACATCCTAAAGCAGAAGGGCTACAAGAGCCCAGACTGCAGACACAACTCTAATTTTTCTCTGTCTAGGGAAAGAAAACTTTCAAATAGGACAGAGGATGTTTGCATAAAAAACTTCTGGCCTCTCTAATCCCTGAAAGTCCACATAAAACTCAGTCTTAAGGGTACCTTTCCTTTTCTTTGCCTGGTACCTGCACAGACCAATCCCCAGCCTAAAGAAAACCTCTAGCAACTTGCACATGATGTTCCAGTCTGACATCTAATTCTAAAATTTTGTCTGACATACCTGTCACACCACATCTAAAGAGTTTAAGAAAAGCTTGAGAGGGGCCAGTTACCAAAGCAGTGAGCAGATTCCAGCAGTAGCCAAGCAGGATTTGCATCAACTCGAGAGGGGTGACAGGCTGAGCCTGGTTCCCCACTGCCTTCCCTCCCCCACATCTTGCTGTTCACAGAGGTCATTTTTTCCTCTTGGCATGGGTAAAACAGACCTCGCACCACAACTCAGAGGTGGCTCCACAGGAACTACAAGAGAGAAGGACACAGTGAAACATTGTCAGAGCTAAATCACACGGCTGTTGCTGCCTGTCCTGCTGATCATGACATCAAAACATCTTCCATAAAAAGAGAGCACTGCCTACAGGTTTCTTGTGATGATTTTTTTTTTTTAACTGAGATATGATAAAATTGCTCTAGGTGAAATATTCCCTAGGCCATGGATATACCTATGGCATGAAGCAATTCCACTTGTGATGTTGCAGACACCGCTGGAGGTCAGACTGTAGGAACAGTCACACCAGGGAGCATCCCAGACACAATCTTTCTCTCCCAAGCAAGACACTGAGGCTCTCCAGTGGCAGCTGCCTAGGGGCTGCTTTCTGCTGTAAGCAGAAAAACAGCTGATGGAATTCTGCATTTTAAAAAATGGATTTCTATTTAAGATTCTATTGCTAACTAGCTTGTTTTCTCAGCAGAGAAGCTTTAGCAAGGTCAGTAATTCCAGGGGCTGGGCACTGAGGTCAGTGTGCCAGCAGCTGGCTGTCAGGGGTCCAGTGGGGAAGCACCACAAACCCCTTGAGGAGCACAGTGGGGCTGGGCACTGAATCAGTGGACCTGTTAAGTGCCAGCAAGCCACAACACATGACAGAAAGAAATGAGTACTCTTCACAAGTCCTCTGGCTTATACATGAGATCCAACTCAGTTGCTGGTGTTATTTGGCAGCCATGACAATATTCCAAAATCTTGACAAAATTCACTCCCCTGCTACTGGCAGAAAAACCCCTCTGAGCTCAGCCCAGAGGACACTTACTATTCCCACAGCACTCTTCAGAGCTGGCAGCTAGATGATCTCAGGCCTCCAGCTAGCATCTCACATCCCCAGATGATTATGACTTTACACAAACAACATGAGCCTGTAGATCCACACAACTGACTCCTTGCAGACCCCACTCGCTGATGATCTGCTCCAGCCCGCCAGCCCCTTGAGATGGCTGCATTAAACACTGAGGATTCCTGTGCTGCAAGGGGTACAGCAGGAAACATGGATCAGGGAACACACAATGGGGGTAAAGTGCTGGTAAACATCTCAGACTCTCATAGCCCAGATGATGTGAGATCTCAGGCTTGTGTGGGGGCAAAAAGCAACAAACACAGAGCTTCAACAAGCAAGGAGAGCTCTTTCCAGGCTTAGCTACTGGTCACTCACAGTGTGAGCCAGGTTTAAATCCTAGTCACTTCCCTGTGAGCTGACTTGATCCTTCAGGTCAGTTTGCTGACTCACAAATCCTAAATTCATTCAAAGAACATTAAAGCTCTACACTGTGAAGAATCTTCTACCATCTAGTAAGCTAGAGAAGTGAGAAATTACCTGAAGTTTGGTAAAGAAGGATCTTTGGCTGAATACAGAGAGGGAGAACAAACTGTAGCACTGATCTGTGTTAGTGAGAGCGACGACTGGAAAAGTGCTGAAATGATACTGATGAAAGCAGGAGAGTAGCAATTACAAATAACTGCACCATTTTTGAGCTTTTACTCCCTTGTGTTACAGTGGCTATGGCAGGGTTGGAGGAAGAATGATCATTACAGACAGAAAACACAGACCCAGGCCACTTCAGGATTTGGATCCATAAGCAGAAATGCTACAGCAAACCTTTCACATGCCACACAGCTAGGACAGAACAAACACCACAGGGTCAATGTGGCTGTAAACACACAGTACATCAGATATGGTGAAAATGCTGATTCACAGAGCTGACTTCTTCCTGTAGCCAAGTCCCTTCAGGCTGCCCACCCAGCTCCTGGCCTCACTTCTGTCTCTCTTCATCTTCCTTTGCTCTTCCAAGAGGGGACATTGGTACCTGCTGTACTGGGTTTGCATGGAGAGACGGCAGGCAGGGGCTACAGGGGTGGCTTCTGTGAGAAACTGCTGGAAGCTTCCCCCTGTCCAACAGAGCCAATACCAGCCAGCTCTTCACTGGCCAAGGCTGAGCCCACCAGCCACGGGGGTAGTGCCTCTGTCACAGCACAGATAAGGGGGAAAAGCTATACTGCAACTGCAGCCAGGAGAGAAGGAGGATGTAAAACAGTCCTGCAGATGCCCAGGGCAGTGAAGAAGGCTAAGAAGATGCTCCAGGTGCCAGAGCAGAGATTGCCCTGCAGCCCAGGAAGGCTCATATGGGAAGAGATCCACCCGAAGCCATGGAGGATCCCAACCTGGATCAGGGGGAAGCCTGAAGGAGGCTGTGACCCTATGGAGACCTCACACTGGAGAAGGCTCCTGGCAGAACCTGTGGCCCACAGACAGAGGAGCCCATGCTGGAGCAGATTTGCTGGCAGGTTTGCTTGTGACCCCACAGGAGAAGGATGTGAGGAGTCCTCCCTCTGAGGAGAAGGAAGAGAAGAGACAATGTGATGAAGTGACCCCAGCCCCCATTCCCCATCCCCCCTGCACTGCTGGTGGGAAGGTAGAGAAAATCAGAAGTGAAGCTGAGTCCAGGAAAAGGGAGGGGTGGGGGAAAGACATTTTATAATTCAGTTTTATTTCTCATTATCCTGCTCTGATTTGACTGGTAATAAATTCAGTATAAATTCAGTTCATTTCCCCAACTGGAGCCTGTTTTGCCTGTGACGGTCACTGGTGAATGATCTTCCTCATCCTTATCTCAACTCACGAGTCTGTCAGTATAATTTCTCTCCCATGCAAAGCTGAGTAGGACAGTGATACAGCGTCTTTGGAAAGATTTTCATATTGAATTCCACAGCAGAGATTCCATGAGCATAGGAGGCAGCACTAACACCTACCCTGCTGGATATGAGGGCTGGTGCAGGACTGTATCCATACTTTAAAACACTTGACCTTCATCTTCCCTTCCTCTTTGAGGCATTTTGGCATTAATCTTTATTCTGCACCTTGAAATATATGCTTTCAGTGCTTGAAATGACATGAAGGTTGTGCTAGAGCTCTGTAAAGTCAGAGCCTGAACTGGTGCTAATGACATGATTTGGGCACAGAACAAAGGCACATGGGGGTGTTGGAAGGAGAAATGGCTGGTGTGATACTGCCAGAGGATTGTATATATATTGTATAAGGAGGGAAGCTGGATGCCCATGTCACCTTCTAGAGAGGGTCCTGACAAGGGGTCCTGGGCACCAGCCCCTTCCAGGAAGAAGTAATAAGCAGAGAGCAGAAAGGAGACAGCTGTCCTTTGCCATGTTGTCCATTTGGCCATAGAGCTTGAAGACACCTTGGCATCTTTCATAATATCCACCAGCAGCACACAACAGCATCGTAACAGCATCTCTCCTGCAAGCAGTGGTGCTGTGCTGCCAACAGCTGGAAAAGGACTGGCAGATCAAGGAAGTTCCACCATTAGAGTAAGGGATACAAGAGGTTGGGTAACATCTCCAGCATCATCTCCCAAGGGCATCTAAAGCAATGCCTACTGTCAACAAACCACAATGTTTGGATAGCCCCAAAATACCTCACAGCCTTTCAAAATTCCCTCTCTCTGCACCTCTGCATTATCACGGCATGCTAGCACTCTTCCTTTATACACAGGAATGAAATGTGGTCCTGAAAACCGGAAGTGAGCTATCTGCAGTCTAAACAGGATGGCTTCGGAGTGAAGAATTGAAACTAATTCTCCTGAGACTTTGGTGCACAGCTCTAGACCATGTGCTTCTGTGTCCTGTTCCAGCATCCTGCATTGTGTGGCACTGCCCTCGTCTCTTGGCAGCATCACTGAACAAATAAAAACAACTTCAGTGAGGTCAGGGTTTGGTGTAACAGACCCTGAGGGATGAAGTGATGGTTAACTCTCAGGAGTCTCTGGAGAGCACATTTGCTTTTTTTCCGTATTACGGGAACACCTGGGGCCATGGCTCTGTCACTCATAACCAAGAGGAGAAAGATGGATGATTCAGAAATAAGTTTCCAGGACAAGATTGTTACACACAACAACAGCCTATGCTGGCAGATAACCCATCACACAGGTGAAAAATGAGATACCTGTTGCAAACGGGTCTAGATAATGTAGTAAGTTCTCAGGCACAGGAGGCATGGCACAGCAGCTTGTGTGGCAGGTCTCACAGGCAGGGTTGCAGGTGTCTCCTCCTGCTAGTGGGGGTTTTTTTAGTTTGTTGTTTGCTGTGTTTCTGTTGGTTGGTTGGTTGGTTTGGGGAGTTTTTGTTAGTAATGGTTTCTACACCATCAAAAACTGCAGTTAGTAGAAGTGTATGTAGCCAAATAAACCCTCCAAGAAGGATGTGTCTGTCCAGACCCCTTCCTGGGTAGAGTGCTTGAATTTATCAGCAGTACCAGGGGTAGCCTGCCTGCAGTGTGAACAGGTGAATGATCTCCTTTCGCTGCTGGCCAAGCTTACAGAGGAATTTGAAAGACTAAGGAGTATTAGGGAAAGGGAAATAAGATTGCTGGAGTTCAGCCATCCTTGAGGGAGGCCACCAGGAGTCAGAGGACTCCCACGCCTCCCGCTGTTGGGCAACAGGAGGGCACCTGATGGAGGAAGGGAAGTGGAAATCTGGAAGGTAATAAATATTCCTCCTGCCACATCATCTACCCTGAAGGTTTATGGCCACTGAGCATCCTCAGGTGCCAGGCCTACACTCAAGTACTGCCTGCACCTCCTTACCGGGCCCCAACAGCTCCCATCCTGACTCCTAAAAATGCTCATTCCTCAGGCTGCCCTGAGGGCAACAAAAGGCCAACAACAGCAAATAAATGTGGCGAGTGCATGGGCTGGGATAACAGTGCACAGTAACTGCCTTGAGAGTTTTTAGCAAGCTCCCCAGCCTGAATTTGGCCCAGGCTAGTTATTGCTTTCCCAAATGTTGCCTGGACAAAGTCTAGGGATCGGTACAACCTTAGGGCCCTTCCTGTTTTGGACATGGGCAGCTTGCTCTGGGGAGCAGAAGGATTTAGCTGTTAGACAAAACCTACTTTATTCTAGCTGGCAAAAGCAACACTACAGTTTGTGTCTGCTTTTATTTACTTGTTTAGCCACAGTCAAACCACCTACCACAGCCGAGTATTTCACTGTCATAATTAACCTTATTCCCTCTATGATTTGGACATGGACTGGGTATATCAGACAGTATGGAAAGAAAGGGTTTGACTCTTACCCAAAATGTACAGAAGGTAATGGAAAGCATTTCTTTTGCTTCAATGACAGTGGTCATTAACAACTATCTGAATGCCACATTTCTGTGCAAAGGGAAACCTTTCCCCAGGCAGATCCATAAAATAAGTTCTATTACTTTTACTAAGGGGATAATGGAGAAATCTAACTTTTAAGTACTCTGATATGACCCAAGAAATTCAAGTTCAGAATGAAGAGTTGCTGAATCCCAGATGCATCTGTCCTTAGGGCCATTCCTTTTTAATTGACACTTCAGATAATTCTAGACCTGACCAAATACTGCAAGGGGCAGCAGTAAAAGATGTGATCCCCAGGTGTGTTAATTAGTACCAGCCTATAGTTATATAGCTAAATAATGCATTTTTGGCAAAGTTTTACAGATTGCTTTCAAAAATCGTTTTCCAAAAGCTGATTCTTTGATCCTTTGAAATGAAGACAGAAATGTCTGCAGCAGGTCCACGGGGAAAACGGAACAATGGTTTTATTAAGTCTGCTGAATTAGGAACCTGACAGAATCAGATGAAAGGAAAAGCAAGTCTCCCATCTCAACTTAAACTGAGCACACATTCACCCCACAGACAGCTTCTTCAGTGAAGAGTAAAGCAATAGGGCAGCTCTGAATCCATTCCTCATTAGCAGTCTGTCTCATCTATGAGCAGTTCCCTGTATCTGTCTATTAAAGATTTCCCTGCCTTGGTGAAAGGAGCAGGCTCATCGATGAGGTAATGCTTTTTTATTCTAATTAAGGACTTGAGTCATCCTATTATTGTAAAGTCCATGGAACAAAACATGTTTAAATCTGCCCAATTACATCATGTTCAACCCTCTTCCAAAGGAGAAGTAAAAAAAAAAAAAAAAGACACTTTTGATTCTGTGTAGTCATAAATTTATCCTGTAACCTATCTAAAGGATCTCCTGCCTCCTATTCCTCTCTTTCTCATTTAAGTGAGAACTTGCTGGATATGCCTGCAGAGCAGCTCACAGCGGCTCCTGCACACCTTCAGTGCTGCCCAGCTCTGCTACAAATGCCTGCACGTCCTGCCAAGCAGGAGGGGGAAATCAAAAGCCAAGAGTTCACTCAGAGGACTATGGGAATTATTTGAAAGCTGGTGCCAGCTAGTGGCAATGGCATTTCATTCCAGTTCCCTGATATTACTTGGCTCTGCAGTTCTTCTGTATACAGAAAAGTGCATGTTAAGTTTTATTCTTTTAGTACATTGTAAACAATGAACCAGGTCTGTTAAAAATCCTGTGTAATCTTTCTTAAAAGGAGATAATCTACTTTAGCAATCTGGTCAAATTCCAAGCTGGCTATTTGCATTTACAGGGGTGCAATTCCCTCTGCATTTCCAGTTGAATTAAGTGTTCAGCATTTATGGTGTTGCAATGAAGTGTTGCATGAAGCAATTAAAGCCTTGCTGCATTTTACCCCAGGTGAAGTTACATTTGTGTTCTGCTTGGAAACACCACCGGATGGTACACACAGCTGGTAACACTTCACAGACTAGAGAGCTATTTTCAGCCCTTTGGGTTTAGGATGATGGCATAAACACAAATTAACTATTTATAAAACCCATTAAAGTATATTCAGTGTTCTAATCAGAAAGAAAATGAAGCACATTAAAATAATTACTTAAACTCTTTCCCAAAGCATCCTCATATTCCAGCTGTGGATGTACTGGAATCACTCAAGCCAGTCATGACAGAAACACACCACTGAGCTTTAAGCCAGACAATTGTAAAAACATGGGGAAATAATGACTGTATAATCTCACGGGACCAAAAATCCAACACCAGACAGGGAAATATGAATGCAGATAAGGACAATGCTGGCACAGGGAAGACTCACAAGTTTTTCTTAGGTCAGGGAAATGACTATTTCCAAAATAAAAGAAAACACAGAGCAGCCAACTTAGAGCTGTGACTTGTGTATCCACTCCAAACCTCTCTGACAGTGTGAGTGCCTGAGCTCAGGTCCCAAGTCAGTTCTCTCTGACTGCCAGGTGCAGACAGAGCAGCAACCACCTGTGCAATACCCTCTCCTGAAGCAGCCATGGACAGAACATATGTCATGGACAAGTACAGAAGTACCCAAAAAAAATCTCAGTTTTCCTGAGCAAAATTACATTCAGTCTGCCCTCCCAAAGAAAAGCCATGAGAAAAGAGGGCCAAACCTTTCAGACATCCAACTCAATTCCCCTGGCTGGAAAGTACAGCTAGGAACAGGTCTCAGTTCCACCACCTGGAGCCACATGAGCCTTGCAAGAGTTACCTCAAGAGAACAGGTTTCTGTTACTCAGAAGACATAACACAGAATGAATATGGACGATTCTGTAAGATCCAGCAGCTAAACATGGTTTCATTTTCCACTGTTATCTTTCAATCACCCTCAACCTCCCATTTGTGGGGGCAAAGCAAGATTTGCAGTATGGAAACACATTGGAAGCTGTTCTCAGGAGATGAGATTTGTGGCAGAAAAGAAAGGAAAGCTCCTTGCATGGAAAACACCACTCACAAAGCACCTATAAAAATAAAAATGTTCAGGAGACAAACTGGAAGGACTGAATTTCTGCAAGGAGAGTATCTCTGCCAACCTGCTTTACTCCTTAGCCCCTCAGCTAAAAATCCCAAGGAGCGACTACAAGGTTGCCCCTAAAAAGGTTGAGACCAGACAATTTATGAAAAATATTAAAATAAAATAAAATTATATTAAATTTATGAGGCAGGCTTATCCTCTAATTGGGTAGGTAATACAGAAGTTTTGCTCCCTTTTCCTCTTCTCTCTTTGACGGAGAAGAACACTATACCAGAGTATTATCTTTGGTTTCCAGAAAAATTTTATCTGTCAGTAGACCATCAGGGTTGTTTACAGGGATGTTGTGAGCTGCCAATCTGACAGCAGCTGGATTGGAATTGCGACAAATACTTGTGTCACTTGGCAAAGTGATGGTCAAACATGCCTTGCAACCTAAGCTTGTGACTCAACAACTGACAGAAAATAAAGATTTGCCTGTTTAAATCTCTGAAGGCTTCACAGCTGTGAGCATGGATACACACACTGCTAGGAAAACAAAGCTCTATTTTCTAATTCATTGTTTCGACCATCTGAATTTTGTTAAAGAAAAAATAATCCGTATCTTCACTCTTCTTTGATGTTCTGACACCTTCACTCTCTTTTAGCTGACCGGGACAAACAGACAAGTTGTTTTTATGCTGTGCATGAACCCTATTGGATTCAGAGGGGAAGGCAAATATGTACCTGGCTGGACCAAAAGGCAGCTGTGAATTTGTGAGTGGCTGAGGAGCAGGATTGCCTGAAGAGTGGCAGGAATACAACCCTGCCAGCCAAGGACCAGAAGGCACAGCAGCTGAACACACATTTTTGGACAAGTTTGCTCCAGGCCATCTGTCCAGCAGACAGCAGCTGTGCTACAACACCACTCCAGCCTGCAGAAATTTTCTTCCTTAGAGGGGAAAATCTATGAGGAAGTACACTACCCTCACCTATTATGGCTCTGGGCACTCCATCAATAAAACCACTTGGAAAGATGCTAAATGCAGGATTCCCCTTCAGCTGATTTCTGCCTCTTCATCAGCCACTCTCAGCTGCCCAAGGTTCCAGGCAGAGGAAGCAAGATCAAATGTTGCCACTCATTTCTTCCCCAAAGACAAAAGGCTGAGGCCATTCTAGGATCTTCTGCCATAACTGGGAAGAGGAAAGGAAAGGGAGCACTGGGATCAACAACTCAGGAGTCAAGCTCTAGCCTGACTGCCACTAAGGGGCTGGGAAACATGAAGGTGTAGGATGCAGCCCAGAAACAATTGCTGGCTTGTGTGCCAACCTACCTCCTCCTGCAGCCTGCCTGGCTCTGCAGGCTCTGGCAAGGTCAGGGCTGGCTCCTGGCTTCTAATTCCCTGCCAATGTGCTGCTCCAAGCCATCACCTACTTCATCTGCAGCCAGGAAAAGCACCGAGTGCCTTAATAATCTCCATACCACCTAAATCCAGCAACAGCAAACCTCTAGCACTGGAGGTGCTTGAGCTTGACCCCAGGAACAACCAGCTACAAAGATTTCAAAAACCTCTGGCAGAAGCCCCATTCCTTCCTAACTATTGTCAGGACTTAGCTGTGTCTGTGTTTAAACACAACAGATGCAAAGCTTCCACCTACCCACGTGTCTGTATTCCTCAGGAGAGCACAAATTTGGATGAGAAGAAGCCACAAGGGGAAATCCACTGCAACAATAGTAAAGACACAGAGTCAAGACAGAAACTCTCTATGACCCATGAGGAGATTGAAGAACTCTCACCTAGGGAATGCTCATCTCTGTGCAGTTTGCCAGGAAAAAACCTCTGCCTGGGGAAATGTATGTTGTCACTGAAAAAAATTTAGGGAGGCAAAGGAAAAAGGACGGAAGGGAGGAACCCTGTGTGAAAGAGAGGCTCCTACAAGGGCGGCGGAGAGCTGATGAAGATAGGAAAAAATAAAAGTACAGGAAAAGGTGAGTTCTCCTAAAGTGCTGAACAAATATTACCTCAGAAGGTAACTTAGCACTGAAAAATGCATGCACTATGGCTATGGAAAGGGCTATGCACTTTTTAACCCATGAGGGAGCCACACTCCTTCTGTAGAATTGTTGCTGTTCTGTACAAAGGAGCTGGTTCACAGTCATTTTAATCAGCTGCTGTCTGAGGTTCTTGGAATTAACTGAATACAAGTACTAAATTCAGTTGTTCTGACTACAAAGTGGGAGGAGAAGGATGCTAAAACTCTTGGCTTCAACATATAAACAGTAAAACTCTCTATTTCACCCACAGAGGAAGAAGACAAAACCCAATTCCGTTACTGTGATGTGTTTTTTAACTTGTCTTAAGATAAAGACCTGGAAATGTGAACTTGATCTTGCTTGGATTAAGCAAAAAAACCAAACCAAAACAAAACAAAACAAAACCAAAAACAAAAAATAAACAAAACAACCAAAACAAAAAACCCTAAAAACCTAAACTGGATGCTTGAATTCTCTGCAGAAAGCCAAGCCTTAGAGCAGCTCGAGGGCAGAGTAGAGCAAAGTCCCTGGTACCCTCTGTCATGGGACAAACCTGCCTTCTCCCAAGCCATCCCAGTCACAGCCCAGGAGGCAGCACAGGCCAGCAGCCACTTGCAGTGGACATTCTGAACACAGCCAGCCTCACTGAGGGGACAGGAGAATGTCCTGGGGTAGCCACAGCAGACACAGCTCAGTCCTGGCCAAGGCTGAGCCCTGCTGCTGCTCCGGATCCCTGCTGCCCACAGCTGCCCTCACTCCCTGCTAGCCTCCCCTCAAACCACTGGCAAATCACATCTTTTCCCACTGCAGAATTTTCAGCAGTACCATCAGGTTCAGGTGAACAGCTCATCCAACTTGTGTTTCTGTTCCATGCCACGTCCTTCAGAAGATGAGCCCCTTTCGGATCCATTGCTCTCGTTTCTTTCATTCCTTAAAGGCACGCCAGTTGGAGAACTCCCTGCAACTGAGGCTAGCCACACAAGACTATTTTGCAATTTATGGGGAAAATACTTTAAAACTTTGTTAAAAGATACTGCACCCTTAAAAACTCAGATACCAAAGCACCATGGAAGCCTACAAGAATTTAAAAATATGTATCTGTAAATGCTGAGATTTATGGATTTGAAGAAGAGTGATAAAGAGTGGTGACAAAGCTAAGTTAATATACCTAATATTGTCCCCACAATGGGGAGTTAAAAATGTATCTCATTTCCTACTTATAAGAGAATTAAAACATTTTAACAAAGGAATATTATAATGATTGTGGCTTAAGATAAAAAAAAAAACCCAAACCAAAATCCAAACCCAAGAGATGCTAACTTTAAAAAAATACTACAAGAGCCTTACAATGACTTGTAACTCACTGTATAGTTAAAGTGCTAAGAAAAGTGAAATAAAGCTAAAAGTGTGCCACTGCTACAAAAGTGAGTACTGTAATTCATTCCTTCATGCACTGCTGATATCAGAGGATTATTTTACTCTGCATTAGGAGTGATTTTTCTTGCAGAATCTGTATATGCTGTCCAAAGCTGAAAATATTTCTACAAATGTCCAGGAAGATTTTTAGAGTAATTGGTGACAATAAACAGGAATACCAATACTCTAAATTATCAAGCAAGGCAGAGGATGAAGAGAAGCAAACATATTTCAATGAATTTCAACACTGCATCCCACAAATATAAATAAATTTTAAGCACCTTTTATTCTAGGAAGAGCCAGGCTTCTGGGGTAAAAAAAAAAAAAAAAAAAAAAAAAAAAAAAAAAAAAAAAAAAAAAAAAAGGGGGGGAAAAAAAAAGAAAAAAGGAGGGGTATTAAAAGATGAAAACTTAATCAGAAATATGTTTTTGACACGTTCCTGATTTAGAGAGCAAAACCCCAAGCCTTTCTGTTGTTAGGAATCCCAGAATCACCCTGCTAACACAGAGAGAAAGCTCTGAGGCATAAGGACCATACAACAGAGAAACACAAAGTTTGGAGGTCATCATTAATACCCACAAAAGATGAAGAGCAGAATTGGCAAGTGAGTTTGCCCACCTGACATGAAAGAGCAACACAGACACAGCCCTGAAAGCAAGGCAGAGAATCCCCTAGGAGGTCTCTTCCAGGCAAAAGGAACCGGGCCATGATGAGCTTCCACCTGGATGATCACCAGCATTACAAAACCAGAAAAAAAAGCCCTTAGTTTAGCATTTTACCCCTATGGCCAGATATTTTACTGGATATTGGGTGGTTCAGCAGCACAGCAGCAGTGCTAAGCCAAATCCAATTCACAGCCTTCTGGCCCAGGAGGAGAAGTTGTTACCAAATGAAGCGTGCTGACAGCATATGGAGGCCTGTGCTACTGGAGCAGTTTCATCCTCATCCAGAAAGCAAAAAACCTGTAAGATTATGCCAAACACATGATTCAATTTAGGTTGGAGCTCTGCTGCTCAAAGCATTCTGGCCACCACTACTCTATGAAATGGACTGGCTTGTTTCAGTGCTGACTACATATTTTCAAAGGTTTTTCAGAGAGGAAAGGAGCATGGATTTTTCTTTCTTTTTTAACCTGAATTTACTAGGCACCAGGGGACAATTTACTACTCATCACATTTATCTATGTTTCACCTCCCTTTTACTCATTCCCATGCCGAAGTAACTCCAAGCACATGTGAAGCACTAAAGCTGTGGGGCATCAGCTCCCTCTTATCAAAGCATCAAAGCAAGCACCAAACATTTTAACAGGCATGGAAGACACCCTAAAATGTCCCCCAAAGAACTGCCCATCCATGGACCACTAAGCTCCTACCTTTCTTTGGCCTTTCACCTAGATACCTCTTACTAGATGGCACAGAGCTGGGAGACAGAGCTGATGCCCACTCTGATCTCCACTGATGTGACCTGAAAGTAACTTCCACAGAAGCAGGATGAGTTACAGGAGAACAGAGACAATGAAAAATCCAACTCAGAATTCTTGCTTCCACTTTCATGTTTCTGCCCCAGCACTGTACATATGAGAGTCACAAAAACAATAATAAACAGATATGGAGATTTCTTTTATAGATAGCCAGCCACTGCTTTAGAGTGAAAAACATCTGACTGTGTAACATGTCATGCTGCAGCTTGGTCCCACTGAAGACCATACTTCTTATATAAATGAAGTTATTTTGATTCAGTAAGAATTCTGTACTTGGAAGGAATGGAAGCAATAAACTAAATGAGGATTAAATACCAGATCTTGTCATTCTTCAGTGCATTAGAAGACCAAAATAATCAAGATTTTCAAATGCTATGTCAAGCTGTGCAGAGGAGAAAAGCAAACTTCTTGCTTGTTTTGGCATAGCAAGCTCTTTACAGCTTCTATTTGTTATAAGTTGGAAAATATAAAATTGCATTTGCTAACCCAATAGATCATTTTCCTACCCAAAAAAGGACAACTGCTTTTGTAAACATACAATAGTAAGTATCATTCTGTGGGAAGTTATTGCTTTATCTAACTTCTCTTGTAAATAGTTGTTTCAATTTTTAAACTCTCCTTAAACAAAAGAGTAATTCTGATGCTGAGTAATTCAGCACATTTTGTCAAAAGAGTCATAGTTAATGTTTTTTGGTGATCTTTTTCTAGTGAATCTTTTCTGATTTAAAGAACTAAATACTTCAAGTAAAAAGGACAATATCTGCACATCCACAATTACATATTATTATAACACCAAGAGGAAAGTCCAAATAGTGCTTCCAGTACTAATCATCTTATTTGACCAAAATTAGTGTAGGAGATTCCAGCTTGGAGTCAATGATTCCCTGGAAATTATTTAATGCCACTGGAAACACCAAGAGAGGGGTCTGGCCTGTTACTCTCAGTTCCTATTGCTGCTCTGCAGAAGCATTTTGAAAGCAGTAGTGGCTGAAACCATCCAGCTGGGTCAGTCAGTGCTTACTGAAGATCAAGAACAGCTACATCTTTCTTGTGTCTTTACTTGGACATCTAAAGCCTGAGGCACCCTAAAAAGTAGTTGACACTCATGATCCCAGCCACAGAAAACTAAATTTGCTTCCAGACTTTAATAGTTAGAAATCGGTTTAGAATTCAGTGAGGAATCCCATCTTGAAGTGAAGAAAATCACTGTCTGAAAATTACTGGACAGGTAAACAAACCCAGATACCACTATCAGGAAGCTTTAATCCAATTACTGTTTCTCAAGCTGCTACTGCTTATGCCTTAGTGGCATTTGGCATGTGACACCTTCAGACAAAGGAAAAAGGAAAGAAAAGCCACAAATTAGCTCAAAAGCAGTTCCAGACACTCTGATCAGAGTGTCCAGTGTACTCCAGAAGACACATCCCCTGGATGCTGGAGGGTTGATGCTTTGTGGCAGAACCCTGCAGTGCTCAGCAAAGTACCTTCTGTAGCTGGGACTGTCACCAAGGCATTCACAATGTCCCTGCCACTCAGGTGTCCTGAGGAATTCACTGGAAAGGCACTATAAAGTCTCTTCCCTCTATCAAAGCCCCTCATTCATGAACTGCAGAGGCCCCCTCCTCCCCTGTGAAATGTAGGGATGTGGGGACAGTGACATATAACAGTCTTATTCAGAAAGGCTAAAATCTAAATACCGAATTTAGAAGATTTTAGCCATACCTGACTATACCAAGAGGGTCTAAAATTTCCTCTTCTTCCTCATCTTCCTCTTCTTTATTCTCCCCTTTTTTGACATTTTCCACTGATAAAAGCTGTGAGATTAAGTCAGGTGTCTTCTCCTCTTTGAAAAAATCCAATGCCTCGTTTTCTTCATCTTCTTTCTCCCTGTCATCAGGCACGTTTTTACCCTTGAAGTCAACGGCACTGGAAGATTTTGTTCCTTCAAAACACAGTAATGGAGGCAAAACTGAGTATGTGAGGTAAAAACTACATTTTTTTTATACCTTGTAGCTCCTGACAGTTTTGTTTGAGGAATGAAGGACATTATCAGCTTTTTTGAAACTCTTTCAAAACACTCCCACTGTTCCCTTTACTCACTATGTGTCATTATGTGTCTGATCTGTTTACTGATTTAAAGTAGTTAAGTAGAGAAAGATAGAGGAAATGAACTTTATCTGAGACACAGCAGCACATGTCAAATCTGCTTATTTATGTTCCTTCTACAGTCAACAGAAACAATAGAATTTCCACATGGTGATTCATCACTTCCAAATGAAGTCATGTGAGAAGTTTGTCTTTGAAGTGCCTATTTCTTTTCTACTGGCTACAGAGAGATGAAAATACTTTGCTTAGATGTAGGTAGCTATCTTTCATATAGCTGGGGATAAAATTCTGTTTTAGATACTATTTAATTAACTTGGGCTAAAATTAGAGCATTGGCCAGCATGTTTCTACAGCAGCTCTTCAGTTCTGAAAAATGAACCCTGAAGTTCTAACACCCTTCAGCATGCAAGATGTATCCAACTCAGCAAATTCAGCCAACTGAAACATAAAACGAAATCCATACTTCTTAAATGCAAAGGCCAGCAAAATGAGGAGAAAATGGTTCCTTATTGTCAAGTTTCTGAATGTCTAGGGAAGCAATTTAAAACAATGAAACCAGGCAAAAAAAAAAAAAAAAAGGCTGCTGAAAACCGATGGATAAAATTCATGGTTACTCCACTGACTACTGAAGTAACATGGCATGGGAGACTCATCTCACCCAGCTTTTCATGTCTGTCTTTGCCAAATCAGGGTAAGACTTACATTGTTCTGATGCAAATTTTGATTTCACATTACTTGCACCCAATCTACCCACAGAATGCAGTCCAGCCTAGTTTAGCTGTGGAGTGCACCACGATTAGGTTAACCAGCATGCAAAGATCCATCAACATGAATTCTGAATTCTCTGTGCATTGGGTCTGCTTTCAAGAGAACACCACCAGGGAAAAAAGCCCCAAACAACAATCTTATACCTGGATCTTGCCACACATTAAGCAGCTTTGCCTCCTTTGACTTTAGGAAGATGCCAATTTCACAGAACTAATCTGTGCAACACTTGACACTTCTGCACAATGGCCTGTCTACACTTACTAGCTTCTTGAAACTTCACTTCCTTGAAAGTAACCCTCTACTTAGAATCCTGCACAGCACCAGGCTGGAGTGTTCTCTGCTCAGCAGCCCTCAGCTGAATTAAAAGCAGAGAACTCACATGTCCCACTCATTCAGTAACTCCCTGCTATGCCCAAGCAACATAAGGAACTATACGAATCACTAGACAAGACAAGAGCTGGACATAAGGCTAAAGAAAACTAAGAAAAAAAAAAAAACTAAAAAGAAAAAAAAAAGCTAGCCAGAGTATGTGTTTAAATAATAAAGAATCCGTCTTCCATTTAAATCTTTCTCAGAATCAATAATTTGCAGGAAAACCAGACAGAACATGGGAGAGTTGCTCACCAAGAAGACCCTGCACTGTCCCTTTAGGGTCCATCTCCCCACTGACAACATATATGACTATTTAGCCTTCTAAACTTACAAATTCTGAAGAACAGAAGGAAATCAGAGACAAGATAGCACAATGCTTGCTTTGAAGGTACCTATCAACATCTCTGAATGAGGCATGTGTCCACTGAGAGGAGGGAAAACCACTAGCAAACGTGCAGCACTGTAAATGTACATGAGGGCATTTTCAGTTGCAGCCTTTATTCTGTCTCTCTCTAGTTTTTGGCTACCTGAGTCAAGAACAGAACATTTCCATAAAGGCCATTCATGGGAGAGGGGACACTCACATCTTTTAGTTACCTAAAAATTCCAGTAACTCAGGACTCGTTGCTAGATCCTCATCTTTGGAGATGAATTTCATGATATCATTGAACATAGCTCTTCGTTCAGAGATGTCAGATTCCCCCACAAAGAGAACTTTTCTAGGCAGGAGTGGAAGAGAAACCTGTGGATATCGTGCTGTCAGTCTCTGGTAAAGCTCTTCGATCTCGCTGTACTTCTTGGAAACCTGCAATGAAAATGTGTTGACTGGGTTCATGTCTTTACAGGAGAGACAGGAGCAGCAAAGCAGCAGTTTAAACGCTGTGAAACATTAACTGTGCAAGTGGAAAACCATGCATTAGCAAGGAGCTTTACAAATGGCCTAGCAAAAGCCTGTTACGTACCCGGTGAATCCTCAAGCACTGTTGCTGGTCTTCTAATTCTGTTATCAAAATCTACTGCTTAATGGAATTAAAGTTCCTTGCCAGAATCCATTTGTCTGACTCATCAGCTAATGAAGTACTGGGAAGGTCACTGTTCCAGATACTCTTCAGACAGCAGGAATACTTGTCCACTAAAAGTTATGCCCAGTCCTGAGAGACAGGAGGGAAGAAAAGCTCTGCCTGGTAGATAAATGGTGGAGAAAGCTGCTTATGTCTTTGCACTGTGGTCTCATTTCTCACTCCTGGTGCCTTCAGTGCCCTTTGGCTGCTTAGGCCAAAAAGCTGTCCTGTTTTCTGGCCTGAAGAGCACATGACACAAAAACCTAAGGGCAAAGACCTCAGCTGACCCCTGACTATTCAGTCCATCCACGAGAAAATAAAATCAACAACCTGGCCATGGCCTAAAACGTTCTCATGCAGGGAGAAGATGCCAACAGTGAATGGAGTCATTCCTTCTGTGGACAAAGACAGGAAGCCTGAGGAGAAACAAGGCTCAAGATACAACAAGGAAAGCAACAGCTATGGGAATGTTGGCTAGAAAAGGTGTGGCTTTTATGCTACATTAAGTATTGAATTCAGTACCTTCAACCACTACACAAAACCCACAAACAAAAACCCACTCTCTCTGATGTTACAGATGCAATGAGAGTGACTTCCCTTCCCTGTGGTGTTATAATATATTTGTTAAGGCCCTCCATGGACCCATGGAGTCTATCAAACTGTTTCAATTAATACAGAGATGAAAACACAACTCAAAAAATAATGCCAGGGGAGTGCACAGAACACAGATACTCCTTTAGGGTCCAGCTCTCATCCTCCTGTAATATGCGTTGCTGAACTCTAGTGGAGTGAATCCTAATTAACACTGCAATATGTGCAGTATTGCACATACTGAGATGGATATAAAAGATGGAGAGACTCAAAAACCCTTTGTAATGGAGAAATGCAGAGTTCCCCCACAAACACAGTAATAAAAGAAAGTCAATCTAACAAAAAGCACAGAAGGGAAATGAGGTATAGGCTAATGCAGAATCCCTACACTGCCTCTATACAAGCAAATTAAATAGCATCAGGCATATTTCCAGCCACTGGAATCTCAGAGCACCTACTAGAAACCTCATTTACAGTGTCTGCTGGAACTTGACAATGTCTGGCACAGTTCCTACACTCTGGACAGCTATCACACCCCCAGGAAACTCTTCAGCCCAGGATTTGGCCTGGTGGAGAGACCCCTCAGCAGCCAATCTGGGTACTGATGCACACTGCAGATGGTAAAAAGTTTAATCCTGCACATGCAGCCAGACTGTGTGAGCTGCCCTTCAAGCCAGGGAATCGGCCCTGACAGTAACAGGCATACCTCAACCAGTTCACTGATTCAGATGTAGGCACAAGGAGCAATAACCACCTCAGCTTTCACACTTCCCTGCCTTTCGCTGCAATTATCAACCTAGCTGATGATTTGGAAAAGCATTTGCAATTCAGCTGTACAACGCTCACTGTGGGTTCAGTGTCCAGTCACAAAAGGCAAGCAGCTTTGTAACAAAGACCTGAAACACAACACCCAACCTGAGTCGAGGGGAATAAAAACCAAGAATTTTAGACTTGTTTTCTGAAAGCAACAAAGGTTAAGTGTGAATAACACTGTGCTTCACATGTGGGACTTGAAATGCCATTCAGCAATCAAGCACTAAAGTGAGGGCAATAGAGATGTTCCAGAACATCATAATCTTCCCTTTGAAAGACACCCCAAAAGAGAGGGGAAAGCAGTTCCAGAGCTTCTGAACTGCTGTACATTTTTAGCTTGCTAGGTCCCAGTAGCACTCTGAGCAGGGTTTGATGCCTGAGCCTCTCCCAAAAATACTATGTAAGCACAAATTTAAGGGCAGTAAATAATTCACTGGTGCTTTTCAAAAGAATAAACGTCACTACCCTCCACCAAGGAAAAAAAAAAGTCTGATTTGCGAAAAACATTTAACATCTAAATAATTTCAATAATAACTACAAAATCAATTTCTGAAAGCATTACAAGACAGCAGCCAATCAAGATTATGCCCAAACAGTTTTTTAAAATATTCTAACACTGAACTGAGATACACAAACTTATTTCTTTCCCCACTTAATTTTCATTCCTCCTCTATCAAAGTCTGTAAATTATTCATAAATCTCAATTTATGTCTAATTACACCACTGAACCTAAAGCAAATGCACACCCTCGCATCCCATAGCTAATTGTGCCTTTGTGGATCTGCGTGGGCTTTGAACAACAACAACGCCGGGAACGCACACGCGACACAGAATACCAAGTGTGACAGCACCGTGTCCAGAGCATACTAATGCTTTTTATGCTTCCCAAAGCCTGCAGCACACCGTGCAGGCCAGTATCCAGCAGTGCCGGGATGCCCTCTGCTGGAACACCCTGCCGAACCAGAGCGGCATCAGACCTCCAGCCAAAACCATTCCCAGCTTTCCTAAGCCCAGTGCTGGGCCTGGCAAGCCCCTGCCAGCTGGGGCTCCTCACCCACTGTCCCTGCGCCTCAAGCTCTGGCAGCCACTGGCTCCTCGACACCCCAGCTCAGCTCTGCTGCCAGATTTACTGTGGGTTTGGTGCTGGGAATGCACTGGTGAGGCTGGCTGAGCCCAACAGCCCCAGACGGTGCACTGAGAATCACCGAATGGTCTGGGCTGGAAAAGACCTTAAAGATCATCCAGTTCTATGGCCAGGGACACTTGCCACTATCCCAGGTTGCTCAGAGCCCCATCCAACCTGGCCTTGAACAGTTCCAGGGATGGGGCCGCCACAGCTTCTCTGGGCAACCTGTGCTAGGGCCTCACCACCCTCACAGTCAATATTTTTTTCCTTACATCTAGTCTAAACCTCCCCTTCTTCAGTCTAAGGTCATCCCCTTTGTCAATTCCAGGCCCCTGTAACCATTCCCTCTCCTGCTTTCTTACAGCTGCCTCAGGTACTGGAAGGGGTCTATCATCACCCTAGAGCCTTCTCCAGGCCGAAGAGCCCCAGCTCTCTGAGTGTCCCCACAGGAGACCTGTCCCAGCTCTGTGATCATTTTTGTACCCTTCCTCTGGATCTGCTTTCCTGTACTTGGACCCCAGAGCTGGATGCAGCAGCACAGAGGCCTTACACAAGTGCCAGACAGGTTCCACAGAGTGCATTTTTTCAAGTCAAGTCCCAGACATGATGCAGAGCATTCTCTCACCTTTCCAGTCAGAAAGCACTCCTCTGCCACAATGAGTTTGGACAAATTGACATCTTCCATCAATTTTCCAGGAGAAAGGTGTATCAGTATGTAACAAAATTAAATCTTGCCTTTTCTGGTTATCACTTACACCCCTTTGAAAATGATTGGTGGATCCTACGGCCCAAAATGTCAGGATAAAAAAATAAGCACTGCTCTAAACCCCATTTTATCAATCCTATTAAATAAACAAAGTTCAATTTGATTAATATTCAAATATTTTTTGCCTGTAACTCCTCCAGGTCTTGATCCTGCAGTGATCCTCTCCCCCTCCATGCCTCTAACTGAACTCTGAACACTGTAGAGCTAAATCCCCGCCACCTGTAAGTCAGCCCGAGTGCACACACTTCAAGGAGCTCTGTCAAGTTGCAGTATCAAAGGCTCAATCTGCTTCACTTCAAAGGAGTTAATCATGCAAATACAGCAAAGCATGTGCACATTTACCAGGTCAAGACCTTATTTGCCTGTAACAATTAACATCCAACACAGAACTTAAAAGACAGACAGGGATGGGTTGAATTTTTTTTTTCCCATTGGGAACAAATAAAAAAGTTGAATGCGATCAAGTATAGCTAGAAGGTTAAGAAAACCACCATGAAGTTCAAAGTGAAAGTCTGAAGTTTCCTGCTAATCCCTCAAATCTCATGCTTGTGCCTTGCCCCACTCTTCCCAAGGGCCTCACACATGAAAATGCACAAGAATGGCTGTAGGATATGAGCCTGCACAGAATTTGATCCCACTCAGTATTAATGCTATTTAGTGCCTCCTTTCCCTTCAAAACTCCTTCTGCTGCCCCATTTCTGACCTTAAACTTGTCTTAGTATGCTTTATATCTACTGCAAGGATTTCAACACAATGGACATCTCAGAGCTAACCTTTGCCAGTCAGTGCACACCAACTAAGAGCACTTGATTTCATAGTATTTAGTGAAAAACCAGGGCCACTGTGACTTTCTTCTTATAAAGCCCAACTTCTTAGCACCGTCAGAAAAGGGAGATCCACCATCTCTGTCCTTTAAAACAACCAATAATTTTGGATACAGGAAGCAAAAGCACCCCTTCTCCCAGGTAGCACAACCCAAGCTTTCACTTGGAAACTCCTAATTCAAGCCATACCAGAATTAATGTTACTTGGTGACCCCGTGGGTATGCATTATGGTAGATTTTAATTACATGACCTCATGCTGTTCTCCTCATCTGTTTTGTGCAGCAGAAGAGCAAGAACTCTAACATTTATTTTTAATCAACATGAGTCCTTAGTGGGTCCTGAACTTATTGCTACTCTGAGCATGAATTTCTGCTCCCCCCCCATCACATCAGAGAAGCCATAAGGTGAAGGAATTTATCTTCACAACATACCTTTATGATCAGGAAAAAGCAACTCCAATGCATGGATTTTGAGGGAAAAAAAAAAGGCCAACATATGCAAAAAGGCAATGATGAAAACATAAATGAATAGACACCCACGTACTCACACACACACTCCCTCATTTCTATACAGTTGCAGCTCTATAGTAAATGCCTCCTTAAATTGTGCTATGCTTGCCAAACCCCAGTAGTTATCTGCTCTGCTTTGAAAAAAAAACCAACTTGACTAACAAATAACTTGGGCAGAAGAATCAAACTGGATGCAGATACAAAGAAAAGGCACTTAAGGCTGGGTGGATTTTTAATACAGCTGGGAAGGGACAAGTTAACTGCTAAAAAAGCTGAGGTGTGGCTAGAAGAAATGCCTTTAAGAAAAGCAAAGCCTTTTTATCACAGAAAATGGCACATCTACAGGCAATAATTAAATATCACCTTGGTAGCAGTACCAAAGAGAAAACCAATCTCCCTCTTTTGATAGTGCAAGAGTATTCTGACCTTTGAAAGAAATGCAACTTTTAATTATCAAATACTCACATAAGGTAATGCAGTTCTGCATTTATACAACACATCTGCCCTATTTTACAATGAGCATTTCTTTAAATTACAAAATCCCTCCAGTTTTTAAGAATTTAGATCTGAATGTCATCACAGAAGTTAATTTCTTCTTCTGTTAATGCTTCACAAACATTTTAATTAGAAATGCAGTGATGCTGATTTTGCATAGTCCTATTAAGGCTGAGGAACAGGGCACTCTGGATTGTTTAGATGCACAGCAAAAGCTTCACAGGTCAGACCTGGAATCTCTTTTTGATGTTCATCTGGTTTTTGTCACAGGGTCTTAACAATCTCTTGATCCTGACAGAACAAGAGAGGACAGAGCCTCAAGCTGCACTAGGGGAGGTTCAGGTTGGAAATCATAAAGAATTTCTTAATGGAAACAGTGGTTAAACATTGGAATGGACTGCCCCGGGAGGTGGTGGAGTTACCATCCCTGGAGGTGTTCAAGAAATGTCTGGATGTGGCATCTGAAGCTCCAGCGTAGTCAACAAGGTGGTGACACATCAAAAGCTGGCTCAATGATCTTAAAGGCTGCTTCCCACCCAAATGATCCTATGATTCGATCCTGGAGACCAGAGCTAGCTCGGAGGACGCTGCTGCCTCGCCCACCATCCCTTCCCAGGGAAAAGAGGAGCTGCGGGAGCTGCTGGGCCCCAGACAATCCAAAAATTGGTATCCAGAGACAAGAAAAATCCTACCACGCCTGCCTGCCTTCTCTAACCTACGTGTCACCTCAGCACTGTGACACCGGCTCCTTCCTCCAATTTGGCAGTTTCAACACAAGCAAAAAAAGATGTCCCCTCTCCCATTCTGCCCATTCTGTTACAGAACAGGTACACACACATTAGTTTCCTCTTCCCCCTTCAGATGTCTCATCTCACTTTGCTCTGTGCTACAAATTTGATGTGCTAGATCTGCTGCCCACAGCAGCCTCACTCTTTCCCGCTGTTCCTCGGGCACCTGGCTCCCACACCTCACCTGCAAACTCTCTGGGGAAGGGTCACAGCTCTTGTTTATGCTGCTCCAGCACCCAGCAGAGCAGGGCACCCCAGAGACACTGGTTGCAAACCTGCCTTTCCTGGCAGCCACAGGACTGGCACTTCTCTCCAGGTTGAGCCATCTGCCTACACGCACGAGGTGTCTCAGCTCCCATGACAGTCATCGGTAAAATGACATTTTGGTGAAATGTGACTGAAGCTCAGCTCACCTGAACACAGGCAGCCAGTGGCACCCTGGATGGTGCACTGTATTCTCCTTGCTGTTTCAGGGCAGTGCCAATGCCTTTAAATCCTCTGTCACACCTGCCAGCCCTGTGCACACACCTACAGTAATTTAAGGCTTTTCAAACGGTACCAGACATTTTTTGTTATCCAAAGTGGGTTCCCTCACCCCACAGATACTCAGCTACATCTTTTTCAACAGCACTGCACTGATGGGGATGGGAGTTTAGAAAACCAAATGCAGACACCTAATTATAGAGAGCAGACTGTTCTGCCCAGAAAAAGGCATCCCATGCCATCTGAGATGCTTTGGGGCATCCAAGGGGCTTATGTGCAGTAGGCTAATACCACACACGATCACACGACCTTCTTCTGAAGGCCAGGTAGAAAATCTCAGGGTACCTCCGAATGCACACAGTGATTTGTGTGCAACTCTACTGACCCTCAAGCATTTCAGCCTGGAGTTGAAGCCCCCCACTGCAGCTGTCTAAAACACAGATACTTTCCCTTTATGGTCAAAGAAGAGAGACATTTCCAGAGGATGAGTCACATCATTCCCCTCCTCCCCACTGACCAGACAAGCATAGATTAAAATATCCAACTTACAGAGAGATAAGTTACGACAGGTGAATCCTTCTGTTCCTTCCAGTAATACATACAGACAAGACTCATCGGAATGAATCGATGGAAAGCATCCATCCTCAACCTCCCAGCTCACCGTTTCAAATTACTCTCACACAACAAACTATATAATATATCATATTTAGTCAGCTGAAAAAAAAGTAACTGATGAGATAAATATTATTCTCGTCAGGCTCCACCAGTTTTCTTCTTCATGAAGAATGAAATGTCAGGAGGCATCACCAGAGGAGAAATCAGGAAGGTTCATTTCACTTGAGAAGAGCAACTGAGTGCTGAAATTCCTCCCAGAGAGAGATATGGGAACAGACAAGCCCAGCAAGCAGAGGGGCTGCAGTACAAAGCCTGTTTCTCCTCTTTATAGACAAGCTGATTTTATCAACTTGCTCTTAAATTATGTAAAATAAAGTTAGATAATGACAGCCCAGTTTAACACCTCAGGTGTAGTCAGATTCTTTCTTCCACAGAGCTGTGTGTGGAAATATTACAGAATATAAAGAGGCACTGCTGCACAGAAAAAAGCAACTGCGTATCCCCTTCTCTTATCTGCCCATGTCTGGCCCTTCACTGCCCTAAAAGAAACTTTATTGAGATTGTGCAACTCACAGGCTCAAGGAACAGGTGTAAATCAGTACTGAATAACAAGCCTCAAAATACCCATTTTTAGCCAGGAGCAGTTCCTCAGCTGACATTATGGAACAGCCACATGACACTGGCACACAAAAGGAAACACTGCAGGAGTGAGAACAAGCAGTCAGGGATGAGGAGGGAGAACAGACTCCACTGCTGCTTTCACCATAGTTATATATAGCACAAGGTGTGGAATAAATGCAGATCTCATTTATTGTAAAGCATTTCTTTACAACACTGACAGATGTTTATCTGCAAATCAGATTGTTTAAATAGGATTTTACCAACCATCTTCTATGAAGTGTGAGTTACACTACAGGTCATGGTCTACCAGGTAACCACACATTCACTCTGACATTACAGTTATTGCCAAAACATCTGAAAAGGGCAGATGCTCACAGCATGCAACAGGGTGTGTCCCTTTATGGTCAATGGACAGAGAAATGCAGTTCTGCATTTAGGCTCAGCAGGCGGCTAAAGAAGATCAAACAGAACACCCTAAATGCACCTTTTCCCATCAGCCTGACAGACAGTCCCAGGGACAACAGCTTAAGTGCATGTGCACACACCATAGATGAGATTACTTTCACCTGCTTTAAGTAACGTGCTATGCTTTCAAACCTTTATTCTGCAGATATAATGAAAAAGACAATCCAGCTAAATGTTTTATATGGACACTTCCTTGTAAACCTCTCTTAATAAGGATTTTAAAAGCTGTGTCTAGGTAATAGACCCATTCAAATAAGCTACTATATCTTTATTTCATATTTCTGTATGAAGTCTAGTACTGATGCATATATTGGAGAAACTAATTTGTAGTAGAACTTACAAAAAGCTTAATTGGTTTCTATTTGTTGATCCATAGTGAAAAATGCCTTAAAGGTAACAACAGGCATCTTCACTTTTAGCTCCTGGAATAAAAAATTCAATTACTGTGTGGATAATGGAATAGACATAATGGAATAGGAATTGCAGAAATGGTACAGACTGTGCTCTCCTACCAAGGACCTTGACCTGGAGAGGCTGTGATTGATGATGAAGCATCTGCTACATTGTGACAGAAATAATCAAAGCTGGTTAAGAAAGTGACCACTAACACAGGTCTGATGAAATATTTACCATAAACTGAACCACATCTTCAGGCTTGTGCTTTGCTGATTTGAAGGCAGCCAGTCGGGTGACAACGACAATGTGATACTCGACATGGCCAGACATCATCTTCCCATGGATCTCTCGGTATTCTGGCACCGACAAATCCAGCCCCGTGTGCGTATTCTGAATTTGCCTAGGGAAGAAAATACAGAGTGTATTTTAAATACACAGAGCTGTTTAACTGTCCCTCTCCCAGTTACAAGTCCAGGAAAATCAATGCAAAGGCTCTCACTGGAACAGGACATCAGAAAGATCCTGCCCCCAACACTACCTTACTCCACAGCGAGACAAACAGGAACATGTTTCCTATATTCCATCCCAAAACACCTGCTAAAGAAGACTGCAGGCAACACTGTGGCTCAGGCCAGGAAGGAACAGAATCCTGCCAGGAACACAGCTTTTCTGTGGAGGCATGTGGATTCATTCAGAACAGGGCTTCACTCGCAGGAGCTGAAAGCAGCATGGTAGGTGAGAAGATCCCATGATCTCTCATCAGGTTTATTTTGAGACAGAGGTCTGTACATAGTGACTCATGCAGAGCCCTATCCACCTCTCCTTTATCTAAGGGCATTCCCAGGAATGTCACACAATAGCTGAAAGATGCCAAGAAAGAAAGAAAGAAGGAGCTCTGTCCCTGGAGCACAGGGACAACTTAAGGTTTGTGAAGAGCCAACCAGGGAACTGAATTAAACCCAAGATACAAAGGAAACTGCTGGAGCAGACTGACGGGCCAGTCACAGTTTCCATTTGTGAAGGTCCTTTAGGAAAATTAGACAAAGTCAGGACTGAGCAAGCTAAAGAAGGACATGATCCCTTAGAGTTGCCTTCTGGTTTTGACCTTCTGATACACAGTCTTGTTGCCAAACAGCCTAAAGGGCACACTAGCCCAAACATCTTGGTTTCCTACAGAAAATCCTACTGGACACAGAACCACCTGTCCTTTCATACCGAGTTAAAGTAGACAACCACATCATTATCCTCTGAGAGCTGCCAGCTCTCATGGTTCCTCCTGGAGGAAATTGCAACAGGAGAGCTGCTGCTGCAGTTTCCTCAATGCATTTTTTCCTCCAGATTCCTTCGGATCCACAGAACTGTGGTACCACCGTCCCCCTGAATTGCCACCTGAAAATATTTATGACACTTTTGCAAGAGGAATGCCAGATCATATTAGACTGCTCACACATCAGTAGTAAGACCAAGCAGTTGCTGTTGGACCATTTAACAGTAACATTCAACAGGCTGTTGAAACAGCCTGAAAACCAAAAGTGAACAAAGATCCTTTCCCCAAAGTTACCCTACAACAAGCAACAGGAAGAACACTTGCTGTCTCTGGAACCAAGTATTCTGCCAGAATCAGAAGTTCATCATCCAGAGGACTGAATACCCTCTGAACACATCTCTGAGTACCATCCTTCCTAGGTGTAAGTGAATGTTTTTTAGAGAAATCTGAAGGGATTCAAAAGAAAACCAAGCTAGGATCATTAAACATTTTTTTTTGCCTTTTTAAACCTTAACCATGAGGATTATCAAGTTCCATTTTCTCTGGATTTCCTGCAGACTGCAGAGTTCTTGTGGAATTCTTACCTCTTCCTTCAGGAAGTTTAGATTCATTAACACAGGTGCCCTTTCACCTAAGGATACACAATGCGTAGAACTTTATATACACTTCCAAGAGGCTTAAACAATCTAGTTTCAAACAAAGTTTTAAAAGATTCTTCTCATCATGTCAAAACTTGATCAGTTCTTATGATATTTGAGCTTCCCAAGAAGGCAACCTCTGAATCTCTAATGAAAAATTTTAATAAAAAGCCTTCTGAAGGAGTATCTTGAGAATTCTTGATAAATAGGATAACAATAAACAAGGACACAGACCCAGTTCTGTACCCAATCCCCTTTGCAAGCCATGTTTAAAGCATTAGGGCTTTAACAACAGCTCTACCATCCCCAGTGTTTTGATGGTGCTATTCTGTCTGCTCCAATTCTGTTCTCATGTTCTGCCACTCAAGGACTTCACTTTACACATCCAGACAAAATTCTGTTCTCAGTTACACGTGGTTGGCTCTAACACAGAACCAGCAGTGCCTGTGGGACCCGCGAGTAACAACCAGCATCTGGAACTGTGCCTCCTTCAGTGGCAGCCAAAATGCTGACTCTAAGGGCACCTGCCTGTAAAATCAACCCCATGTGGAGTTTCTGGAATATACCTGCGGCAGAGGATATGCTCTTATAAGAGACTTAGAGATCACCAAAGGACTTGGCCCACTACAGCAGCCTGTGGGCTGCCCTAAAGAAGCAACTCCTCATCTGCGACCACCGATGCCTCCACCCCAGATTTGCCCCCGTGGATTCCTGCAAACATGGACAATAAATTAAGCCATCTGATGGGACTTGAGATAAGATCAAGGTGGTACTATTGCCCAAGTTATCTCAAGCCTAAGGAGAGGTAAATGGGAATGGGGGAGAAGAGTGCAACACTGCAGGGAGTCCATGGAGAAGGCCAGCTCTCAGCAACTGTGCTTAAGGCACGAAGAAAGAGACTCAAAAGAAGAGACACACAGAGACACACCGAGCACAGGACATTCACACTCACATGTAAGCCTGAGGGTATTTATCCCTTCTGATGGGATAACAGGCTCAACTACACAGGCATGAGAGGCAGCTGTCATGTCTTAAAAGGTGCCATAAACCATCAAAGATACCCAAAGCACCCCCAGATTTATTCCTGGGGCCTTTCATCAGGGGATTATACACAATTCAGTGTAGCAAAAGACAGTGCAAGACTCCACCCTGCAGGGGAGGTGCCTGGGCATGCCCACATACACCTGAATGCGTATTTACTCATTGAACTTCGTGTTTTATGGGATGCTTACCACCAAAAAAGTTGAAGAAGAACCTACAGAACACTGCTGGATCCACAAGGCTAGTGATTATCTTTCTACTTAACTGCTTCCTCTCTGCCTCTCCTCCACCCTCTTTTCTATGTCTTTGTATCTCCCTCTCACACACGTTTTACTAAAGAAAATCTTCATTACTGATTTTGGCATATGATTTCATTTGCACGTTCATTTGTGTAGAAGCATCTCTCTCTAATAATCACAATAATCAGATCTCAACAGCTCTCCAGACGTGTGAAGTTGTGACTGCAGCTAAGGCACCAAAAAGGACTGTCACTCGGCTCAGGAATCGCCTGCTAACCCAGGGAAGTGTGTGAGTTCCCAGCCCTTGACAGGATGTGTAGATGTGGCACCAGGGAACAGGGCTTAGTGGGGGACGTGGCAGCGCCGGGTTAATGCCTGGACTTGATGGTGTTAAAAGTCTTTTCCATCTCAAATGAGTCCGTGACTCTACTTCTGTTAACACAGATTATACATGACTAATTAACCCGCTTTTCACCTCGAATACAAATAAAAGGAGTAATGATCAGTGAACCATCCTCTGGCGTCCTTTAGCTGAAAACATGGACCATGTCCAGATGTTCTGAGATGACACAATGACAACTTTACTGTAAGAGCTGCTGCACTAGAGTTCTGAAACTGTCATTAAGTTAATAAATACCTTCTCTATACCCAGTTTTCTTTTAAAGTTTTTAGAAGTCTGTGCTAAAATGTCATGGAAAATGATTACAGGGAGGGGGAATAGCTACATTTTTGTTTGTTTGCATTAAGCGTTATGATCACTTTCATTATAATTTCCTACAGGAAATCCACCCCTATTATCTCTTCCATAGCAACAGGAATTTTTTTTAAATATAAAATTGATTCTAAACAAAGAGAAATCAACAGGGAGGCTGAGACAGACAGAGCGTACTATCCAAAGTGCTCCCTAGTTCTTGTAGTGCCTTCAAAATAAGCAGCCTTGGTGTTTTAATTAATTAATGCTGTTATTATTTCTCAAACAGGACGAGCACCTGCAAATCCCAAGATAGAATACAGTTTCACTGCATTTTTCACCTAAAACACAATTATTCTTATACCTGTAGCTTTTGGAAAAAAGCACCAAAAGGAGAAAACGGGTTATTTAACTTGGACACACAAGTTAATTGCTTCTGCTCTTTATTTGAATCTAGCTTATCTCCAGTTTACCCTTCTGTCTACACAACATACAGCTCACCGGAGACCTGGGCACAGGGTGAGCTTTCCTAACAGGAATCACTTCACCCAAACACAAGGAGACCATTCATACCAGCAACACGGGGGTGAATCAGATCATTGCACAATCAGATCATGTGGGGTTGGCCCAGAACAGAGGAAGTGCAGACTCCAAAGGTCAGCTCAACTGGGCAGTTCACGGAAGAGCTGGGTTTTCACTCCTGTTCTTTTGATTTGCATGTAATAATTGAATTGTATTTTAATTAATCTGCTTTCTGTGGTGAAAGGCCAACGGGGGTGGGTAATAGCCACCTCCAGAAAGGAAGTAAAATAAGAGATGCAAGCGCTGTGACCAGAGAAACATTTATTCCAGCATCTGTGTGGCTAGAAAAGCAGAGTCTGTGCTTCTTGCCTTGAAAAAGTGAGCCCTGCCAGCAGCAGGCACCCAGCTCCAACAACCTCTCTCCACAGGGGACCAAACCGTGACATCCCTGGTCATAAGGAAAAAAAAAGTACAACTAATTTTATTTATTGATTATGTGAAAGCAAAGTACTCACAAAAATTTTTTTTTGTCTTTATAGTCTAACTAAAAGTATATAGATTTTATAGGCTCCCCAGAGAAGTGATCACAGCACCAAACCTGATGGAGTTCAAGCAGTGCATGGACAATGCTCTCAGGCACATGGTGTGATGCTTGGGATATCCTGAGCAGGGCCAGGAGTTGGACTCGGTGATCCAACTCAGCATATTCTATGATTCCATGATTTGTATTACCACAGCAACTAGGAATACTATTCCCAAAACGAGCATGGGGAAAAAAAAAGAGTGGAAAAGGTCACAACTACACAGCTATTTCAGCTCTGAAGCCAGAAAATATGTTCACCTGCTGAAGTGTTAATCCCACACACACATATATACCAAATTTTATCACTGAAAGCATTCCAGTTTCAGCAGGACAATTTGCAAGTGGGTCTTTTTCAGTCTAACAACTGTAAGATTAATCCAGGTGTTTGGATTTCCATTTCCAAGGCTAAACTTAACATAAAGTCAATCCTACAAAACATCTGTTAGTCCCATCAAATACATCTGAAGGTTCAAGGCCACTGCTTCAAGGAAAAGTCCAGCCCTGATACAGACAAATATTTAAGGACTGAAAAAATACATCTGAAGTGAAAGTGACTGAAAGAGTCATTATTTATGTCCTAGGAGATAAGGACCTTGCTGAATCAGCACTTCTGCTTCTCATGTCTCATCTGATAGGAAACTGCTTTCATGTGGTCCCGAATATTAAAATTAAAAAGAAACCCAAAAAAACCAAAACAAAACTATGAAAGATTGCCATAAGCATTTTCTTCTTGAGGCATTTCTCATGAGCGTTCCTTTACCACATCCAGGAAAAGATAGGGCTTAAAAATTTAATGGAAGGGAAAACAGCGCCGCTGCACCACGCAGGGGATAGCTTCGAGAAGGTGGGAGGGGAGAATAAACTCTCTCTGCCCATCCCTGGGCTTCCAGCCAGAGTGGAGGGCAAACGATCGGGAGCTACGGCCAGAGGAAAGGGCACACGGGACGGGCCAGGGATCTTCGCCCGGCTGAGAAACGCAGGAGAACTGGAGAACATCTGAAGCGCCCCGGGGCAAAGCTACGCAGCAGCACCCGGCTTCCCCTCAGCTCCGCCGCGCTCCTGCCTTCCCTTTCTCTTCCCCTTCCCTCTGCCTTCCCCTTCCCCTTCCCCTCCCTGCCTGCCCCGCCGAGGCCTTAGCGGGGCCGCTCCCCGGCCCGTCCCGGTACCTGGTGNGGCCCGCACGGCGGGCCCCGGGCCGCGCTGCTCCATGGCCGCGGGAGGAGGTCCCGCCTCCCTGCCCCGGGCTGGAGCGGCCGCCCTGCCGGATGTCAGGCGGCGGCGGCTCCGGTGCAAAACGAACTGGGGGAAGAAAACGTCCGGCACGGGGAGGAAAAAAAAGGGGAAAGCGGCTCGTAGTCGGCAGGATTCGAACCTGCGCGGGGAGACCCCAATGGATTTCTAGTCCATCGCCTTAACCACTCGGCCACGACTACACCGACGGGCGGGAGCGCTGCCGCGCCAACCCCACTAAGTCATCCCCGCGCTTCCTCTTCCTCCCGGCAGCGAAACTTCCCCGAGCCCCGGTGCGTCCCTGGGCGCCTCTCCTCCTCCTCCTCCTCACGGGAAACAGCTCGCACGCATCTCCCTGCCCTGAAACAACGGGCACGGCGCTGCTTACCCGACCCCATCCCGAGGTAGCGCCGGCCGGGCGCAAGGCTCGGCCTCTCCGCAGCCCCGGCCGCACCCCTCGGAGCGGCTGCGTGCTGCGGAGTTCATTTCGGGACAGAGGAGGGAAGCCGCTGGTCCTTCGGCTGCCCCTCAGGCAGCCGTGACGGGCTGGGCATCCCTGGTTTGTGTGCCGGCTGCTGGGCGTGCCTGGGCGCTTGGTTATCAGCTTCTTTCCGCTGGTGTGCAGGGCTCCGTCAGGAAAGCATTTGGGGAAAAAAAAACAAACCAGAAACTTCCCACCAGGCACAGCTTTGTGGAATCACGGAATTACAAAGTCGTTATGGTTGGAAAAGACCTCTAAGATCCTGGGATCCAATCGTTTACCACCCTGCTCACCACTAAACCATAACTTTAAGTGCTACATCCATATGTTTTTTTGAACACTTCCAGAGACAGCAATTCCACAGCTTCCCTGAGCAGCCTGTCCCAATGCCTGATCACTCTTTCAGTGAAGATTTTTTTCCCTAATATCCGATAATTTCCTATATTCTAGTAGTTTCCAACATGCACTCTTTAGGTACAACTCGAGGCTATGTTTTCATCTGTCACTTGCTTCTTGGGAGAAGAGACTGACTCCCACCTGGCTGCACGCTCCTTTTAGGTGGTTGTAGAGAGTGATATGGTTTTCCCCGGGGCCTCCTTTTCTCCAGCTTAAGCACCACAAACCAGCTCCCTCAGCTGCTCCTCATCACATTTGTGCTCCAGGCCCTTCTCACCAGCTCTGTTCTCCTTCTCCGGACAGACAGAAACCACAGGTGATGCCAAGGAATATTATAAAAGTCATAAAAAGCAGATGCTGACAGTGCATCAATGCCGCCAGCCTCCAAACAAGCTCAGCACCTCAAGTGTGTATGCAGCAGTGTCCCCAGAGAGGAGCAGCCCTTGAAAGAGGACCTAGAGAGTGGGTTAAGACTTTTCACTCCAGAAAGGAACAGTTGGAGGATTTTGGGATGTGATGGAAATGTCAAAATCAAGAGACATCCCGGATGGCAGAAAGTGGCAGACACAGAACAGTCTTTGATGCTTGTGGTGAAACAAGAAATCTGGAACATAAAACCCATGAGTAAAAAAAAAAAAAAAAAAAAAAAAAAGAAAAAAAAGGGGGGAGACTTCATAGGTGGGGTTCCTTCCTAAATCCCCATTGTTTTCTCTCCCTGCCATTACAAACCTTTTGTTAAGCAGAGTGTAAACACCACCACCCAGCTGCTGCCTTTCTGGCCCAGGAGTTGATATTTCCAGAAGTGCTGCAAGCCACCAGAAAGTGCTTTTGGAGCATGAATCATTCTCATGTGGCCTCCTAAGGGTAAAAAGCCCTGGGGTGGAGTTCCTGAAAGCATATAATGATAGTTATATGACTAAACAAATTGCTTCTCTAATGGCATTTTCATCCCCGTTTGACTTCCTGAACAATGCAATTTATTCAGATAGTAACAAGGAGTAAGCAGCTGGCAGTTTAAGTAGAGCGGGACCTGAGCCACGAGCTCCCACTGAAGCATGTTGTGCTCGCTGAGCAGTGTCCTTCCAGATGTTGCCAAGTGCCATTGAAGGTGTTTCAAAAGCTGGGGATTTTCTCCCTAAATAGAAGTTTCTGCTTTGCCCAGGTAAGCTGCCACTCCTTGTCCTGGAGAGGCTGTGGATGCTGTGTCTGTGTACTCGGGAAGAAGCCCAAGCACTGCCTGTTTATCTGATTTCCTAACAAGTCTTATTATATATGGCATTTTTATAACTCCACAGTCTGTATCATTGTAATGTATGTGAATAGAACAAGTGCCTCAGTGGTGCTAACCTCTGAAGTTGTGGAAATAATCAGCTGGTTTTCCCATGAGGTTAAGGCAGGGTCTTTGTTCAGGTGGTGACTGTGAAGAGTGAACCTCTGTATAAAAGGTGGACACAAATCAAACCTGTCAAGAGAAAACTAATATGCCAATAGAGCTGTCTGCAGGAGCTAAGCATCAACTTGCCTCTTTGAGAAGCAACATCCCAGAATACTTGAGTTTGATTCCCATGTTGCTTTGGATGCTACACAGAAAATGTCTTCCACTGAACAATTTTTTTTACTCAATTATCCACTGGAAACCTGCAGGGAAAAGCCCATGGGAGAATGTGGAAAGAATCTGAGAGCCAATACCAGTAATAGCCATCACTTATAAACTTACATTTTCCTACCCACTACTTGGGTTACCCTCAGTTATTCCTGTCTCTTTCATGGTCCCCTTTGCCTCAGTTAAATTGTCTATGAGCAAAGGAAAGACAAAGAAACTCAGAAGTTTCAGGTCTATTTTCTTTGGGATTCATGGCTTTTTTCCTTGCCTCTTAGCTCTGCAGTACTGACTGATATGGTACATTGCTTGACTTATTTTTATTAATTCTTTTTCTGTTTTTTTTTTTTTTTTCCTTTCTTTCCATACCCTCAGCAAACTAAATCAGCATATTCATCCAGCCTGTATTGGCTAGTCTAATTTATGCATAGCCTCTGTAGTAAAATTGTTAATTAATTTGCATAGAATAACTGCCTAAATACAAATGCATGTTCTTTTCCTGCAGCTATATGTGGTAGTTTAATAGGTCTTCTGTGGTTTCTGCATAAATGAGGCAAGGCAAAATATGATTGCTCCAAGTGGGAGAAGATACTCAAAGAAAAGGGAGTCAGTCTGATTTCAGTCAAAAGCCTCTAGAAAGTGAAGAAAAAAGAATGCGTGGGAGATGAGTAATTAAGCTCAATGGGAGGTTGAAGGAGCTTTATTTGTGTTCAAGATGTCTGAGCATTGGGAAGTGTGTATGTAAGAGGAGCTCATGCTGAAAAAGAGTATGGTCCAGGAGGGCTAAGATAATAGCCCTCCCAACACAGAGGTAGTGGAGAGGCCAGGTTTTAAACAAAGAGTTCATGGAGAGATGCATATAACCTATTTAACTAGAGGTGTGTAGCTGTTCGTGGGTCAAGTGGCTGTTTCTGGTTTTACTACCACCATCATAAAAAAAAAAAATCTTTTAACAGTCATTTCACAGAAATAAAAGGAAATTAGTTATTCTTAGAACTCAAAACTCAGATACCTACTATAAGTAAATCCCAACTGCAATACAATATCCTTATAAATTACATGATTTTGGGACACCTTTTGAACATTTGGGTTCAGCAGTATGATTCTGCTGATCTGGGAATACCTACTACATGACTATTTTATGGCCTATGTACTCAGCTTATGTGTCCTCCTTAATAACCTTGATTTTACACTGACATAGTCTAGTTTTCCACTTGACTCAGTGGCTTATCACTTTGCACTATGAAACAAAAATATTTTCCCTCAGAGCTACTATGTTCAGCACTGGCAGGGCTCTCAGAGCAGTCTCCACTGCAGCTGGAAAATGAGCTAATATAATTTTTCCCCACTTCTTTCTTCCTTTCCATGACCAACATTTCTACTCTCCTTCCATAGTAGCTCTGCTCTTTTGACTAGACGCAGGAGCAGGAACTGCAGGTGTTTCCTTCAACACAAGGAAAACCACTGAAAAATAGTGTAAAGGGGTTGAGGTAGTTTTTGTGCTTGTGAGCCAGCTCTTACCAGGTGAGGTGGGCATCCCCTGCCACTCTGCAGGGCTCTCTCATCAACCTCTGCCCTGAAGCATCACAGATCAGGGAGACCAGGCTTTGAGCCTCCCTCCCAAATCCTGCTCCCAGACACTCAGCACAGGCCCATGGTGAGATGTATTGCAGACCCAATGCCTCAGACACTCAGCTGAGACTGACTTGGGCTCAGGGACAGCATCGGTTTTGTTCGCTCTGGATCCGTTTTCTGTCCACTAGAGAGCACTCAAATACCACCTACAGACGCGGGTTGGGCGCTGGTGCCGACCGCCGTCCCCAGCTGTGCCTCATCCTGCTGGCTTTGCATGTG
Source organism: Regulus satrapa (assembly GCA_013396955.1). Classification (NCBI taxonomy): domain Eukaryota; kingdom Metazoa; phylum Chordata; class Aves; order Passeriformes; family Regulidae; genus Regulus; species Regulus satrapa. Next base: position 12,563 of record VWZN01012597.1, on the reverse strand, counting down.
CTAGAGTTAATTTTCTTCATAGTAGCCGGAAAGCCATGACACTCAGCCTTCGGGAGCCTGCTGCCCAGCATCCTATTAGACCATCCACTCGCACACACAGTCCCACCAGCTCCAGTGTAACCCTCGCTTGTGTTCAAAACCTGGCTCTGGGACCAGTTACACTGGGATTTTCTACGGAGCTGAAGTCAGTTAGCGATGCATTTGCAGTTAGGACTGATGTTTGTATTTACTTTTGATACACTATTTGCTCCCAATAGCTAATTTTCACTGACCCACAGCCCAGAGGGTTTTTTCTCAGCCACCTCAGCATGGATGTAGGGGCCTGAGTGGTATGAAAAAGGGCAAAATTGCCACCCTGTGCTCGAGGACTGCTCACCAGCCACATCCAGCAGGCACTGAGGACCCACAAAGGGTTAAAGCAAGGAAGAAAAATCTCTCAGAGCCTGATAAAATACAGAATGATTTGTGGCTGGTGTCTGTTCGTTCTGTTCGATGCAAACAGACTGCAGCCCTACAGTTTAATCCCTCCCTGTTCTTCACAGGGGCACGCGGAGATGAAGGGTCTCCGTCAGGGTCAAGGTGTGACCCCATGAACTCATCCCAGGATCATGTCTGTCTCCTGTACACCGAGCAGGGACCGGCTCTTGCAGCACTGCATCCCTGCATGGGTGTGATTCTTGACAGCTCATGGATTTGCTTTTCATGTCCCCCAAAGAAGCAGGAGAACAACAGTGAGTTTATAAGCCCAGAGGAAATTGTCCACCAAGTTTTGAATCCCTGGCAGAGGACTCTAGCTGTAATCATGGCAGGATAAGGGGAAATCAGAGCCCTGCTTAGGGTATAGTAAATAAAATGTGTGGGGGAAAGCAAGGGCAGAGGAACATATTTTAAAACAAAATAAATCAGCTATGGAAACAGTTTAAAAGCTGAACATGTAACTTTTTTTCAGCCTTGATTTGGGAGAAATGCAGTATAATTTCATTACTGAAACAGGCTGCACTAAGATTCCAGTGAGATGATCACTCACTTATCACTCCTAACACTATTTGTTTTCAGATGACAATTACAAAATCCAGATGTGAACCACTAGGAGATTTTATATTAGGATTGGGCTTCTCAGTGAGTTTCAAAGGTAGCCAAAATGGTAGATTTAAAGTTCACTCTTGTTATATGATGTGGTAAGGTTGTTGATAGCCTGTCATGGCAGTCTTTTAATCTACACACCTCCTAAACTCAGTATAGATTTATTCTGGAGAGAAGGGAGCAGAGTTATAGAGCTGTTATTCATTATGCCTCATGCTTTTCTCTCTGCTTTAAACATTTAACCTGTAATATGATGAGCCACATGTCAGGAATAATCTAGTAGAAACCATAGGTAAATCCCTGCTGAAAGATAAGCCTGGCACTTGACCTGCTGCAGCCCTGGAATTAAAATTCCATCTCTCTTAAGTTTGGGGGTCCTAGGTAAATCAAGGTTTCATGGTAGCCAGTGAGGAACAGAAGATGAAATTTCCTTTCCTGATTTGCCTCAGTTTAATAAAACCAAGCCCTAAAATACAGAAAATTGTCTAGATTATTCAAAAATCACATACACAGTAGATAGATACTGTAATTTTTATTTTTTTTTTCCCCAGAAACCATAGTTTTTGGGTAGCTGAGTCTTTACATAGCAGCAATGGAAAGTATTTCCCCAGTCCAGGAAAAGTGAAAGAACAGTTAATAACTGCACAAGTTTCCACCTAAATACATTGCCAAGTTTTTCAAGTCCATCTTCATCACGCACCTGACTGAAGCCGGTGCCCGAGGATTTTACCATCACTTCCCTTACTCCCACCAAATAAGCTCTGGAGATGTTTATGTTTGTGCTGAGTTATTTAGGTGGAGATGAGCAAGAGCCCAAGGCCTTCTTTAGTTTTGGTGCTGGCTCCTGGTTGCTCATTACCTGTGTGAAAGTGGGTAAGTGACTCCCTTTTATGCAGATTCCCAACTGTAAAGGCTGAGAGTGAGGGAGACCCAGGCTTCTCTGCTGAACTACCCACCAGAGCACAGTGTGAACCATCCAGGTTAGAGCTGGCCAGGTTTTGTTCCTGGATTTCCTTTTAAAATTAGGAAACCTTTCAGGGTCATTGTTGGAACAATTCCTCCATTTTATGAATGATTCTGGATCGGACTGCAATTCTTCCAAAAGGAAAAAAATTCAATTTTTGGAATTAGCAAGAAAAAGATAAAAGGCTGGGAGGTGAAGGGGTGTTAGTATGTTATTCTTCAACACCTCTTCCTAAAATGGTGTGTGTAATTGCTCTGTCTGTTGCTCCATGTATCTGCCAGTCTCTGTGGCTGCTCCCCACTGAAAAACACTGCAGGAACCCAATGACCCATTTTAACCAAACACAACAGAGGAGGAAATGGCTGGACAACTTTCAGCTCCTCCAACCATTGTAAAAACCTGGCAGCTCAATAGGTGAGAGGCCAGGATTTGTGTCCCTCTAAGGGAAAAGCTGAGGCATAAACTCAGCAGATACCTGTTTGATTTGGCTCACCAGTCTCTTCTCAAGTATCTCCAGTGTGTGATGGAAATAAAAGAGAAGTACAATGCAGGCTTTTTGGTAAACTGAGGTGCATTGGTTCTGCTGTACTCTTTTCAATCCAAGATAATTTATTTGGCAGATGCCATGAGAGTGATTTCAATGGCCCAACCTTTTCGAGGGGACAGCAAGCCAGGATAGAGTTACCCAGTTTCCCAAGATCTGCAAGATGCCTCCGTCTCATAGCACAATCAGCACAACCCATTCATCAACCAGTCATTCATACACAGCTGTGGTAGGAAGTGAACATCTTTCCAGGTCATTTCAGGAGCTTTTCAGGCTTTCAGGAGCTGAGTTTAGCTCACAGATCTTTTACAATAAGCATTTTAAGTCAGATGCTATGACTCTTACCTGGAAAGTGGCTAACAGGTTCTGGGTTTCCCCAAGTCATGGACATGGGCATTTAAATTCATGGGTTTTAATGAAGATATTTGTGGCTGCAGTTGTGAAGGTGTTTTGAAGCAGTAACAACTTGTCTATCCAGTGTCACGCGGTGAGATTATTCTTGCTTTAAATTAGATTTATGACGTGCTCAGCATCTTTGTCTGTGCTGATCTGGTAGACTGGCTTTGTAGTCAATGGACAAAAGGAGAAATTCTGATCCGAAGAGTGTCACAACTGATGTGTGTCTAACAAATCTCATGTTATCGATCAAATAAAATTAATCTACCCTAAATCTTCTTTATCACACTCCTCTAAAACAGTGAAAACTAAAGTGGTACTATATGGGTGCTGGAGATTTTAGAGAAGTGGGTAATTGTGCTTCAGACAGACAGAGGAAAAAACATCCCCAGAGAGGGATGTAACTGTTCATGGTACAGTGGTGTAGCAAACATTTTGGATATTTTCTCATGAGTCAAGTTTTCAGCTTTCTGTAGTGCAAGAAGCAACCACCACCTGGTGAGAGAAACAATCAGCCTGGGGAGAATGGAAATGAAGCCTCCTTGGGAGACCACATTGTTCAAGCTGGTCCTACAGCCAGCTGGTTTTGTTCCTGGTTCATATGACTGGAATCAGTCACATGGGCGTTCAAAGCTACAATTACAAAACCAGGATGATGATTGCTACCCGAGCATTACACAGTCAGGGGAAGTGGTCTGGGCAGGGCTGAGTTGGGGAATAAAAAGGAAAATGCAGGAATTGAGGAAAAGCTGGTTGCATGGAAGGTGCTCTTCCTTTCTGACACTCTACCAGGAACATCCCTTCCATCCCTGTGCGAAATTGTAAATTCACCTTTAGTATTTCTGTTGTCTTTTTCCCAAGCTGCCCACAAAAGCTGTTAGGGACCTGTTGCAAAAGAGAGGAAAAAGTTAAGATGGGAAGTGGCTCTCCCAGGATCCCATCCAGCACTGGCAGAGGTCCCTTCCCAAGGCAGTGTTTCTTCACTGCTTCACTGCCAGCTTCTCAGCTCTCCACCAAATAGCAAAGGCTCAGATCTTTCTTCCAATCAGAAAAGCCACTGTTTCTTGGCTGGCTGAGGTTCAGCCCAACCAGGCTGAAATAAGCATTTGAAGGAATGAAGGCAAGACCACAGACAATCCTGACAATCACCTAGGTTTTCTACACACAAGCCTGTCAGGTACCCCGCCCTGATCTCTTGGGTTTTATTTACCTGAGCTAATTAATAGTGCCAGGGTCAGCATTGTCACAGAGTTAAGAGGATCTCTGGTGTTCTTTTGGACTCAGACACTGGTGAAGAGTTCCTGGGGAAGTTCAGTTGTTAACACAGGCTGGGGACCTTTCTCAGCTGACTGCTTCTACATGACCATCAGTCTTGGAGATGACAGGAGTTTATCCCTGTGGACATGGGACTGATCCACAGCACCTGATCTTGGAACCAAAGAGTGTTCTTACAAACATTTAATGTACACATATGGCCCATGTGGCTACCTCTACTTGCACAATTATGTTTACCTGAAGAGCTCACAAGTCTTTATATTCACAACCTGTCTTATAAATATTGTATCCACAAGCCATTATTGTATAGAGGAAAAAACTCCAGAGACAATTCAGAGGGAAAAGCAACAGAGAAGATTCAGATAAGGGCTCTCTTGCAGTTTCCACAAAACTAATTTATCAAGGCCCAGGACAACTTTTAACTGTCCCTGTGCCTTTGGCTCTTATAAAAACTGTCAGACTGAATCTGCATGCAGGGTGAGGCCCTACAGAAGGGACTGAAGCAGAATTTAACACCTCCTGTTCCAAGTGTGAAGTGCTGGTTAGCAAATCAGCAGCTGCCCTCCCAACAATCATTTCATACAGGACCCAGTCATATTAAATCATTTTGAGCAGCACTTTTCTTCTGGACACAGATGAAGGAGCCCCAAATGGCATATTTTGACATACTAACGTAGTGAGATCAATGTGTGAACCACAGAAATAGGCAGAGCTTCCTGTACACTGCTGAGGCAACCCACACACAGTGCTGTGCTCTTCAAGGATTTCTTCAGTATCAGAAAATCCTATCTTTTTTTTTTTTTTTTTCCTACTAAATTGTGATGATCTTTTCATAAAGTCACATGCTCAGGTGATAAAATAGGTGCCTGGGGTTTCTCTACAGGATACTCAGGACACCCCTGTAGACTCACATAATTATTTAGGTTAGAAAAAGGTCTATAGACATCATGCTGGTCAATGAGGCAGAAGTTTAGAATTCCCCCTCTTTCCTGAGGCAGCAGCTGGATGGATGTTTGGATATCTTGGGTAGCCCATGTATTCACATTAGAATCTGATACTGTCTCAGGTGCCTGAACCTGTGCATAAGTGTGTAGGGACAGACAAGTGACAAGACAAAGCAAGCATGTTGCCTGCATTAAATATAAATCATAGAATCATAAAAAACCCTGGGCTGGAAGGGCCCTTAATTATCATCTTGTTCTGCCCCCGCCCTCCCTACTGTCATGGGCAGAGACACTTTCCACTAGATGAGGTTGCTCAGGCCCCATCCACCCTGACCTTGTACACTTCCAGGGATAGCACATCCACAGCTTCTCCAGGCAACCTGTGGCTGTGCCTCACCACCCTCACAATAAAGGATTTCTTCCTATCATCCAATCTAAATCTCTTCTCTTTTAGTTTAAAACCATTCCCCTTGTCCTATCGCTGTCTGTTTGTGTCAAAAAAATCACTCTGCTTCTTTTCTGTAAGCCCTCTTTAAGTACTGTAAGGCTGCAGTGAGGTCTCCCTGGAGCTTTCTCTTCTGCAGCCTGAACAGCTCCAGCTCTCTCAGCCTGTCTCCATAGGAGAGGTGCTCCACCCCTGGGATAATCTTTGTGTCCTACTATAAATGACAGGTCCATGCCTCTCTTGTTGAGACAGAAATGGATGCGACCCAAATACTGATGTCCATACAGCCCACACCAGCTTGTCTGCAAGTGGCTGGCATAGACAATTGTGAACACACGCACTCTGATGTGTTAGGAGATCGAGGTCATCCCTAATAGGGCACTTGACATCCCACACTGATGTCTGTCAATGGCTCCATCCCTGCAGCTGTCCCTGTCCAGAGGCATGCCTTTAACTTTAGTGGGAGCACTAAATAAATGTGCAGGGACTCAGGAATGTAAAAAATTGCATATACTTCCTTTTATTGTATGTACCAGTAGAAAGATATATAGGCAGAAAGCTTGTTCTAAGTTACACTTCAAAACTGTGCAAAGGAGCCTTCCTTAAGCAAGATGTGATTTGCTCTTTGTATTAACTCAACGACTCTTTGAGACAGAGTTTCAAATGTAAAATAAGATGGAACTTCACCTGATAAACGTAAAAACTTGAACACCTGGTCCTGCAACTCACACTCAAGTCCATCTAATGCACAGCACAGAGAAAAAAGGGATATGTCCACAAAATATGTTCCCTTTTGCAGCCAGTTTTCCATCTCCCTCCTTTATACACAGGGCACACTTGTACTGGGTTACTTTACTTGTACTTCACAGCCTACACGGAGAGAAGCCGGAGTGGGTGCCTTCCAAACTGCTAATGCTTTCCAATTCCATCTGTGCCTCGGGAAACGCCTTGCCCGGAGCCTCGTGCTATAAATCCCTTCTCCAGGAGATGGTGCTCCTGCCCTGGGAGAGCCCTTCCCAGCGCTCGCAGTATTCCAGCTCATGCTCGGTCCCACCGGGGCTCCTCTGCTGAGCTGGGACAGGGTGACTCTGTGCGATGGGCTCTTTTCTCAGCTTCTCATGCTGCTCAGCAGCTGAAAGAGGCCCACTGCGTGATTTTTTGTTTACAAAATAAAAAGTTGGAAAAGGCAAGATGGAAAAGGATAGCAGAAATGTTGGTGTTAAAATGCAGAACTGGGTAGAAGTTCAGAAGGTACCAGTGGTAAGAATTAGTTTGTGAACTGCTCGGTTTGCCTTTGGTACGTGCTGGTGTCTGTGGGGTTTTTCAGGTGCAAGTCATCTCTCCTGGGGGCCCAAACCCCCACGTCTGTCCTGGAAGGATACACTGCCCTGGCAGGGAGGTCAGGGACAATCTTTGACGAAAGTGATGCAGGCCATGCAAAGCTGCAATCAAACAGGACTTTGCACCACACATCTTTTCCCCCACCCATAGACCCACCTTCCTCCATTCCTTCTCTTCACAGCCCAGCACAGCATCAGGCACAGAGGAGTGAAGGGAGGAGTGCTGGAGCTGAGGGGTGGCAAGGTCTTCTCTGGCCATCTGCACACCTCAGCTGACCCCCAGGGCTTGTTGGTGTCCCCAGAGTAACTGTCCAGGAAACCAAGTTTGCCAGAATTTAGTTCCATTTGTCAGGTCTGTGGCAGAAAATAAAAGTGTGGGATTAGAGCACTGAAGTGAATGAGAGAGGAAGGAACAACAATACCAAAGGATGGGAAAATTCCCACTGGGAAAAAAACCCAAAAAACCCAAACACCTTCCTTCCATATTCATAATGGTGAACAGCTAAAAAACACAAGAAATAACTCATAACTTTCGTAATAAGAGAAGGTTACGAGAGATAGCTGGAGTCTTTATTTGAGTTATTACCAATAACTAGAGCTGCTGGTAAGACTTTGCACTGCAATGGCAAGCAAAGGATTTGGTTTCTGTATGGAGAAATTATGTCTCAGGTGGCAGAGAAGTGAGCCTGACACAACAGTCATGAGCAGTGCTGGATGGGAAGGGATAGGGAGAAGGCAGAGAAGGGATGGATCTCCTAGGAGTAGTTGGGAACTGGAAAGATCAGGGTGAAGTACTCTGTTCCTCTTCTGGTGTTCCCTTGGATATCTGCTGGCAAATACTCTCACAGCCAGGTCACCCCTTCTCCTGATGCCCCCAAATCTGAGGAGGGACTGGGAGCTGGAGGACAAGAAGTTGGGGAGCAACACAGTGATATGGGACACTGATGAGAGAAAAAAAGACTGAGTGGAGATCAAATGATTTAATACATAAGAATAAGAATCATGGGGAGCTGTACAACACTGCTTCCCCTCTTAACATCTCACATGTTCATCCAGGGATGGAGAGGAGATGACAGCTTTCTTGACCTCTGTGACAACTGTCTCAGGTGGCTTCTGTGTTAGTGCTGTAGGAACTGCTTTCTGGAGGTACTGCTCTCCCTCCAGGAATTAGTAATGGGAAGAAGGTGGTTAATTAGGCTTAAAAGGAACCCATAATGAAGGGAAGTGAAGCCCACCCTTCCAACTAGACACTGGCCTGGACTACCACCATGAGGACACTTGGGGTGAGGCATCACCACGATCCAGCATCTGTGCTTGGTGCATTGACAAATTACTTGCTGACTCTGCACTTTTCAAAAAGCAGAGTCAGCTTTTTGGGGTTTTTTTGTTTGATAGTTTTTTGGGTTTTTTAAAAATTGACTGAGTGCTCAATTGTATTTTGACTCACTGTTTTCAGGTGGCTTGTGCCAGACCCTGTCGACCAGATGCTGAATAGGACAATTTTCCCTGAGGGGGTATTGGAAAGCCTTTTTCAATAATCTTTTTTTTGTTTCCAGAAGGATTGAACTCTCTGCAAAGCATTTCCTGTCCCCTAGTTAGAGCACAGTGCTCAAATAGAAAGTGATGTGAGACAAGCACAGCTTTAGGCAGCCAGACTGAGCTGACGTCAGGTCTCTGGGCCTGAAGCGAAGCAGCCTACGGGGTCCTTGAATCCATCTGATATTTCATGCATGGAGTTCGTACCTTGATTTGTCTTATCTTCCTTGGCTATCCCTGAGCAGACAATCAGAAAGAATTCAGCTTGGCTTCAGTGTAAGTAAGTTTTGGAAGGAGTTGCTGGAAGATTTGGAAAGAAAACGATGCTGTTGCTTAGCTACTTGCTGAGCTGGCCCTGCCGTCGCTTGTAGCCATCTTGACATTTGTTAAGTGAAGCCCCGAGAGGCTTCTTGTGTGGTCACTATATGAAAACACACTCTTCCAAACAGCCACTGGCATCAGTTGTCTGATCACTGAACTTACTCAAGACTTGAAAAACTGGTGGAGCCCCACCAGCTCAGCTAACAGAAACAGTTGCAAACACCTCCAGTTTTGAAGGTGGAAGGGGTTTGTCACTGCAGCTTATTTCTATCCCGTCAGAAAGGACTGATGACCAGGAAGGTAAACTGGAGGAGCAGGGCTCTGGGAATGTGGCTGAGACGTAAGGCACATGGTTATTCCTTCAGGATTTCCCTTCTGCCTGTTTCCTACTTTGAGAAGTGGTCTTCCATGCCTGGTGGGGTTCTAGTTAAATCAAATTCATTCCAGTGCTGAAGAGCTTCAGTAGGGCAGCCCTTCTGCCAGGCTGGGACTTTGCCCACAGCTGTACAAGAGGGCATGACCAGGACTCAACCCCTGTGTGTGGAAATGATTCAGTGCTCCACACACAGAGGTCCTCAGTTGCCATGGATAATGCCAGAGGGCAAGTAGGGCAGTGCTGGGCACAAAAATAGGGTGTGGAGGACAGAGGACTGCAACAGAGGGGACAAACCTCAGTGTCAGCCAGGCAGAAATTATTCCTTCCTGACCCTGAAGCAATCACCATGCAAAAAATGTTCCCAGTAAGAAAACTGTCTTAGTGAGAAGACTGTCCCCTTCTTTCCAGAAACCTGACCAGAAGGGTCTATTGGTCAGGGAAGGGGGAGGCTGTAGTGGGACATGGTGCAAGCTGTTTCAGGAGCTAGGATCCCTCCTGGGCATGCAGCCATTGGCTTCGTCTTGCTTGAGACTGGTTCTTAGGGAAAAATTAGAGGCAAATGTGGCCCTTTATCTTCATCTTAGGTTTTGCCACACTTCTCATTTAATATTCAGTGAACAGGGTGTCAGGACAGTGTCAAAACCGTGTTTTTCAGCCCGTGATAGAGATACCCAGAGGATTTTTAAGTGTACGAACAAAGAGAGATGGAGCAAGTGAGCAGGGCTGCAGCCAGGATTACCACGTTGGTTGAGGGGCCCCAGGGGCAGGAGCACATCGCTGTGCCCACAGCAGTGGGGAGTGCCCTCAAGAGGAACTAGTCTATTTGCTGAAGCTGAACGGACATAAAATCTCCCTCAGTTATGTGGGTGTTTTTTTCTGTATAAACTTGCTAATTGAGTTGTAAAATAAAACTGCAGCCTTTCCTCTCCAATTTCTGCTGCTGCAGCAGCGTGCTAATTTGGGTTTGGAAGGGGGCTGGTAGAAGGTGGCTTTTTGCCAGCATGAAATTATGCACAAGAGTTTTGCAGTGGGAGAGAAGGGAGCCCATCCCCAGCATAAGGAAGGACTGGGGGCAGGAGCTGCTGTGCCGCTGCGCAGGGCTCGTGAGGCTTGGGAAGGTCCTGCAGCTGGGCTGGGCTGATGGAAATTCAAGAAAGCCCAAAAGGGTTTAAATGAGGCTGCAATGGAGAACAGATGGGAAAGTCAGCGCTTACGCGTCTCGATAGGCGCTGTGTGGTTGAGAGGATGAGCTGTGGGATTTCACATCTTCCCTCTGGCTTGGCCAGGCAGGATTTGCTGCTTGGGTTGGTGTACCTGTGTGTGTGTGTGTGTGTGTGTGTGTGTGTGTGTGTGTGTGGTGCGGGTGCATGTGCCTGGTGCTCACAGATGTGTGTCCATGTCACTGGGGTTGTGTGGGGGGTGTGTGGCTGTGTCTGGGTCTCCATACAGACAGTGAGCACCGGGATCTGGCTCTTGACACCCAGCAGCACAAGGCTCTGTCGTGGGGAAAGGTGCACACAGGGACAAGGACAGTGTGGTGCAAACTGATGCACAGGAGCCCATTGCTCAGCTCTGCCACCTCAGCTCTGCCACCTCGCAGCAGGCAGGAATTTGGCCCTGGTGCCCACACTGGGGGCTGAGAGGAGGACTGGTCTGTGGGCAGAAAAAGTTGTGGGGGAAGAACAAACAGGAGGCACAGCTGTCTGTTGCACGCATCGATGTAACTTTAATTTTTGAAAGATACACATCAAAAGTGCAGTGACAGTTCAAGTCCCAGTCCCAGGGAATTTGGGGAAGCTTGGGGTTCCACACATGTGGCAGGTACATGACCCCAACCTGCAGGAGGATGCACAGACTTGGGGGCCCGAGGCTAGGCCCACACTCACCATTTTTGTGCCTTTCACTGTTTCCCGTAAAACTGACTGTGTGAAACGATTCTAGGCACGATGCCATCGTCTGCCCATTTAACACTCTTTCCTACCCCATCATCCTTCCATCCTTTTGCTGACCCTTTTGATTCCTTCCTTGGGAAGGGGAATGCTGTCATACGCTGCAGTGGGTGCATCAGGAGCACAGTTTGGAGCCTGGAGCTGCTCTTTGGGGTGGGATTAAGCTGGACAGGACTGGACAGTGTTTTTCAGCCTTCCCATCTTTGGGAAGAGATGTCCTGAGCACCAAGACCTGCTGCCATGTTCTGGGAGGGCTCCAGAGTGGAGTCTCAGCACCCTGGCCAGGAGGGACCGAGGCCTCAGGGCTGGGAGGTCTTGCCAGATGGTTTTTAAAAATTACCTTTAGTATCTGAACAGCATCAGGCTGGATTGAATAAGGGACCGACAGAAGAATAACAGCTAATGAAGCCTTCCTCTGCCAGCCTGTCCTCTGCCTCGTGCCCCAGCTGGGTTATGCTCCTGGGGGTTGCTAACTGCTGGGGGGTGGTGTGGGCAAGGCCCTGCGTGAACACACTGTGCAAATGTGGTGCAAGCTATGTCAGCTCCATGTAAAGTCTGTTCAAGCCCCGTGCAAAGGCTGTGCAGGCTTTGCAAGTGCTGTGCAAGGTGTGCTTCAGGCCTGGCCATCCAACACTGCATGGGACAGGAATTCCTCGGGACAGGGTTTTCTTGGGATGGTGTCCTGGGAGTGGCGTCCATGTCTCTGCGCAGTGTGTGTGTGCATATCGAGCAAAGCGCTGGTTGGCATTAGAAACCAGCTTGCGATACTGTGACAAGACACCTGTAAAATTACAGCAGAAAGAAATCCAAGAGGCTACACTGACAAATGCTCATGAGAAGCGATTGTTTTGGGGGGGAAAAGAAAAAAAAAAAAAGTCGTGTTTGTTTTGGCGAAACACCTACATTCCTTCAAATAAATCATCGCAGTGCTTGTTTTTGTATTTGCGGAGAAATCGTAACAGACATAACCAGGGACTTAAGAGACTTGAAATAACATCCTAGTAAATACCCCACTTTGTTATTTTAATCGAGACCCAAGGAAACATCTGAATTTTACCAAGGAAACCCTCCGTGCGAGGGAAAACATCAGCCTGCAGCCCGGCTGGGTCTTTGTTTTGCTCCGCTGTCAGACTCCCGAGGCAGAATTACCGGGGCCGATGGAGGCTCGGGGCAGCCCGGGGCATCTCGGAGCGCTGCGGGGGAAGCCCCGGGGCCGCCCCACAGCTGCTTGCTCGGGCTCCCCGGCCGCTGCCGCCGCCAGCATCCCCCCCGCGGGCCAGTGTCGGGGAAAAGGGGTCTGCCCGAAACGGGGGGGTGGCGGTTCCTCCGTTCGAAACGGAGCCGGGACTGCCCCATCTCCAGTGTGGCACCGGGACCCCCGCCCCAGTAC
>VWZN01012595.1:511133-569049 GCA_013396955.1 Regulus satrapa | reverse complement strand
AAAAAAAAAAAAAAAAAAAAAAAAAAAAAAAAAAAAAAAAAAAGCAGCAGTATGTCTGTAGAAAATCCCAGCATGACTTTCTTTCTCATCTGTCAGTTCTGTCTCATTACTCCTGGGATAATGTATTAGTCAGGAGCAAGTTGTCTCCCTGTTCTGCTATTCAACATTTATAAAATCAGAACATTAAATGACTGTGGTGTTATCCCAAAGCCTAGTTTGCTTTGGATCTCTCAATTTCAGAGGCTTTTTTTGTTTGTTCTGAACGTATTTGCACAAGCCAGCATAGAGAGTTGATTCTAGATTTGTGATGCCTGCTCATGTATTCCATGGCTGCAGCATTGGGAATTTCATTTGGCCAGTCCTGGAATTGTTGTAGTAAATGCCTGCACATTTGAGTTATATGTTATTATATTTTGTAAGTAGTTATCAATGAAATAACAGAAGGTCACACATAATTTTGAAGATTAAGAGAAAATAATACTTTTTGAAGATGAAGGGAAAAGCAAAGATTCTCTGCTAGACAAAAGAATTGGCCTCAGCTAAATTAAATGAGCATTTCTGTGTGCTGTTGGCAGCTGTAAAACTACAGGGTCAGGCATCTTGTCCACGAAAACAACCTCTTTTCACAGGACTTTGTAGATGGCAACATCTGTCAGGTGATTCTGTTGAAGGCAGATTATTTTCCTGAGAATTATGGTAATTACCAAGGCATTTTAAAACTTCTATTTTTAAATGACACTGTTGGGAATTTCTGAAGGCATTTAGCCATTTAAGGGTGTGTGTGTGTGTGTGTGTGTGTGTGTGTGTGTGTGTTCATAATTGCAAATAGATGTGCAGCAGAGGGAATTCTGTACAGGTCTCTCACTGTAGGGCTGTTTCACTTCAGCTCTGCTGAAAAGGAAATGCTTTCAAAACACTCTTAGAGCTTCTGCCCGAGTGTCTCCCTCACTAAATATTTTTCTGGAAACATCCCAGTAGTAAAACCAGACAAAATGAAATTTGCCATTTAGCCAGAGTTCCAGAATGTACTATTGGTACCTCCTGTTATATTTCTGTTCCCTTGCTGAGGATGGAAGCTATGCATGCAATCTATAAATGATTCCTCTGAAGATATTGTAAATTTGGAGCCCTTTAAATCAGACACAATCCTCCTGTATGCTTGAACAATACTCAAACCACTCATGAATGGAGGTAGAAAGAACACAGAAAGAAACAGCTCTACACAGTGATAGAAAATAATGATGGTGTAAAATTCTAAAGTCTGCTTCTGAAAAATGTTATGAAACTGCTTAATGATAAAAGTCCCATCTGCTTTGCTGAAAAAGCATATTTCTATTAGCTGCCATTAAAAGCAATATTGCATGAAATACTTCTAAAAGTATTATTCACCTAGAATTTTTATAACAATTTGCCTTCCTAATCTATTTGCCAGTTGCCCAATCCTTCAGGATTTTCAACCTCTTTTGCTCCTGATGGACCCTGATTCTTAGCTAAATGTGCATGAATCCCTGCCGATGAGACCTGTCTGCCTTTGCAGAGGTTTCCAAAACCTAATTGTGAAACTGGGGTTTCATTTTGTTCTCAGAGAATTTGCTTGCTGACTCTAGCTCTCAGTTGCCTTGCACAGTTCTCTGTGCCCCTGTTAGATATGAATTTAAAGTATGTAGAGACCAAACATTTCTAAAACATAATATTATGTGTTCTTTTCATATAAGAGCTGATGGAAGGAACCACTTTCACACCCATGGATACAGACATATCTATGGAAATGTTTTTTTGCTGAAGTGATGTATTCTGGTAAATTCAGAGGAACACAGCTATGGGGTCACCTGCTGGAGCACCTCTGTGGAGAAGGACCTGGGGGTGCTGGGGGACATGGAGCTGTCCCTGAGCCAGCAGAGTGTCCCGGGGGTGCTGGGGGACACGGAGCTGTCCCTGAGCCAGCAGTGTCCCAGGGCCAAGGAGGCCAAGGGTTCCCTGGGGCCGTGGGGCAGAGCCCTGGCAGCAGGTCAGGGAGGGATGCTGCCCCTGTGCCCAGCCCTGGGGACACCTCTGGGTGCCGTGCCCAGCTCTGGAGCATCAGCACAGCAGGGACAGGAGCTCCTGGAGCTGAGGAAGGGCTGCAGCATCTCGGTGCCCAGGGAAGGCTGAGGGAGCTGGGGTGCTTAGGCTGGAGAGGAGCCCCAGCAGAGAGGGGCCCTCAGCCCTGGGTGTCCCTGTGTGCAGGAGGGCAGAGCAGGGCCAGGCTCTGCTCTAGGCCCAGCAATGGCACCAGAGCCACGGGCAGGGGCTGAGCCCAGGAGCTGCCCCACACAGGAGGCACAGCTTCTGCCCTGGGCAGTGCCCAGCCCTGAGCAGAGTGTGCAGAGAGGCTGTGGGGTCTCCTCCCTGGAATATTGCAGAGCCACAGGGACACACTGCTGTGCCTGAGCTCTGGGATGGCCCTGCTGGAGCAGGGAGGTGGCAGCAGAGGAGCTGCGGTGGGCCCCTCCAGCCTCACCCAGTCTGGGATCGTGATTCTAACATTTGCTAACTAAATTTCCATTTCCAGTGCTGGTAGTAATCTGTGCCAAACTCCTTATTCCAGTTTGCACTGCCTGCAGCTTGGCAGGACACAGAACAGACCAAGCTCAGCCCAGGACACACAGCTGTGGCTCTGGAGGAGCAGGGTGCTTCTGGCTGCCTGGAAAGCCCTGCTCTGCATCAACCCAATCCCTTCCCTGTCCTTCCTCCTCATTCACTGGAAGCATTTGTCTGCTGAGCAAATCGAGGCTGACAGGGAAGGTCACTGTGACCAACTGTGAGTCTCAGCATACAAATGTGCCTTTTGGCTCCCTTAACAGTGACCGTGTCCTATTATTGATAAAGCCTTGAAAAGACTCCAATGTATCTTCATTTCACAAAACAACTGCCTTCAAGGTTGTTCTGAGAAAATAAGCAGTCAGAATGCTGAAGAATTCTCCAAGTTTGCATTCTCCCAAAGATTAAAAGATAATAACACTTCTATTAGAATCACTTTGCTGCGCTGTATTGATCTCATCAGGGAGGCCACTGCAGGTCTAATATGAACAGAGCAGTTTTAGAATTAATCACAGGAGTTTTTATTATGGTTCATAGGGCTCCTCATTCAAATGGCATCGTTTGCAATATTTATGGCCTAGATTGGTTGCCATTATTAAGTGCAAGTGTGCCACATGGTGTCTGGCCTGCTGTGTTAAAACACAAAGTCATTCTTCAAAAGTAAATCTTATCTCAACTATGCACAAAAAGCCAATTACTTTTTGATTTACATTTTAATTTCACATTCAGCTTTCCCCTATATATACAAACCTCTTACTTAATCTTTGTTTTGGATTAACTAGCACAGGCGTACAAGGTACACTCCATAGTTTTTAGTGGACTGTTACAGCATATTAATGCACTCGGCTCAAAAAGATGTATTTGGTCACTGACAAGGCACACTTTTTGTGTGAGAGAAGCAAATGAAAAGTGGGAAGAAATAGAGCACCCTGCAAAGAGAACTGGCCACTGATCTTCAAGATAAAACACACTCATTAAGACTCTCAACTTAAACTGTGCACTTGGAAATGAAAAAGATGTTTGTCAGTGTCAGAACAAACCATCAGTGACCAGATCCAGTAGTGGTTTAAAGCAGAGCTCTTTCATTTCCATGTTCCTGGCTTTCTGGTTTGTTTTTTTAATATTCTTTGCGACCACTTCAGCCAAGCTCAGGTTTCAGTCATGCTCATTCCTCTTTGCCTCATCCCAGCAGCATTTTCCTGCCATGAGGGTGACAGAAGTTGAATCTCAGCAAAGGTGAATGAGAAAATACAATCCTGATTTTAAGTTATTAAATTAATTACAGTCCTGGGAAAATATGAGAGGGGGGTTCTTTTTGGGGTTTTTTTGGGTTTGTTTTTTTGTTTGTTTTGGTTTGGGGTTTTTTTGGGGTTTTTTTTTTTTTTCCCTTTAAACCAGAGAGAACTTCAGAGTCTGGTAATGTATGTTGACAATTTTTGTCCTAAATCTAAGATTATATTGAGTTTGTAGTGAATTTTTGGCAAGAAAACGGCACTGATCTTTGCAAGGCCATATAAGGATGTCCACAACAATTTTCCATTAAACCTAATCATTAACCTATAATAAAATGAATAAGAATTGCGTGTATAAACATCTGTTGACTTTAAAATCCCTCATATTCTCTTGACTCTATTTGAAAACAAGGCTTTATTATGACATTCATTTAATTTGAAGGGCTAATTATACATGGCAAGCACACACCTAAACACTTTGAAGGGTGGAAAAACATTTAATGAACTTAGAGAAAATTGTATTTATCTGCTTAGTTGATGCAATAAAACAGGTCTGCTCGCACTTTTTTCTCCTGACAGCACAAGGTAGGAAGCAGCAATAGAGAAAAGACAAAATAAAAACTGGTAAAACCCTCCCAATATACTAAGACTGCAAGATACATTCATTTACAAGGGATATACATTTACAAGGGATATTCACCTATAAGAGCTGTAAAAACTCTTAAGTGGGTAGGAAAAGTCAATGCCAAGTTGTGCTGAGAATCACCTACTCTCCAGTCCCCACCTGATCCCAGCATTCCCTGCCTCAGCTTGGTCCTCCCAGCATTCTGCTGTGAAGCACCTCTGCCAATTCCTGCATTCTGGACAAAAGGACCTGGGAAACAGAGTGATTTTAACAGTGGCATCATACACTTGAACATACACACACACACACACACACACACACACTTATTTTCATCTTGCACCTATTTCAACCCCCTCAACTTCCGTAAACAGCTCCCCCAGTGAATTCTTTGCTTGCGGAGACACCAACACACCTAATTTCAGCCTGATGGCAAACAACAGTTTACCACAACGGGCTGGTAGAGCTGACCACTTCTGCTTTCTGCATATTCTGTGCTTAGTGCAGAAAATAAGTATATTCATATTCATAACTTTGTTGATCATTGCACTTTAAAACCAACAAAATCAAAACTGAGATTGGAATACATCTCTTTCCTCTCACAACATCCTAGGAATCCACTTCTGCTCTTATTTTGATAGCTAGTGAAAAATAATTGTTTGGAGTTTTGTTTTGGTGGTTTTTTTTTTTTTTAAAGCAACTACCTATCTACTGTGCAGCATAACTCTGCAAATGACATCTTGGATCACAGCACCCCCTTATATACTCCTCTTTACTGCCAGCCAAACAACATATTGACTATTGTTCTTACCTCTTACAGATCTAACACAAGCCTCCCAGAGTGAAAGATTAGGAAGTTAATCCATTTTGAAGCCATGCTGCAAGATATTAATGCTTTCAAAAACAAAACTGATAGATGAATATTATTTAGGTAAAAAAAAAAAAAAAAAAACAACAACAAAAAAAACCACAGAGTTCTAAGAAGAGATAGTCAGGTTTCAGTTCCAAGAAACACTGTATGATAAAACCAAGCCATAAGATAGGGTATCAAATGGGAATTCAAAACTTTTACTCCTAGTTTAGGGAGATATTTTAACTTCATAATTTATTTAATTCTAGAATGCAGTTTTCAGCAAGTCTATTGAAAATTTACTACAGGATGCTTTGGGAGAGATTGCTCTGATACCATATCTGTTTTCAATATTCTTTATTTAATTTTCAGTAATTTGCAGTCTCTCCTGCGTGTATGTTCCTACACATCCTGTGTGTCCGTATATCCTGGTACACACACACACACATAAATGTGGTCCCTTTTCCATCACTCAATCCAGATTTCATACCTATATATTCACACCTATGAAAATACAGCCTTCTCAAATCCTCCAAGTGCTGCATTCAATACTTCATGTTCATATTTCAAGCTCTATTGAATATATATATATTTTTAAGTGAAATTGCCTGTGCAATACTGTTCAAATGGTTGTCATTAATTAAAAACTTGTATTTCTGTTATAATTTAGTGTGCACTTGAGAACAGTAATTCAGATTCACTTAGATTTGATTCCCCAGCTAAAGGGAATGAGACTAATTGATGCAATCATAGGGTGACTCTTTGGCTGGCCAAGATGGGATTCCCCAAACAGAAATAACCACAAAACATCTCCAGAGGGTATCACAAAAGGCTGAACACATGGAAACTCTCCTCAAAATAAAGAGCAGGGCAACATGGGGCAAATCACCCAGTTCCACCCAATATTCAAGCATTCTCTGTGCTTTTACTCATATTTAAGGTGTCCAGTAGAGATTTTAGGTGTCCAATACCTGGAAGCCACTGCAATGCTTCCTGCAGCTTCCTAAAGGAAGAAGGGAAAACAGAGAAGGATGAAGGCAGGAGCTCCTAAAGAACAGACAAGAGAAATACTACCAGAAAAATGTTTGTCTTGCACCAAGTTGTAAAAAATTTTGCTTTGAAATTGAATATATTTCATTAAAAAATAAAGAAATCAGCAATCAAAAAGCCCAACCAATGTTTAACCCCTAGAAGAGGCATCTTTGGAACTAAAGAACACACCCCCATTTTCCCTTGAGGTTATTCTCTAGATAAAATGGTAAGGAACTGTAGAACAATTTAGAAGCCCCTCTTCAAAATCCATCCTTAATTTTCCTTTTTTCTATAACACACTACCTCAGAAACTCTGAGACAATTCCGATATCTCTGTTCTCTAGAATGATTTTCAAATCATCAGCCAAAAATTTGTTTCAGTCGGAAGCTGATAGGCAAAATCCATCCCTCACAGACATGTTTTTATTTTACTGTTAAAGTAAAATAAAGTAAAAACATTTTTACCAAGAGAAGGAGCTTGACAATAGTGGTTGTTAATGTATGGCAGACAAACACAGCTTACAGCAGATAACATGAAACAGCACAAGAGTCTGAACTTCCTTCTGGCATATTTGTGACTTTACAGGAGTCCACAGGTAACAGTGTGGAGGATTTACTGAGAGCACAACAGTGTTTAGGAAGAAACAGATTCAAGACACATTTCCAACACCCAGCAAAGCTTGTTAGCTCAGGTCTTGTGGCAGAATACCCCAGAACCCCAATCCAAAGTGAGTCAAGGGACTCAGAACAAACATTTTCCCTGCCTCTGGTGTTGCAGCCAGCCCAGAGCATGGTTTGCTCAATGCCAGGGCCCAGGGACATGGGCTGGGCTCTGCAGCTGGCACGGAGCCCCAGGCTGCTACTGGCACTGCCACAGGGGAACTGAGAGCTCTAGGACAGAGCCACGTGGCGGTGCCACCTCGGCACTGTCAGCCCCACAGCCCTGAAGCTCCACCTGCTCAGCCTGGCAGTGCCACCTGGGCACTCAGGGACAGTCATGGAAGCCCAGGGACACAGGGACAGAGACATGGAGACAGGCACAGGGACAAGGGGACAGTGACACAGGGACAGGGACACAGGGACACAGACACACAGACACAGGGTCAGGGACACAGGCATGGGGACAGGGACAGGGACACAGGGACAGGCACTGCTCAGTTGTCCTTTGCCCTCCCCAGCATCACCTTCTCTCCTGGGGTACTTCCAGGTCCTCCAGCCGAGACACTGGAAAGCACCAAGTCCACATGGAAATAAAGAATTAAGGTTAAATCTCGCATGCAGAGTTAATTCCCATTTTCTTCCCAACTCTGTTTCAAAGGAAATACAAAATACAGCACTAAAGAGCATCATGTGCATGCAGCACTTTACTCCATGAGTTATTTTGCTAAAATTTGGTGAAAAAAACCCCACAATATAAATGCTGGCTTCAAAATCAAAGGCCACTTTTATACATGGAAGAAATCCCTGGAATAAGTTGTCTCCAGTCAAGTGATGATGCACCATTTCAGAAAAATCATTTTAAACTGTCAGTGATCTGCTTATTACATGCTTGACTAATTCCTTATACAGAGGAAAGCCCCACATGACTGCAGAACAGATAGAGGAGATGGATGATATATTGACTCTCTTTCCATACAATCCAATTGCTAGTTTCTATAAATACGAAAATATATTTTTGTGATACAAGCAATGGCAAAACATGATTTAGGCTCCCGATCTGTTTGAAAATGCAAAGGTTTTTTCACAGTGAGAAAAAGCTTGGAATGTGCCTTGGATGCAATGATGAACTAATGCCTCAAATCCCTCAAGTGTGGATTATAGTGATTATAAATTTCCAACTCCCATTTAGGGTTTTAATATGGCAGAGATTCACTGGGAATACATGGACTGAGATTCATTTTCATTTTCCTGCTGGGAGGTGTTTACTGCAAAGAAGCTCAACTTTTTGTATTGTACATTGATATTCTCCCTAATTATTTTTATACCCCATGCCCTCATGAATTCCCTGTGATCTTTGTCAAGGGACCACATCTAAAACTGAGCCGTATTAATTTTTAGATCAAAGTGTGGATAGACTAGACTCAAATTATGGGATAAACTATTTTCAAAGCTAAAATCATAAATAATAGGCAGAAAATGAGTAGCAGTGGGAGGTTACAGAGCACCTTTCAACTGAAGAACAGGAGATTTTGTGTAGAGTGCTCCTTGTTAAGAGAGCCATGGTGAGAACCACCTGGTTTAGTCCTCAAATAACAGGACATCTTTAGAGGGGGAGTGGAGCCGGGAATAGGGCCGGGGTTAGTTAGACTTTACAAATTCACCAAAGGTTTCAAAACCCAAAATGGGAGTTAGAAATTTATAAACAGACTTGCACTATGGGGATTTGAGGCCTTAGTTCATCATTGCTCTCAAGGAACATCCTAGGCTTTTCCTCAATGTGAAGAATCTTTGCATTTTCAAAAACATTTCCCTCAGCTTGGCTTGAAAACTGGATACTGGTTTATTGAGGCTGCCTGACTGCCTGTTCACCTTCCAGTGCAGAAATGCACCTGTAAAGCTGTTGGGCTGCTGGTGAAACCCTCCTGCAGCTCCATGCCCAGGAGCAGAGCCCAGGTCAGTGCACCTCAGGAACTGCCCACCACCTCCAGAGCAGCAGGGGACAACATCTCTACACGTGGAGTAAAGCACTCCCTCCCCAAACTGCTCAGCACTCTTTCCCCAGCTTTCCCAAACCCCACAGGAATGCGAAGCATAGCTCAGGTTTGGCTCATCTGAGGCCACCGAACCCACGAGTTCACCAGCCTCAGTACTTAACCCAGCTGAACATTGGGATGTTTCCACACCAAAAGCACTCAGTCCTCACCACCTGTGGTAGAGCTGTGCTATTTCTGCCAGATACAGTCTTGGTGCTGCTGCTGGGATTATTTGATCTTTATAATCTCCCCAATCTACTCCCATACCACCCCTATTCCAGAAGCCAAAGACCATATACTAATACACATTACAAGAGATGGGAAAATTGTTCTGCTCCACCTCCAGTCCCTGACAAGGACATCACACCTACTGAATTTAAGCTGCTCCTGCTTCTCTGGCATGATGAGAGACACTCACACCCCAGAAATTCTAGGCCTAGTCTGTGCCTAGCTGCATATGTCAAATTATCCACTGCCAATTCAGACTGGTTCAATTCCTTTCATCAGTGGTGGTGAATCACTTCTCTTAGCATATGGTTACACATCATGTGTCTAACTCTACTTCTGCCCTCTGAAAAATTATCTGAGAATGGATTTACTGAAGTTTTTGATATAGAGAAATTCTGCAGTGAAAATTATTGATGCTCACCATTATCTGTTTGCATATACAGTCGGCATGCTGGGTAGGGAACGTTCACATAGCAGCACCGGATTAGTATTTTTAAACTCTTTCTATTATTGATTTAACCACTTGAAGCTGCTGGAAGCAGAGTTCCTGTCACAGCTGTTAATGCAAGAGGCATTAGGGAAAATCCCTACTGTGGAGGTGTGCAAAAATGTTCACACATTAATGGCAAGATTTTACTTTTCATCAGCATTGTGTACTACCCCAAATCTCCATTTTTATTCTGCTCAGCTAGATAAGAAACATCAAAAGGGAAAAAGTTTGGGGTTTTTTTCCCCCCTCATTTATTTTTGCTCTCTCTAAAGACCAGGATCCTGCAGCCTACCCAAAGTGAGCAGCACTTTTTTTCCTCAAGTCATTCCATTAAAACTAAAGCAGCCACTTGCAGAGCAGGGCTATTGAAAGAGAGCAATGGTATCAATGCAGCTCTGCATGATCACAAGGCTATTAACAAGATCCGTAAAAACAGAAGAAAGTGGCTTTGTCAGAAGCTGAAATGGACCAGCCTGTAAAACACCATTAAAATTATTCTTGGCCAAGGCAGCAGGCAAATTAGTTTCTTAATTTAAAATAAAAATTAAGGTAACTGACTTCCAGACAACATGAATCAAGAAAAATAATCCACTTAATTGTATGTTTTGCCTTCTCTGCAGCTGAAAATTCATTCTGATTGAGGCCAGATGTGAACTCATGGTTTAAAAGCCATCCTAGAAGTTCCACACTTCCCATGTCTTACTTTGAACAGTCCCTCTCTTAATTAATTTAAATAACTCCCATATGGAGAAGCTCTTACATGGCCCACAAAGGAAACACTCCAAAAACTGTAATAATTTTCAAATTAATTGATAAGTATTATGTCCTTCACTTATTTTTCATCTTCCTGCATCTCTATTTTAAGTGATTGTTTCACTGATGCCAACAAAAATTAGCACAATTGTTGCCATTAATCAAAGCTATTTGTTGCCTTGAAAATTCTGCCCTTCAGTTCTGTAAAGACTTGAAAATTAAGACATTCCAAACTATAAACAGTAGGCCTAAAAAACCCTCTCACCACCCAAATCCAACCTATATCACTTGTGCAGAAAAAGGAAGCAAGATAATTCTCATTGTACTCTTCCAGTGCCTGAAGGGATCCTACAAGGGGGATGAAGAGAGACTGGGGACAAGGCCTGGAGGGACAGGTCACAGGGAATGGCTCCCAGTGCCAGAGGGAAGGGCTGGATGGGATACTGGGATACAGGAATTGTTCCCTGGGAGGGTGGGCAGGCCCTGGCACACAGGGGACCCAGAGCAGCTGGGGCTGCCCCTGGATCCCTGGCAGTGCCCAAGGCCAGGCTGGACCCTGGGGCTGGAAGCAGCCTGGGACAGTGGGAGGGGTCTCTGCCATGGCAGGGGGGCCCTTCTCAACCCAATTCAGTCTGGGATTCTATACACAAATCCAAAACCCCACTTCAAAATTTCTCTGCATACTGAATATTTGGTTGTGTCTGTGCATTATTAATGTGCTAAACTACTTCACATGTCCCACCACCATCTGCAGCTCTGTTGCTTTCAAAGACCTCTCAAAGCATCACTATCTTGGAACAAGGGGCTTTTCATTTCCTACGGACTCCAGGTGAGCAAAGCTGAAAAGCGCAGGGGAAACACTGAAATAATTTGCTTTTTAATGCATTCTAGTCTGGATTTAAATAAAAAATTCCTGTGATAAACTCTGTGATTTCATACTAAGGTGCTAGCATGCATCTCTTAAACCCACTTGGTCTGTGGGTCCAACTGATATGTAAAATGAGTCCATTGCTTCTTACAAATCCATATCTGGCAGAATTGTGAGTTTGACAATTATTTTCTATTTGAATTGAAAATAGACAAGAAGAAACAATAAAATTAACCCAAGCAGAAACGAGATAATTGCCCAAATTCAGCTACTAGTTAATGAATTTATTATAGATTTGGTCTGGAGAGTTCCAAAAGTGCAAAGTTACAGCACTAGTGAAAGGCAAGAATTGGGCATGTTTCAATGGTGCTGCTCAGAAAATAGAGCTTCTGAACAGCAACAGAGCTTGGATTGATGGTGCAGGAGAGAGGCACCAAACCCCTTGCTCTCTGGGACTGCTGCTCTTTGAAAGTCCCATGCTTGATTATACTCATTTTCTACTTCAGCAAGCAGCAAAATTTTATGAGATCCACCCCCATAGATGTTTGTTCCCTGACAATCTGGTGTACAGTTACAGAAGTTGCTAGAAATGATTATTGCCTGAGAAGCAATGAGAAAACAGAATATTTTAACCCAGTATGCTAATCCCAGTGATTCCCCTTCTGCCCCCTACCAGCATCAATGCCAGTACAAGGCACTTCCACTCAAAGCCCACAAACAGGGAAGCACAAACCAGTAAATTAAGTTAATGAGTAGAAAATTCATTAGTTATATTTGAACATAGCACATGGATAATATTGCTTTACCTCTTGCTCCAACAGAAGGTGGGTTTTTGTCTCTTTTAAGCAGAGGGTAGAAGGTTTGTAATTACCCAGCTGCAAATGGGGCAGAAGTATCTGCTCCTGCTGGAGCCCAAAGCTTAATACCTGTAGTCTGAAATGCCTCAGAGTGATTTAACTGGGAGCACAGCCCAGTCCCCCCTGCCCTGATTCCCCCCCAGTTATTTTTGACAAATCTGAGGCATTCAGCCCCCTTCATTAGGCAGGTACATCTGTCAGGGATCCTTTTCCCTGCTGCATGGAATTGTACCCTTTCATTAGCAAATGCTGCCAAACAAAGCAGTTCTCCAACAACTTCTCATTTCCAGGCATAATATAGGGTTACATCTTAGACCAGCTTTACTGTTATAGATTTAGATTGAATCTGCCTCACTAAGTTGTCCCATTCTGGGCTGATGACAAAGCCTGAGCTATCCATATGCCTAATTGCACTCATAAATGGAGCTCTTAGCAGGCTGTGGTGGTGATGGTGCTACAGTTGCTGTTTATGGAATTGTTCTCTAATTCCCTTTTATCCTAAGCTGAAATATTTTTTTCCTAGGACTTGCACGCAATCTGATGGAGAATGCTATTTTTCATGAAATGTACTTGGCCTGCAAACAGCAGCAGAAGGGAGAGGGAATGCAAGTGAGAAATAATCAAATGAAGGAAAGAAAAGGTAACTGTGTACCCAGCCTGGGAGGAAATCATCCCAAGCATGACAGCAGCCACAGCCAATCTCCACAAAAGGGGCAGCAAGGTATCCAAGCACCCAAGGAGCTTTCTGGACTCATACATCTCGTCACAAACTCCTTCCAGACAAACATCACCTGCCAAGCTCCCCACCAGGGTATCTCTGCCCTGGGCCAGGGACAGCACCCAGGGAGCAGCTGGAGCTGGGCCAGGGCAGGCTCAGGCTGCAGAGCAGAGGAAGGTTCTGCTTCCCCCAGAGGGTGCTGGCACTGCCCAGGCTCCCCAGGGAATGGGCAGGGCCCCAAGGCTGCCAGAGCTCCAGGAGCACTGGGACAGCTCTCCAGGGATGTCAAGGGGGGATTGTTGGGGGGTCTGGGCAGGGCCAGGGACTGGATCCTGGTGGGTCCCTTCCCCTCAGGATATTCCATGCTTCAAACATCTCACCTCACAAAGTGATTTCTTGAAGGTAAATTATCCACATTGAGATAATACAATGGGGAAATACACAAATTTATATGTGTACCAAAACTTTCAGGTCATATAATTTATGTTTCCTTAATATTCATTGACATGAAAATCCCCCTGGACTTGTTGCTTGGTTTGTGAGACTTTTTCCTGGCATACACTGTGAAATTGCTCAGGAAATTCCTTAAAGCAACATCTGGACTGATGCTTTGAAATTGCATTCCCATTTCAAAGAAGACTCAAACAATTTTAAAATGGCAACAAAAATTTAACAAAAAAGGAAATAAATGAGTCACTTATACCATTGTGGGTCAGAATAACATAAAACTTAACAGAAAACAGAAAATCATTACCCGGGAAAATTATTGTTTTGGGTAGAGGAAGGCAGTCTGGGAAGATACTATTCCTCACTAACTGAAGGGTAAATGACAGATTGGCTTAAAACACTTTATGGGTATTATTTAATAAACAATCTTGTGAAAGAGCTCAAACCCTTGAAAACCAGTCTTCAAATCAAAATTGTTACTGAATTGTTTAAGCTGACTGGAATGATGCTTTCAAAAAAAATTTTAAATCAAAATATAGACATTTCTTTGTCTCTCTGATGTCCGGGCTCCTTCCTCTTCACTATAGCAATATGGAACTTTATCCATTTGAGGGTAAATACATTCCTTATGGGTGATGAATTCCTATAGAATTCTTTGGAAGATTTCTGAAACTGTGGCAGATCTGAGAGAATCCCATTCCTCTCCCCCAGAACCATTCTGTCAGGGGAGATTGGCCAGTCCTATTCTGCAAGTTTAAACAGTAATTTTATCAAAACTCCCCCTTTTCAGGGTATCACAGCCCAGCTGACAGGATGGTTATTCTGGTATTTGCAAGCTGGTTCAAGACATCAGCCAGTCACTGCCACTGTGAGCTGCCCAAGGATGTGATGCCAGCAAGACCTGGGTGCCTCAGAGAGAATTCTGTGCTCAATTATAAGCTGGGTTTAAAGGCACTCAGACTTGCAATAAAATCTGTCCAAGACAGGTGCTTGAAGGTAATTTTCAAGCGATTCTGTCTTGCAAATGCCACTTAAGTAAGAACCTTGGTCTTTTTATTTTTTCCCCTATTTGCTTCTTCCTCCAGAAGGCAGAAGTTTAATTAGAAGAATGCCATGCTGCTTTGATTCTCCCGAAGAATGTGACTGCCACATTCCAATAATAATTTTTACATGTGGACCATACTTGAAGTGACTTCAAAAATTTAGTTCTCTACAACAGAATTATGTAATTCAGTGAACAAGCTAGACTGTAAAATCACTAAGTATCATTGTTCACCTAAGCCTCTTTTACCTCACAAATTTAATGCTTTTCTACTGAGAAAGAACAGGTTAGGGAGAGTCATTTCCACAATTTTAATACATAAGCAAAAAAAGAGAAAAATTACTACAGCCCAAGAGGTGGAACCATATTGATTTTTCTGTTTTTTCACAGGAGTGCAATATCTATTCTGTTTGCAATTATTTTGCATTACTAATCAGCTCATTACCAGTCAGTCAGACAATGTTAGTTTATGCTACAATACACTCATGGGTCATTTGCCAATAGCAATAAAATTTCACAATGTACCAGGTGAAATTTTGTGTCACTCCCAGTACCTGTGGAGACTTATCTGCAGATCTGCTTTACTGAGGATGACAAACCTATGAGACACAGTAAAACCATGGTGCACATGAGGAAATATGGCATTTACGAAGGTAGAAATGTCTGCTGGAGTGGAAATTCAGCAGCTGAAAAGCAAAGTGGAACATCAAGTAAAAGGGGCTTAAATTTAATAACTATTCAAGCAACAGTGTGGCTTTAGTAGAAATAATTTATGGCTTAAATCTGGGTCCATAACATGCAAAACTCAGGCACAGCCACTGGAATTGTTTCATTTAATCAAAACACCAACCCTGTTAGCAGTAGAAATGTGGCCTGTGACACTGCAAGGGCCACATGGCTACATTACAAAATGTAAGCAGCATGGTTGGGAACATTTGAACTTTCTTAATAAATGTATAATCCTTATATACAGTTGCTTTAGGCAACTGTACAGAACTTATAGGCAGCTGTTACTGTACAGGCTACTTACAGAAGCTTTAGACACACTTTAGATATGCTGGAATTTTCTATTTTGTATTCCTGCATTATTTTCTCCCTAAGAAAGTATTGAGCTCTTAGTACAAAGTTATTCTTTAGAATGCAAAGAAGCAAGTAAAAATTGGTATATTGGGTCCTTCCGTATTTCTGTAATCCATAAAATTTATGAAAAGCCAGTGTCTTGAAATTTATTTTAACCAATGACACAGAATATGAAGTAGAAGGACAAATAGTCCCCTGCACAACTCTATTAGAAAATAAAATTTATGTATATATGTAAATACTCTCCCCTAAATATCAGTTAGGATTGCAGAGTCCTTTCAGCATGGAATTTGTATTTAGAATTTTCAAGAACAGTTATTTTCAAAGTTGTCAGTAAAACTTATACTCTGTTCTCTTCCACGTATGTTGAAAATCTTAATTACTTGCTTCAGTATGTATTATTTTTACTTCAACATTTCTAATTTGGTTCCTAGTATGATAACTATCTTTTGAGAAACAATTATTCTATATTTCTCATTATTACCTGCTCAGTTTTATTTATTCCTCTATACTGAATTTGCTTTGTAAATGAACCTCATTGCTGTAGGACTCTGTGGTTTTCCAAATAATTTATCTTTATGAGAATACTCCAAGTCAGAAAGGCATTAATACAGAGATTAAAGTCCAAAATCGACATCCGAGACACCTCAAGTAAAAGGGCAATGTGCACTTCCCCATGAGTACAATTACATTAAAACCAAGAACTTTCAGTGATATTAATATCCAAAATGTCTTAAGGCAAATTTGAACCCCCAAAATTTCTAACACACTGTCATGGCTTGCAATGCAGGGTGTGGCCAAGTGTGTGTATTCTATCACTACCTGTTGAACCTAGTTGGGGCAGTTTTATCTTCTCCAAGACCCATCTTTGTCTCCTGTTAATGGGCCATTATAGCTTAGACTGTAAAGCAGGATGTGACCGGGATTGTGCATTCTGTCACCATCTGTTGAGGGTTCTTGCCTCTTCCCCCACCCACCATTGTCCAGGAAGAGATCTTCTGTTAATGGGCCATTGAGTGACTGATAAAATTACATCATCCCATGGTGAAATGCTCCACCCAGGGGGAGCAGCCAGGCATTTCCACCTGAATAAAACTGGGATTCAGGACACCACTAGTACCTCTCTTTCCACTGGATCCCCAGAGGAAGAGCAGGCCCTTCTGCACTACCACTGGACCTTCAGAGGAGGACTGCTTCAAAACAATTGCATCTATCACTCCAGGAGGACTGCAGCCAGCATTTAATGAGACTGCTACCAACATCCTGACTGACAGGGTGTCTGGTCGTGTACTAACTCTGTCGGTGTTTATTGTGTACTACTGTATTTTATTTCAACATTCCTATTAAGTTATAGTTTGTTTGTTGTTTGTTTGTTTGTTTGTTTGTTTGTTTGTTTGTTTGTTTGTTTGTTTGTTTGTTGGTTTTTTTCCTTTCTTGCTAGTAAGGAGCTGTTATTCCTATCCCTATATTTTTGCCTGGAAGCCTCTTAATTTCAGAATTATAATTAGGAGGGAGGGAGGCAGTTTCATTTTCCATTCCAAGGGAGGATCCTGCCTTCCTTAGCAGACACCTTTGTCTTTTAAAACCAAGATACACACACATACACACAGACGCACACACACACTCACTCACACACACAAATACAAATCTGGAGACCTGAGATTCAGCAAATTCCTCCTTCTTTTCCCAACAATCTGCCTTTGCAGTGGTCATCCTGCTCCTGAGGAATTCTTTCCCATATTCTGAGTGAAGATTGAGGTCTAGTGGGCACCACCGAGAGCTGCCAAAGCTGAACCCTGGCAAATTCCAAACCTCCGCTGAAAAGAACTGGGGCATGTTTCTAGAAAAGCTGAACAAGCACATGTTTCAAAAAGTTAAACAATTTATTTTCTGGCTTGGTCCTAAATATATGTCTGCATATAAAAGTGTCCATTCAGGTAAAGTTTTCTGGAATGGTTCAAGCTGAGGCTCATGCCCAAACAGATGAAGATGAATATTCCTCAGGAGACTCATATGTGGGCCCAGTAAGGGCATTCCTCAGCACAGGCTCTGTGTCAGCCTTTTGGAACCAGATTACCTGCCTGACAATAGCTTTGGAGCTATTATGAGAATGTGGTACAACTTCAGTTTCCATACTGAAGTGCCATGCCTTTATTGCAGCCCTTCTTCCAGCTCTTTTATTACTTTTCCAGGCTCTTCATTTACCCATCCTGAATTAAATGTACTGAGGAACATCCTCAGTTTTCAATCAAACAAAGTGATTTGGATGCCAAAACCACTCACCCAGGTTCCAAGAAGCCTTAACAGAGGATGCAGATCCCACCTTTTCCATCTGATGCTGGACTATTTTGGCCTTCAGACAGAGCCACTCAAGAGAAAAGCTGAAGAATAATGTTTCTTTGGAATTTCTGGTCATGTTCCTCTTGCTATTAAGATGTACTTTTATTGTGCCCTGTAAGATTGCAACTGCATGCTTTACAATACCGTTATATATTTTAATACTGTGATATTATCTGCTAGCTATCATCCTTATTAGACCCTAGACAGAACATTTATCACACTTAAATGCTTCACAGTTCCCAACCCTGAGTGTATTTTTATTAATGTATACAGGTGATAAGAAATACAGAGTACGGCAGAAATTCAACAGAGAACCAACATTACCACCCATTTCAGAGTTCCTAATATTTGTATCCATTGTGAGATGTGATTTGATCTGAAATGAAATGTTTATCTTGGCTAGCCCTACCTCACAGCAGTAGCCCTTCTAAACACTCCTTGAAAACACTTACAGATATTATCTGGCTCTTATTCCTCCTTCCCCTGTTAGATTCTAAACAAAGATTTGTGCTTCTTATTCCATGCTCGGTGTGGCCAGAATGCTGGTATGAGGAATTCCTATCCTCGATATTATATCCTGCAAGAGGCACCCTGATGTTTTCCTGACCACAGGCTCTGTCCAGCACCACGGTGCCGAGGGGCTCCCTGGAACAGCCCCACTCCCCCAGGAGAGGAGAGCAGGATACAGAAACATCTGGTTTGAATTTGTTTATGCTCAATGCTCAGAGAGACAGAATCAACAAACAGTCCACAGAAGCCTCATATAATATTATCCCTCTCTCTTCCTTTTAGGCAAATAGACTGGGCTTCATCTTTGCACAGAACTTAAACCTTCACTGACCCTGCTGCATGAAAAATGCCTTTCAGAGGCTCTCTGCAGTGCTGTGATGGCTGAAATATTACATTTACTGTGGAAATACATCTGTTTGCTAATGCTAGTGGGCTAGGAACACCCATGCTTTCTAAGTATGTCTAAGAAAAAAAAAAAAATTTTTTTCCACACAGAACTTCACAATAAATAATTTTCTAATAATTTCTAATAACGTTACAATTTTCAAATTTTACTCTTTTGGACCTGGTTCCTCTCTCTATCTCACTTGCACTGTAAATTTGGAGTACACATCTAGAACTTAAAGGCACAGGATACACCAGACAGCATTTCCCACTCATCTTCCCAAGCTCCTGCTTGCATGGTACAATCTTGGGTTTCCCATAGCAGCATGGCAATAAAATAGTACA
Organism: Regulus satrapa; assembly: GCA_013396955.1. Taxonomy (NCBI): domain Eukaryota; kingdom Metazoa; phylum Chordata; class Aves; order Passeriformes; family Regulidae; genus Regulus; species Regulus satrapa. Next base: position 549,978 of record VWZN01012595.1, on the reverse strand, counting down.
ACAAAAACACCAGAAAAATGAAGTTCATGCCAGATCAATGAAAAAGCTTGTTTTAACTTGATTATAATTAATTGACTGGAAACTCAGAGTTGGTCAGGTGCAACACTAACCAGACTTCTTTGTGTAGCAACCACAGCACATCAACATAATTTAGCTAGATCCATGATGGCTTACATGGTGAAAAATATTTTCATTTTATTTGTATTTTCCATAATACAAATAAAGACTAAATTCAGCAACCAAACTCCCTGGGCAGTAGCATTTCCATCTGCTGTAAGACTGCCTTAGGATAAAAAATAGAAAAATTAACTTTGTGTTGAGAGATGTCCACATGGTGATTCAGTTTTAAATAAATGGTGCTGTCACAGCAGCACAATTCCTCAGCAGGGACAGCACAGCTGGGGACAAAGGGGCAGGCTGTGAACACACACCAACACACAGAGAAAGGCTGAAATGGAGATGGAGTAGATCACATTGGCAATTCCCAAAACATTCAGCCATGCATCCCCAAAGTCCCTCATACCAAGTTGCCATGGGACTAGCAAGGGGAAGAGCTTCCATGACAGTAATAAGAGGATAGACTTTTCCAGTGGGAAAAAAGAACACTGCAGCAGTCTAGGCCAGTCAGCAACACTCCAGGGATCAGAAAAAAGGAGTGGATGAGGAGCAAAACTCTTGAGAAGTTCCTTAGTAGTCACCCCCTTAAATGTGCTAAAAAGCCCTTGGCATTCAAACAGATCCATTCAGTATTCCAGAAGGACAAAAAGAGGAAAAAAGGCTTAGAAATGATAAGGGGAAAACCTACTGAATATCCATGTGCAGTCACGCCCTAACAGTCGTTTATGGTTTTGTTCCCCATGCCCAAAAGGCTCTGGATCCCCTGGACACACAGAAAGGTGCAGAGAAGGACAGCAAGGCCAAGGGAAGGTGGAGAAGTTTCAGTGCTTGGCAAAACAACACAGGTGTACAGGTGAATGTATGTCCAGAATTCACACAAATACCACACTTCCTCACACAGAAGTTAGGTGGCACATTGTGCCCCTGGATTTTAGGAATGTTAAAAAATACTTACCCCAAATTCCACTAAATTAGCAGACCAAAAATCTGTCAAATGCCTTTAAACACAGCCACAAAGACAATCCAGTGCTGGAAGACAACACACCCGACTTGGGAGGCCTTTTTGAAGAATCATCACTCTGTCTCTGTCCCACTCTCCCACAAGAGAGGAGGAAACTGTGAGAGGGCCTTTGGTGTAACACACAGCTGGCAAGGCTACAAATGCAGCCAGTTCCCCAAGCACCAGTGCGGACAATCCTTATTGTTTTCCCTTAATTCATTTGGTGAGAATTCAAAAAACTCACTCACACAATTAAGGGCAGTTTCAGATTTCCCATTCTGTTTTTATTTGCAATTCATATGTTCACATATCTGTGCAGGCAGGGCTGCCCACTTCTTACCCAAATAAAGTGGAAAAATGGGAGGTCTCATGCAATTAGCTGAGGTACTCTGCCAGCACTTAAATGAACCATCTGTTTCAAGGTATGCAAGAGCAGCGTGCCTGGAGCCATAAGGCAGCTCTGCAATATCCAGCCCTACTCTGGAAGGGCTCTGGGTGCAGATGTTTTGGAATTAAACCCAAAAAGGGCATCAGCATCAACCTTGTCTTCCACACTTAGATGAGGCTCTGCCAGAGGCTCCCTTTGGCTTGTGGGGATCTGGGCTTTGGCAGAGTGGGGACAGAAATGAACAGACAGAACACCCAGAACAGGGTGGAGAAAGCCACTCCCAAAAGTTTCCTGAATGTATTGTGCAAAATGAGATAAAAAATTAAAGGTCAAGAGAGAGGAATTAACAATATTGCACCATGGCACAAAGGAATTTTTGAATGAAGAAATTTGGCCTTTGCTGCTCAACCACAGCTTTTATCTTGGATGAAAAGGGCAAGCCAAGAAGAGGAGATTGGGGTTCTGTCTCCTCTAAAGCATAACTACCTCCAGCATCCAAATTCAGGGTGTTTTATTAGTCCATAGCTGACATTTATACATGCCAAGACTGAACATGCTCATTAGAACTGTTTATTAGACAAAAGGCTACTAGGAGAATGATAATTAATCAGTTGGCATTGATTGAAATTCTTGATGAAATGAAGCGTGAGCTGTTGAAAAATAATTGAATGTAATCATAAAATCCATGAATCATTCATAGAAAGCACATTTATTAAACCCGAGTTCATAAGTAAGATATTTTGTCTGGCTGTTTTCCTCCTCTTTGGATCCTGTCCTGTTGGATAAACAGGCAGCTTTTCCTCCAGCATGGCCCCAAAGAGCAGACAACAGGTAAACATCTCAACAGCAGTTCTGATATTTGAATTATTACCACACCCAAAGAGCTTTTGAAAACCAAAACCCTAAATCCCAGTATTTGCCATGAGAATTCAATAAAAGAAAATTGGTTTTACGNAAAAAAAAAAAAAATTAAAAAAAGAAATCTTAGCAGCCTTCAAAAGGAGTGAGCAAAGTTTTCATTCTACAGGTGAAAAGTTTAGAATTAAATCAGGATATACCTGGTTACTATTTCTCAATACCAATTTCTATGGAAAAATAAATGCAATGTCACAATTTCAAAAGTCTTGGCAGAGGTCTCCTTTGGACACAGAAATTCAGTTGCTGGTGGTTTTTGAAAAAAAAAAAAAAATTAAATCTGTCATTAACTAAACACAGATACAGCCAAGATGAATAAAGCTCCTAGTAGAAAAAATTGCTGACCATATTATGGAACAGCTATTTAAGAACTGAGATTGGGTTCAAAGGGAACCTCATTTTCTGAAGATTGCAATCAAAAAATTTTATATAAATTCTGCTTTTAAATTTCCTAAGTAACAATCCATGCAACCATTATATGAATTGAATTAATTCCCTCTAACACTGACTGACATTCAAGTAAACACGAACTTTGCCCTCAGAGAAGCTAAAATATTTATATAACAGGCAAAATTGTAAGCAGCTAATCCCAAATGTTAGATTAGACAAAAATACATCTTTAATCATGTAACTTTATACTTTGAAAACTAAAAAGTCCAATGTTTTAATTGATTTTCAAAGAGAATTTGTTTCTACTCATTATTATTATTATACATATATATAAAATTAAGCAATTTTATTAACAATTAAACAGTTACACAATTTTATATATATAATTAAACAAGAATCAAAAATGTGAGCAGACAAGGTGCTGATTTATCTGTTAAACCAAAAAATAAGCTATATCAGATTGTTTGAAGTACCCAAATATTTCTGTTGCAGTGGATGATTTTTACCAGAAAATCTTACTTATCCTGCTTCTCACATCACCTGAGAGCAGGAGCAGCACACCCAGCCAGGAAAACAATTCCTCTCCAGGGTGGAACTAAGGCTGGCAGTGGCTGAAACCATCTTTATTTCTGACATTTCTCCTGGGTGAAGCAGCATCTCCATGGGACACAGACACCCACAGGGATCAAGAAAAAGCCTAAACTGTTCCCACTCATGGCCAGCCCAAGCCCAAACAGCACCACCTCTGACCTCCAGAAGCAGCCTTTTATCATCCACCAGCAATGCAGAAAACTGCCCTGGTACTGCTGGAAAACCCTTCCCAAAAATCCCTGTGAACAATAAAATAATGGTGGTTCTAAATGCCAGCTGAAGAATGGGGAAGGAGGGAAAAATACATCTGGAAAAACTTGTGGGGCATAGGGTCCCCCAGGCAGCAACATCCTCTATGTCATGGGATATCTACACTACCCCCAAGGCAAGGATGTGGCCAAGAACACCACCAGGACAGAGATAAACTGGCTGGACTCTCACCATCTCTGGCTACTTTCTTTGCAGTACCATCTTCCTCTGTCAGAGGAAAAAAGCTTAGAGTTCAAAGGAAAAAGGCTTTTAAAAGTCCCAAGCTTACACATTACCAAGGAAAAAGCATTGGGCAGGTTATAATTAGTGTGTTAAATACAACCCCAGCACCATAAATTCATTTCAAATACAGCTGAACCCTACAGGGGTAGCAGTAAACCTACTAAAACTAACTTTTAGAGCAAAATCTGATTTTTGTCTCATTATATTTCTTCTGCTGAGCTGCACATCTCCTCACATACCCTCTCAGATATGCACATAAACCCTAAACAGCAAATATTACTGTGACACGATTTCAATAGGATGCTCAAAATAGGTCTAAAGGAATCCTTAATATGAGACACCCAGAGAACTTACCAAGTGAGCTGTTAATTTTGATTGAGAAAAAATTTCCTGCAACAATGAACAAAGAAATGCCAGTGAACTCATTTTGGGGAGACTTGAGGGAACACCACTGCTTTTATGCCATCACCAGAAGAGCCAGGATGGCAGCAGAAACACTGCAGCAGCTACTGGAATTGTGGGTGCTTTGTAGCCATTTCTGCAAGCAGAGTGATGTGACACAGGGACTTTTGCCACCCCGGTAGAGCATCTACAGCAGGAGATGACAGGCACGGGCTCAGCCTGCGTGGCACAGATAAAGACAATACAAATGCAAGCTCCAGGAATAACCTCTTGGATAATTTTATCAAACAGATTTTGTTTCCATGCATTATTTATCCACATCTACATTTCTGTGAAAATGGCCTAATTTAAATTAATTGATGCTTTCCTATGGGTATTTGTTAGAAATCAGAACTGCACATCCACTAGTTTATGTTATATTTGTAGCTTTGTGTCATCACAGGTACCCAATAATTATAAGTGCAACTTTTTAAGGCAAATAAATAGCAAATAAGGACTTAATTTACTTNGGGTCAGAAGTCTGAGTAAAAAATGTACTGCTTTTTCGGTCCTTCCCCTGCTATTATTTCTGAACCAGTGCATTTATTTAAGATGGAGTGTTCTACAGTGATAAAAAACAAAATGAGATAGCTCAGAAATTAAAAATTTAACTTCTGAAAGATGCTTCCATAACTGGAATTCATAAGGATTTAATAAAAGTCCTCATAAAGTTCTTTTAGGATGACAACAGGAATTATTCCTTCTCTTCCTCATCTGTGATCTTCTCTTTACTTGCACAGTGTATGTTAAAGAAAACAGCCCAGTTTTGTAGGGAAAAACTCATCATAGACCCCCTTGTCCAGGCTTCATGGATCCTGTACCACCCATCTCAAATTCCCTTCCTGCCCTACCACACACCAAAGATGAATGGTTTTTCCCCAGGTTTTGAGTTTGTTCAAGCCAGAGGTGAAGGTGCAAAGAGATTTATTCCCATTTCTGGCCAATTATATCTGATGTCTCTCTAGAAATAAAAGCCGCTGCAATGTCCAGCATGGGTCAGTTGATTGGTTGAGCCATTTGTTGTCTCTGGTCACGCAGCAGGGGAAAAGAGGCAGCACTGATGATGTTTAGGGAATGATTCTTGCAAAATCAGAGCTCCTAAATGTCAAATAAAGGCCAAACAGAAGTAAAAATACAAGACCATACTTGCAGTTTTGAGAGCCCCATATTAGAATGAAGTGTTTGGCTGCACACTGGTTTGATACAATTCTGCCCCAGACACTGCAGGTGCCTCCAGCTTTGGTGGAAAGCTGTGGGTGTTAGTGCTTGGCTCGCCCTGAGAGGAGCTCAGGAAGGAGCAGGGAGCCAGCACAGTCCCTTCTGGAGGCCAGCCCTAGAGCAGAGGCACAGCAGAGCTGCCCAGGGCTGAACAGGCCAGGGAGGGCAAGCTCACAGGGAGAGAGGCAGGAAAGGATTTTATCTGCTGCAGGCTGTGGCAGGAGCACCCAGCCTTCAGTAGGCACAGAATCACAGAATTTGGGTACCCTGTGTGTGCTTTCACAACAGTATCACAGATGGCTTAATCCGAGGAAAATGCTGGAGTTTCAAAGGTTTAAGAACACTCTGGTAGGAGATGGCAATGGCACAACAGCTCTTCAGGCCGTGCAGGTGTCAAAGCACTCCGTGTTTGTTTCCAGCCTCCCCTCCCTGCAGCAAACAGGCTGCCTTTGCCTACCTCGCTGCTTCTGCCCTCCTCCCTTCTCCTTAACCTCCCACAGCTGTGGAATTCTGGAAGGTCACCTCCCAGTACAGCACCATCTTTTCCCCTGTGCTCCACAGGCAACTCTAAAATGCAACAGTCTCAGTGCAGGAAGAACTGCTGCTCTCCTGTTATTTCCAGCCTGACAATGGACATTTGGACATGAATGGATCTGATGGAGCACCACGCAATATTTTTTGTGATAGCTTCATATATTTCCCTTTGAATAGGATGACAAACTACTGTCTGTGCTTCCAGCAGATCCAGCCTATCACCTCTGCCCTCAGACCAACCTGAACTGTGCTGTAACTCCATTTTCCATATGGAGCAAACACGATTCAAAGCAGTTTCAGGGTTTACACCTCTAAAAGGAATGAGTTTCATGATAAATACCACACATCTCATCAATTACTGCTTTTCCTCCTTTTTATTTTGAAGGACAAAAATGGAAAATAGTTTTCATACAGTCCACGGAGTCAAAATCAGAAAAATAAGGTCAATACTATTTATACAGCTACATATTTGCCTCAAAAAGCAGTGAATACATTCCTAATAATGGCAAATCAGAACTAGAAAATAAAAAGTCTAATTTTGAACTTGTTCCCTTTATAAATAAATTGCAAGAAGATAATGCATTTCTCCTATATTTTCCAGTGGAAGCTGTGCTGCTCCCAGCAAAGCAATGGAAGCTGCAATATTAAGCTTGCTGCTTACTCATCAATTTTCATGTGAGAGTCTCATTGGCAAGAGGCCCAGCCACAGAGAGGAGGCTATTGTAATCACTATTTCTACCCCAAACAATGTTGACTATTTAATTATTAAAGTATTTATTTCCAAGTAGTTATTTTCTACCACTGGGTCTGACAGAACTGAGAGAGCTCCTCTGTGCACAAGTAAACCCAAAGAAAGGTTGATCACTGAAAAATTACTTCAATTTTCATGTTTTAAGCTGGCTGTGTTCTTAAATACAATTTCAGTTCCTGTGCTGGCAAGAAGCTGATATGAAGCATTGAACTTGTTATCAGGCAATGAAAAAGCTGAAGTCCCACATTTTGTTCCCAATTTCAGTCATATTTTTTCTCATATTGCATTTTTCATTCCCCAGTTAAGTGAGGCAAACAATATTGAGAGTATTCACAAAGGTTTGAAAAACTATTTCTGTTTGTAAAAATAGGCATTTGTTTTTGCCTGACAACCCTGTGTGGCTTGGTGATAGGCAGGAGAAAAGAGAATTAAATGCACAAATATGCTATTAATAGATAAAATATTTTGCTTTCACTGCTTTCTGTACCTGCCAGGTAATTTTAAATCTGGTATCCATGCATGTATTCAACATGGAAAGGGAAGTTTCTAAGCATCTAAAAAATGGTTTGGACTTGCTCATATCTTGCTGCTTGGGTCAGTGTTGGAGGTGCTGCTCCTGTTCCAGGTGACAGCAAAAGGCCCCTCACAGCAGCCCTTGCTCTACAGACCAGGACATGCAGCCAAGGACCAAGAGCAATCTCTAGAACAGTTTAGATCTATGGCAAAAACTCAAGCTGCAATGCCTCTGTAGTGTCAAGAATCGTATTCCTTCAGTGCATTCAAGTATTAAATTAGTTCAGCCTCTGAAGGTAGTGGCCACTGTCCTTACAAGAAAATATGTCATTTCAGCAAACTCCACTGTTGCCAAAGAGCCTCATTTATCCTGATATAAATCTGGAATAGACTACTCATTTCAGGCCTCTCTGGACTGAGAAATTCCAGCAACTAACTCAGGTCCTGGACCATTTTGGGTGTTTGGTGGTGTTTCAGCAACAGCTGACCAATGTCTAAAGCTCACAGAATTTTAACAACCCTCACTCAGCTGTACTGCAGCAGCAACCAGAGTATGGAATAAAAGTGCTTATTAGCACATATATTATAATTACTACATTTGCAAAGAGTTTATCTCAAGCTGTCAACTCGTGCTTTTTGTGTCATTGTGCATTCTGCTGTGTGAGCCTGTGCAGTTGGGCAGTGCCAGGCACACAACATCAATCCTGAATAAACAGGAGGTCACAGCACTCACATCCTCAGAGCTATTAGAGAAATTGCAGGCTTCATCCCATCTCAAATCCCAGCGCTCACTTAAAAGCTCCAACCATATAATTAAATGTAGGGCAGCTTAAAAGTGGACAATTCTTTTCAGGCTTTGCACAGCACTCCTCAGTGAAGCCTTCAGCAATTCTGCTCTTTTATCTTAGAGGGCTGACAGATGGTTGTCAAAACCAGGAGCTTGCTGGCAAAAAGTTTTAAGGCAGAGAAAAAGGTACAACAGTGTAGGAGGAGATACATAAAAGAGAATAAATCTCTAGCTTGTTTTCTTCAAAGCTAGAATCCCTCTCCTGCCTCAGACACACTGAGGACATGTTTAACCCAGGGTAATTCTTCTGTAGTCTAATGGCCTTACACCAATGAGTATTTTGACCCAAACTGCTTGAGATATGGCTGGAAAAATAACCTTCTATTTTGCTCACTGTCCTGCTGTACAGAGGGAATTCTTTCTTGTCACTCCCTCCAGCTCTCACGTCTTAAGTTTTGTGTAGAAACTCCCCCGTGGCTTCCTTCAGCCCTAGCAGCCACTCCTCACAAGAGCCGGCTGGATAAGCCTGTCCTTTGCTCCCGTGAATCCCACTCTCAGATAAACTGCTGCAAGTGTTGGAAGAGCCTGGCCTTGGCCTTGGGGTCCTGCCATGGTTCTCTTCTCCTCACAACAGAGAGGGACCATCACAATAAATCAAGGGACTGCCTTGAGGCAGGTGTGCTCGGACAAGTTTCCACTTTCACTGCATGCTTTGAAAGCCCAGCGGCACACAGAGCACTCAGCTTATTTTTCTGTAAGGAAAACTCTTCCTGGGACATCAAGGGGAGAGAGGGAGCAACAAGGAGGAAAATGGAACCCTGACATGGGGGGAGAAGCAGGCTGCTCAGGAACAGACACACTGGGCTGTGGCTTTACAAAGCACAGCCCAGCTTGTTTCTCACACGTTATTCCTTTTCAACTCAGATCTATTTTAATCTCAGTAGAACTTGTCTTTTGTCCACTTAGCACAACTAAATCAACTCTATACAAAAAATGAAATCAGATTCATTTGCCATCTTCAATGTATGAATTTAAGTATGTTTAATACTTTTAGTCATTAAACTGTTCTTGAAAATGCTTCAGTGCAAACAGACTACAATAACTTAAATTCCCTTTTATAGTAACCTATACTCTTCTTATCTTTCAGAGGAAAAAGTCCAATGTGTTCTTAATGTTAAGTATTCAGATATTAATTATCAATCCATTCTAGGAGACATCTACATATCTTCTGTTGTGAAATCAATTCATAATTTAATTACTGAAGATTAAAGACTGCCTAATCTATCTGTAATTTTTTTTTTAGTCAGTGTAAAAACCAGTGAGACACTGCATCATTAAATGAGAGGATCAAATTCATGGCAATGACTAAGAAACTTCAGTCAAAGCAAAACAACAAAAATGATTTAAGCGGACACCTAAACCTCTTCTATTTGACAAGTTTTCTATTTCAGATGTTTTATCATTATGCACTGGGAAAGATGTATTTTCTATCCAGTTTGGCATTCAGCTAATTTTTAGGCCAAAGAAAGAAAAGACAAAACCAAACATACCCAAACCACCAAGGTCCTTTGTACTGGACAATTTTCATTTCCTCAAGGAATTTCCATGTAACTCGAGTACTTAAGATATTTAGGAGCAACAGATTATCCAATATATGAGATATAACCAAGAAAATAATCCCCATTTAAGCACTTGATTCTCACCCCACTTTGCTCTTTCCTTTTTTGCAGGGCATGACTCTCCTTCCCCAGCACTTTTGCTGAAGCCAAATCTGCTCTGGACCACATGCTATCACAGTGATTAATCCGCATTATTTCTGTATTACTAAAAGCAAATTCCATATTTTCCACATATATGGGCATGATGCAAACCTCTGATGTCATCAACAGGATGATTTAACCCAAATTCACACCAACTGCAGCTTGATTTTTTGATTCTTGATACAAATGTCTCTTATTCACGCAAACAGATCAAACTTGAGGAAGACTTCATTTCCCACATCTGTGTCCAGGACTTTCCAGGGAGATGTGCAAACAAGGAATAAATCCATGCAGTATTTATTTCACTCTCAGAGTAGCCTGACATTCTGGATCCATCCATAATAAACCAGCAGAGCAGGCACTTCAGTGCCCAGAATTCCTGGGAACTTGCAAACATAGAGGAAAATCCAGAGTCCAGTCCAGCTGTTGGTGACAGCAGTACAAACACATCCCTGCTAGAGCCAGGGGGAATGCTGAGTAAGAGAGAGAGGAACATCTTATCCTTCTAGTGCAGCAGCTTTCGAAAACTTTTATTACTTTAAAATTAGATTCCATCTCCCTGCTGTCCTACTTTTTTGTTTCTTTTTTTTAAAATCATATTGGTATCAAAACACAACACGGAGCTTTTCAGCCACCATGGGTAGAGCACAGTTGCACAGCCTGTGCCACGAGTGGGATCCCTGAGGTGACACCTCACTCCTCCAGTCTCTGACACAGAGATGAGACATTGGATGCAGGGTTGGAACAGTGATTTCTGCCAGCCCCAGAGGAAAAGAGCCAATTCCTGTCTCTCCACAAGTCAAACAGGTTGATTCCCCACCTCTCAGCACCCCACAGACAGCCGTCACTCTGCTGTCTGACACCCAGGCCTGGCCACCCTCCCTTCCTCGGTCACACAATAAATTGACCTGAAGAAGCTCATGTTTTCTTGATTCCCAACTGGGAAGTGCTTTCTTCTTCCAGACACCTAGAACTGTACATAATTCCAGTCATAATTCCAAGGAGCCCTTCCTGATAACAAGAAACCCCATGAATATTGACATAAAAGATATCCTGGACAATGAACTCCAGTTTTGCTCCTTGACCTCCCACTGTTGAATGGGGTATAGCAGAGCTGCCAAAGTAGAACTGGGACAGCTCAGTCAGGCCAAAGGGGAACATCCACTTATTTATGCTATTACACAGCAAATATTGAACTCTTGAGAGGAATATGGGCCAAAGGTAGTAAAGCAGAAGCAGTGGGTTCTGTTCACCCCTCTGGCACAGATGCACAGAACTTTATCTGTGGGTATATTATCTATACACTCAGCAAACATGCCTGTGTGTGCCTCTCAGAAAGCAGCTCCTCCTTTAATAACAATTAACCAAATTCAAACCATCACCCATTCCTTCTAAGTTATTTTTGCCACTGGAGACATAAACGATGAAAAACTTCCCAGCGCTGTTTGCAAATACTGAGCTTGAATTTCCAAATCAGGCACCAGTCCATGGAAACAAACCAGTGCAGAACAGAAATCCTTGTGATGTAGCCAAACATCCTGCAAGCAGCAGGTGTCCTCTCAACTGGTGTAGCATCATTAACACACTTACAAGAAAAAACCTCCTAATGTAATGGATATGGGCAACAATTTAAAATAGTGCTTCTATCACTATTCATGTGCTAGTCATCCTGCACTTAACAGCCACAGGCACCTGGAAAAGCTCAGAACACTCTGTATTTGGGAATTTAAGTGAGCTGGAAGCTGGGTAAGTGGCAAGCCAAAAGTAACAGCTGATATGAATCTTCATTCTGATTCCCAGGGAATTAATACTGAAGAATGTATATTACTAAGATTTGCTAATTTGGGATTTCTTCTTTTCTTGGTTCTTCACTATTTTTCAAATATATTTAGAAAAAGATGCATTCTTCCTGTTGGAATTTAACATCTTTGTTTCAGCACAGAGCTGAAATTAACATGAGGGTAGTAAATTAAATTCTTAGATTTTTTTTAAAACAAAAGGGAAAACCTGAATTTAGTAGCAAGAGACAAGCCCCTTGTTGCCTCTCTCATCTTTATTTATTTCTTTTAAGAGAGAGCAGAATCTACTACAGTCTGTCTTTCCTGTTCAATTTACAGAACAGGGTTGGTCTGCCCAACCCATTTCTTTGGCATTCTCATGGGGACACACTACAGCTGGCAGGATAGAAATCTCATGGAAAATATTTCATTTTATGGAAATGAAAAGTCAGATGTAGAGAAACATAAACATGAGCTGTATCTCTGTATTGCTCCTTGAAGCCAAGCAAGCTTCAAGGAAACCTCTCAACCAGGTAACAAAGGTAAATAAAAACTAGAAAATTGATTTAGGAACCTTTTTTTTTTTTTCAGAACTCTTGAGATTCTTTTTGAAGACAAAGAAGCATTTTAATTCAAATTAATAATTAACATATTGCATGTGACAACTCAGTTCTGAAGTCTGGGGTGTGTGGTAGAGCCGCGTTATATTTCCTCTGACTGCTGCTATCACTTAATCTCTAGGAATCTTCTTCAAATACTGGGGATTGATGATCTCAGGAAACCAGTTTAGCATTAAGTGTTAACAGCAGAAAGATTAAATTATGATTAGGTAAACATAAACAAATCATAGACTCCTCTGCAGCAGTGGCTGCTGTGCCTCCCTGCCAATTTGCAATCAATTTTTCAGTAATCTCCCTGGGCCTTTTTGCAATTTTCCTGACATACACCTGGCATGGGCTGCACCCTGAGCCTGCTGTGTCAGCCCACTGCACCCTGGGCAGTGCTTGTGTGATTTCCAACAAATTCCATGTGCTTCTCCTGCCAACAGCAACTCAAAAGGGAATTCTGAGACCACTCCCAGGTCCCACTGATCTGCACCCAGGTGGCAAAGCTAGCAACAAAGCCAGGTGAAAGAGGATTGCAGTCTCTCCAGGAGGAAGGAATTATTCAAGCCCTTCACATTTCAGCAAGACACGAGGTATATTACAAATTATTCAATGTCCATTCCTCAAAAAATAAGAAATGGAATTTTGATGTTGCAAAAACTCACTGAATTATTTCTATTTTGTATAGATGGTACAAACAGAATGGTTGCCAGCTCCATTACTGATTTTATACCTAGCACAGGACAATGGAATGATTTAGGGACCTTGGAGATCATCTTGCTCAAGCCCCCCTCCAAGGGCACAGCAAAGGGAAAATGTTCATGGAAGCCTCTCAGAAAAAGCAAAAGAGAAAACTACAGAAATTTAGTGACCCAAAACAACTGTAGTGGAAGAAAGGATCCATTCTGAAAGGGCACAAACTTGGGAGGATGATTTTCACAGAGTCTCAATTTAATCTTGAAACTATTTTCACTTTATATGGTCTACTTCCATTCCTCTTGCTTAGAACCCCCAACATTTCAGTATTTTCTGTTTCTCAACATCAAGGAAAAAAAATTCTATCATTTTATTTTAAAGTTCTGGTAAATCTGTGTTTCAATCATCACAGGGAAAAACATCATTTATTCCCAGGCCAAAAGGAGCACAGGGTGCACTTAGAGTGCATTAGGATTCCATAAAATGGGCTCCATATTCAGCTCTGCAGGAGCCTATTGATCATTGCCAAGAAGTGACCATTAACTGAATCTCCAATTAATTCTCCAATGCAGCAAAAGTGAGTGTTTGTGTCACCACAAGAGAAGAATTCCCCTGAGCAAAGCACAGAAATCTGGCCACAAATTATATTTTAAGAAGAAAAGGAAAATATCTACTTCCAACAGACAGGAATTTATATTTTTTGTTTAAATTATTATTTACCAAACTTCTCTTACAAATACTGATACAGCCCAGTATGGCCAGTAATAAAATTATTTTTATAGAACAGAATTTTAAAATAACCAGAATTTTAAAATAATCAAAGTGAAATATACAAATTGAAGGGGTTTTTTTTGGAACTATTAAAAAAAAAAGGTAAAAAAGGGTTGAAGTCAAGATTCAATTAATCAGCCAATATTTTTGAGGTTCCAGCTTCAATGAGGTCTGTGGATGCCATCACCCTGAAAGTTTTAAGTTACCATTAACCTTGGTCCAGCTGTGCCTCACCACAACCAAGCTGGGCTCATGTCAGTCACTGCTATAAATCAAACTTTATGTACCCTTCCCAGCACAAAACACAGCAGAGAAGTTAAATATAAAGGATCAAATTAGGAAATCCACATTATTGAATAGTATTGAACATTTCTCTTTAACATTGGGCAGTCACCCGGCATTCCTGAGGACAGGGAGAGAGTAAAGACAACCACCACTGCTTTATTTCTGACATTAAGTTTTAAATACTCAGAAGAAAAGAAACACTAGAAATGTAACAACCTTCAGTATTTGGTGTTAAGTAATATTAAGTGACAAACTCAGTACTTATAATTCTTTTTTCCTGCTCTAATACCAGTGTGACTGACATTTTTCCATTTCCATAGCATCAAGTCTGTAATGCTTAAAAAATCTTGTGAAATACAGCACTCAGCTTTGTGAGTTATCAGCATACAGGGAGAATAATGCCTGTGTCACCAGCAACCTTGTGTGTCACCCAAGGGTAAAACATCCAGCATTCTTCCTTTTCTCCGCCTGCTTGATACCTTTAAAAACACAGGCACTGCTCATCAGTTTCCCAGAATTATTTCTCTCACCTCTCTGGACTTGCTCAAGAGTGAGAACAAGTCTGAGATATTTGTGTGCTGCAAACCAACCTGTCCCTAGCTGGATCCACTCCATATCTCTTGCTGCTGGGACACATTACAGGCACAGACTGGCACCATTTGATTTTTCAAAAAAGATTCCTTTGGTAGCTAACAGATAATTACACCCACTTTTCCCTGAAAAAAAAAAAAAAAAAAAAAAAAAAAAAAAAAAGGGGGAGTCATCACCGTTGANAGTGGGAATGTCATCCCTGTTAAAGGATGCTTTTCCAGGCCTCAGCAATCCCCTCTTTATTTATGCTGCATTTTCCCTCACCTGTTGTTAAAGAATGCAGATGGCCGAGACAATAGAAGAAGGGGGGGAAGAAAAAAGGAAATTGAAAGAAAAATATTATTTTCTTCCCCAAAATTCTATCTAACTTTCATGCAGTGAGAGAGACCTGTAGGAGGCTTGTGCAGCATGGTGTGCCACAGCCAGCAGCTCATCCTGGATCACAGACATGGGGTGCCACACAGCCTCAGCCTGCAACTAAATTGCTCTGGGGCAGCCTTCGTTAGACATCAGGCATTTTGATGCCATAATGAACTTCCCAGAGAGGTTTGGAGTGTCCATCCCTGGAGGTGTCCCAGGAAGGTCTGGATGTAGCACTCAGGGCTCTGGGCTGGGGACAAGGTGGGCATTGGGCACAGCTGGGACTCCAAGGTTTTTTCTAATTTAAATTATTCTGTGTTCTTGAAACACAGCCAGGAGCCTGAAGACTGAAAATTTTTCTCTCACATGGAAACAGGATTTGGTTCTTAGAATGGCTGAGTATACTGAACTCCTGGAGACTTCATATCATAGATAACTGTGGCCGGCCCTTCTCCTTCTCCTTCTCCTTCTTCTCCTTCTCCTTCTCCTTCTCCTTCTCCTTCTCCTTCTCCTTCTCCTTCTCCTTCTCCTTCTCCTTCTCCTTCACTATTTATTTTTATTTGGTTGGTTTGGTTTGGGAGATTTATGTCTCTTTTTTTAATGTATAGTGCTGCTTTAGGCCCATTTTCTCCTCATTTTCACATGAATTCTACTTCTATTCACTACAATTTGCCATACAATGACAAACAAGCTGTCAAACCACCTGATACCAGTAGATCTTCTCCTAAACTTTCTTAAAACTTTCTTAAAATGTGTGGAAACCATTTAAAAACTAAAAAGCTTAATAACATTCTCTTCCTTTGAGTTTCCAATCCCCCATGAACATCCTCAACCTCTTCTCCTACTGGTGTACCTCAGAACGTATCTTCTGTTCAGAGCAGAAAATTATGTATGGAAAGGAAGTCTTGAGCAACTTAAATTGTGACCAATATGATTCCCTTTTTTCCCCTCACTCCCTTTCCACCAAGTGTAGCTGGAGGTGTCTCCCAAAGGTACAACTGCATCAGGAAAAATAATTACTTGTGCTGTTCACAGGTGTGGGGTACAGATATCTCCACTGAGAAGCTGCACTTCTACCTAGCAAAGGAAGGTATGCACATCCAGCACAAGCATCCTCTCAGAGGCTGCCTTTCAACACCTGAATGCTGCATTATCAAATCTGTGTGGCACAGTCCTGGGGACACCAGTGGCTAACTGCCACCGAGATGAAAGAAGCTAATTTGGCACTGCTCGTTTCAGCACACCCAAAAATGCATTTTAGGAAGACTTGTAGGAAAAGGAGCATCTTGAAACATCATGGGAGAAATTAAATACTCCTCTCTCAGCAGCATTAGGTAAATGATAATGAAAGCTGAATAACAAAGTAATTATTACTACTAATTTTTTTTAAAAAAAGAAAAATAGAAAACTACCATGTCTGTTTCAAAGACACAGATGTTATAATTTTTCTTTACTGAATGCAGACTGCTTTAATTTTTGTTAGCTGATAACCTAACACAGCTTTAATGCTTGTAGTGCATTGAAAAATATTTTTGCAACATGTACAAAAAGTCCATCCTATCTAGACTCTAGGCATACTCAAATCAACAGAACTGGCCTTATTCCAGAACAGATTTTCAGTGCTTAATCAGGAATCTGCAAAAATTTACAAACAAAATGTTTTACAGTACATCTGCATTTGGAAAGTGGTTTTCAGCTTTTACACAACAGGTTCTTTTTACTGCATGGTTTTATTTCATTAGAACCACAGCATGGTTTGGGTTGGAAGTACCTTACCTCGAGATCATCTCATCCAATCCTGCCACAGACTTCCACTAGATCAGGTTGCTCAGAGACCCATCCAGCCTTTGGCAGCTCCGTTTCCCATGTTTTATATAAGCTATCTATAATTTCACAACATAAATGGAAGTTATAAAGGGTTTTGTATAAAGACTTTGCATAGAATGAGGATCCCCCACAAGACACACTGAAATGCCCATCTATTCTGTTTATTGCTTCCAGCCCAGCCAAGGGGAGATTTTCTAAAAGGAAAGAAGGTGACAAATTGCCAGTAAAAGCCCAAGATAACATTTTCAGGAATTCTTTAAAAAAGACAATTTTAAAAAGTTTTCAAGTAGATTAAAAGATTCATGGAAGTTTTATCACTAAGTCAGCTGAGATCAGGAAAACAAATTGTAGACAAAAGGAATCCCAAAAGAAATCTGAACTAAATCCTCTGTACTGTGGCTAAGCAGCTGCTTGTCCTCACCAGATGACATTTCAGTTCCATTTTAACTGTGAGGGGTAAAGGAGGAGTGTGAAAAACGAAGTTCACTTCTCTGTTATAGTTTAAAAGTTTATTAACAAATAGATAATAAGGAGAACATAATAAAATAAAAAGCAGCCGGCCGGGTGTCTCTTGGCATGTTACCAAAAGAACACACCGAACGTAAGATTCTTTTCGTTATATGCATTGACTTGTTACATATTCATACACCTTCATGCATTATTCAACAACAGCCCCCCTTCCAAATGGCCTGTCCACTTCTTTGGTCATAAATCTTTCTCTCCAGACATCCTGTTTTTCTCTCCGGATAAGATTTATCTCAAGGATGTGAGAGATTCCCCTTCCAAATGGCCCTGGCCTGTCCACTTCTTTGGTCATAAATCTTTCTCTCCAGACATCCTGTTTTTCTCTCCGGATAAGCTTTATCTCAAGGATGTGAGAGATTTATTATCTGTTTAAAAACCAGAATCCTGTGAGAAAAATGCTTACAACACTTCTAATTTACTAGTACAATCTTAAACGACTAAATTATTTTCATTCTAATATTTGCGAAAAGCCAACTATCTAATAATTATCTATAACAAGGAGTGAAGCACACATTAAATTGTATATATAATGGTGTACATATGGTACCATAAATTAGTAACACCTAAGCTTGTCTTGCAGCTTTTGGCTCCCCAAACTAAAGAGCCAAAACATTGGCCAGGAGCAGGGTGGGTGCAGGCAGCCCCTCCTCCCCTGTGTGCAGGAGCACAGCATCCCACAGGCACCAAGAACTGTGGAAAACAAGGAAAGTCTTTATAGCCTCAGCCCTGCTGAACCCCAAAAACTTCCCAAAGTTTCTGTGGCCCAGCAACTGTGCAGGACGTTTATCTTATTGCAATGAGTCTCAGGGGATCACATTTAATTTCAGTCCCTGAAGTTAACACCATTAGAAGATACATTTCCTTGATGATTAAAAATTAACCACAAAAGTATTTCAAAGCTTTGGAAATAACTCCAAACTAATGGAGGACTAATTGCTTCGCTACATGTCTTCATATAATAATGCATAAAAAATTGGTGTCAACTGTCTTATGTCAACTCCTGCATCAGTTAATTACATGTTTGCCATTAGTCATCCACAGACACAATTAAAACAGGAGAATATTGTTACAATTAGTTTTCTGGTTTAGAGCAAGAGACAACTGAAGGAAGTGATAAAACTTGGTTGACTTTTTTTTGTTGCTAAATTGTCACAGTCATTAGTACCATTTTAGGAATCAGCTCCATGGGCATCTGGCTGATAGGAATTAAATCTCTGAGCCTTGATTCACCTTTACAAAGCCCTGGGACTTCACAAATGCAAGTTGACAAATTTCAATTTGTTCCCTCTTAGTTTCTGAAATATCAACATTTAGTTATTTATCAGATTAAATACACTGGAATTTCTTGCAGCAAAAAGTCTAACACATGAAATTAGGAGGCAACCACTGTCTCTTTTATCATGGAAATAAAGACCAAGTAGGACTGGAGAGTGGGAACCTTCATCCCCCCTGACTGATGGGGAATAATCTGCATATCAGAAGTTTGAAATCAGATGTAGTATCTGCCCAAATGCCATTTGAGCCCTATCTCGTGAGCAAATTCCATGGAAACAGCTCCACTGAATTCCCTTAGTTTCTTACACAAAGAATTAGCTTGATTTTAAAAGCTGATTTCTTTGTTGAGTTTTGGGGTGTTTTGTTTTTTTTTTTTTTAACAAAGTATGGATACATCACAGCATTTCTATCTCTGAAGCTTCCCAAAAAATAAGAAAGACATACAAATAAGATATACAAATGATAGATAGATAGATAGATAGATAGATAGATAGATAGATAGATAGATAGATGATAGATAGATAGATGATAGATAGATAGATAGAGATAGATAGATAGATAGATAGATAGATAGATAGATAGATAGATAGATAGATAGATAGATAGATAGATAGATAGATAGAGGTATAAGGTAAATTGTATTAAATACAATACAAATAAGAAATGCAAAGAAAAAGAAAAATACCTGGTCTTTTAGAACTAGAGCTGCTTCTCCCTGGCTCCAAATTGAAGTTACTGCTCCAGAAAGGCTGGAAGTCAAAACCAGCTGACATTAAACAAGTAAAGAGATAGAGAGAACACCAGGAGCTATTCCAGAGTCAAGGGATACGACAAGGCAATACCTTGGACTTTGAAGCATTCCCTCCCAACCTTCCAGAGAATTAAATTTTTATAACAAAATAGAACAAAACATACACAGAACATAAAAATCACCACCACAGTAAATGCATGCATACCTAAAAATATAGATGTTTATCTATGAGGGCAAACCTTCTCAGAAAGATCTTACTCTAAAACTGTTTCTGCAAGGAAACGGAACCAAAACTGGAGGGAGGGTGTAATTTTTATATTAATGAAATTAGAAGCTGGATATCAAAAATCTCCTGACACAGTAATTTCTCTATTTTTAAACACAATAGCTTATATTTATTTTCAGTTCTCCAAAAGAAAGAGATTACTGAAGTTGAAGGATGAGCATGATTCCACACAAGAACAGCATTTCACTGGCAAAGCAAACTCAGGACTTTTTAGGGTCCCTCCAACAAACATTTCTGCTTTTGCTATATTGAAAAGAACTGCCGCACAGAATTTCTGAACTGAACCTCATCAGTTGCCTTAAAATAAAAATATAAAATAAAATAAAATAAAATAAAATAAAATAAAATAAAATAAAATAAAATAAAATTAGAAAAAGGAAATAACAATGAAATTTTTAAAAATCCACCTTCATGACAGTATCCTCCCTCACCCCAAAGACCACCTGGAAAAACAAAATGTAAGAGGACGCAGGACACCAGGTCCTGGAACTCCAGGAGCCTTGAGCCCCAATATAAGCAGAATATGTAAGATAAATAAACAAGGCAGACTCTGGTGCCCACACACCTGTCCTGAGCACAAACCCTTCTGTAGGTGCAGCCCAGCCCTGGTCCCACTGCAGGGGATGTGACAGCAGGAGAAGCCTGAGCTCGGCCATGGGCACAGCTCCTGCCGCACCAGGAGAGCAGCCATGTCCGCACCCACAGCAGGCATAGCTCCTTCCCTATGCCAGGAGAGCAGCCATGTCCGCACCCACAGCAGGCACAGCTCCTTCCCTGTGCCAGGAGAGCAGCCATGTCTGCACCCACAGCAGGCACAGCTCCTTCCCTGTGCCAGGAGAGCAGCCATGTCCGCACCCACAGCAGGGCAGCGAGTTCAGCCCTGCAGGGCCAGCCCAGCTCAGCCCTACAGGGCCAGGCCTAAGCCAGCTCTTCCTGCAGCTCTGAGCATGACCTGGCAGTCCCAATGAGAGCTGAGCCAAGCAAAAGGAACAGCCCCAACTGGAAACAGTCATAGGGCACCTCTCACTTCATGATGAACTTCACTTTCTAAGATATTTTCCAGATTTTCTCCTCGGAATTCCGGAGAGTGAAGCCTTTCCAAACTGCTATGTATTTCCCTGGAGTGAGCACAAAACATTATGGCCATGGAAAGGAGCAACAAGCTGCAGCAGTGCAGTTGCCAGCAGGGATGTGAAGGGCAGGACTCTGCTGTGGTGGCGCTTCCCTCACAGGGCTGAGCTGGGGCTCAGCCTGTCCTGGCTGGGACAGGCTAGGAAGGACATTCCAGCCTGCTCTGAGAGATGCCTGGGTTAGTGACAGCCATGTTCATAAAAACAGAGCCTGTTCCCCGAGTTCACATGACATGGCTGCTCTCTGCAGCCTGGACTCAGGTCTCTGCCGCAACAATGGGAATCCCTCCATCCCTGCACACACACCCCAAACACCTCAGCAGAAAAAGGGATAAACATCTGCAAGCAGAGCCTGTCTCACATTTTAACCCATCCCTGGCTGAAATCAAAACGAAGCAATGTGATTGGCATTTGCACACAGAGAACCTCATGAGTGCTGGTTCCACTGGACTGCCAGGTCACTCTTAACACAGAATGTCATTTCACGACCACCTGAAGCACACAAGATGCTGAGATGCCATTTTTTGATTAAAATTAATTTTAAACTTTCAAAAAGGTTGAAAACAAAAATCAGAGTGTGGGGAATGCCAGAATCAGGAAAAGGGAAATCCCTGGTGTAAGCAACTAAACACATGACAGCTTTAGACTCTCACATCCCTCAAGCCATTCTTTGTCATTATCTAACATATTCTTCTGGAAGTAAGGCTTCAAAATCAGAAACATGATTAGAAAAGTTGTTTAAAGTGCTCCTCTCAACCTTCTCTCATATTTTAAAAAGCTTCTCTGAATAAAAGGGTTTAAAAAATCATGAAGAAGTTTTAAACACTAAATGCTCTCTCTATTTAGAGTTACAAATTATTAATTTTACATCCAAAACTGTGAAGGTACAGTACATAAATCACTACAAAATATGCTCTTACTCTGCAAGGTTGAAATTCAGTAATTTGAATAATTTTTAGGAAAATATAACGTTCTTTTTGTTAGTAGGGCCCCAGAGAAAATGCCATTTTAAAATTCATGTGTAAAAATCTGTAGCCGTGGCTCAGATTTGTGCTTGTCACAGAGCACTGCAGGGTGTTAATTCCCCAAGGGAGCAGGAACAACCCAGCTTTTGGTTTGCTGTTGAGGATGGGATAGTCCAGAATAGAATTTCACACAACTAAGCAGATGTTAATAGCTTATGCCACTCGATTGAAAAGTCAAATACAACAGATTTTAAAAATCAAATAAACACAACTCAACTTGGGTTATGGGGCTGGGGCAGCAGCAGGTTCAGGGGAGCTCTGAGCTCCCCAGGCTCGGGGTGACTTTGCTCAGTGCTGCTTAGAGCCAGCGCTGCACGGCGGAAGTGGAATGGTTTCCAGTGCCATCACATACCAAACTGCTGCTGTGGCAAAGCCAAACCATGAGGAAAATTAAAATCAAAGCTTTTACTGTTGAGCCTGGGCAATGAACCACATTAAAATTACATTCAGCATTTCCACCAGCTAAACTTCCTTGGATTGCAGGGAAGAACTCCATCTACTTAGTAACTTGGATTTAATAACTCTTTCTGAATGAAGAGAGAAACAAATGCACACAGAGAGATTTAATAAATTAAGCTGAAAACTTCCTGAAAAAATAATGCAGTTCACAGAAGTGGGAGGGGAAAAGAAAAAGAGAAAACAAATTAATCATTTAATGTCATATATAAGAACAATGAGATGGAATTGTGTGAAAATAAATCTAAGATGGATCATTCAAATACCCAACTTAAAATATCCTAATAGTCAATAAACACAATAGTTGTCCCAACTTACTCTGCTTTTAATTAGTAACTTCTCTCAAGTAAACATCACCCAACAGGCAATATAATTTCCTGTGTATTTCTTATGAGAACAGTTTCAGAGCTGTTTATTGCTAAAGAAGAATTTGGTTACTAGAGATCAAAATATATAATAAAATTTTAAATTGTTGTTAAGTAAAACACAAATATGCCCCATCTTAAAGGTCATCTTTCCCCCACCAAAAAAAAAAGCAGAAAACCCCTAAAAAAACAAGCTGCACTATATTTTGTGTTTATTTATATACCTGACTGCATCTGCTGTCACAGTTTTGGGATTTTTTTTTTTCCCAAGAAACATCTGCTTCCTGATATTTGGCATTGTCGTTTACAAGTAAAATGCAGAGGTATAGAATGTCAAAGACCTGCTGCAAATACTAAATGCTAATTTTCATGTTCTCCTATCAAAACTAAAAATCTCATTAGTAAAGATATAATTTGAGTTTTATTCACCAGTCCTGTCCTGGTCCTGTCTGCAGAAGAGGAGTTAATGGCCAAATCCTCATCCTGAATTCATTAACGATTTGGAGGTTGATTGCTGGGGAAACAGGGCAGAGACCCATAATTTCTATGCTCCAGTTTTACTGATAGTCTTTGCATACACAGAATTTGGTCTGTATTCCAAATTTCCAACTTCTCCAGTGCTCAGGACAGTTCATTCCAGGTACAGGAGTCAGTACCACACATTCCGTCAACTTTTGGCTTGATCCTCAGAAATGAGATGCTCAATTCCTTATGGGAACAAGGTTTATTTTGCATCATAATTTAAAGGGCTGCAGAGCCCTGCTGTGAGCTCAATCCCGTGTGCGCCCACTGTGGGGTCCTGGCACTTCCTGCAGCAAGAAAATAACCCCAAAACCAGCCCACGACTGCAGGTCTGCATCATTCGCCATTCCAGTAATTAAACCTCATCCTCCCCCTTAATAAATAAATAATGAACGGCAGAGAACTTTAATATGAAATTAAAAAGTAAAGTGAACACTACCTTAAGGGAAATTTCCTCATATACATTTAAGGTTACTGTAAGACCAGACACAAGTGGCACCAGGACAGTCCCAGTTTATTTGACTAACAAATTCTCCTTTTAACAGCAAGGCACATTTGCTTCCAGCAGAGACACATTTAAGAAAATCTTGATGTGACATAGCTGTTGCCCTGAGGTGCAATTCTATAACCTTTATGAACTGCAAGACGTGAAGCTAGGATTGCTATTCTGCAATTAAAATAATTGTAAAATAGTGTGTGTGCACAAAGAAGTGACTCAAGGTTACAAGGGCAAACTAAGATTTTTCTAATTCTTAACCTTCAAGACCTAACTTTTAAATAACTTGTAAGGCAGAAAAGCAGTTTTTTAACCTTGATACTGCGAAGATAAAAGACTTTTCCTAATATGTATTTAGAGTTGGCAAAATACCTATATCCAAGCTTATCTCCTAGAACACTGATTACAGACGAGATGCTGCACATTATTTGAACGCTGCTGTATCCTGCAGATAAATGTCCGCAAAAGTGAGCAGATCCCAGCTCCAAGTCCCAGATGAATTTTGAAATGAGGGCTCTGGAGCACAATGCCCAAAAGAGGCTGAGACCTGTCATGTTGACAAGTGTCAGATGTTGATTTGTGCACCAGGGCTGGTGATTAAAAGGGCGCTACACCCAGCGAGCTGCTGCCTCATTTCCAAACTTTGGGTTTCCAGAACTCCTGCTTCTTCCAAGTATTTGATACCTTCTCCAATGAGTGAAAAGGAGGTGCTTTAAGCTTGGCAAGATGCAGCAATAATGAGGACAAGCTGAGACTCCTGTTCTGTGCTGCTTTTCCCTGCTGAATTCCTGCTCACAGGCAGCGTGTGGGAAGTAGTGAAGGAGCTGCTGCCCATGCTCCTGCATAAATGGATGGGAGAGGGCACCATGCATATCCCATACAGCTGAGTTAGGAGTTCAACAGAGCCAGGAAGAGGGTCTGGGTATTTACTCCTTCCCAGTAAGGGAAAAGAGTGCAATTTTATTTCTCAGGCTGAAATAGCTGAGTGAGGTGGAATATTCAAGGGCAGAGCTACCAGGCAGTGCCAGGCTTGAGCTCTCCTCAACCACACCTTCCCATCTCCCTCACTGGGGCTTTGCTGAGGCAAACAGCACACTCAGGGATCCAGGATGGAAGTGATCCAGCTGAAAATAACCCATCAGAAAACATGTCCAGTCAGGCACCTCCCTGACTCATACAACTCCTTCCACTTTCAACTGGGGCAGAAGGCAGAGACAGCATGAGAAAGAAGGGAGAGCAGGCCCATAGCTCTGAAGCCAGAACTTCTTCCATCAGGACTTATTTGTCCCAGTGGATCTGCTTATCCTGTCTGGAACCATTATATTTCAATAAAATCTCTAAAGAATATAATTCTGATGAGTGTTTCTCATTATTACACTGGACAAAATTCCTGATTGCAAGTTTGCTTTCACCTGTGCTTACATGGTTATATTCAAATCTAAATATTCCAGAACAGTCAGAAACCAAGCATAGCAGCTAAAAAAAAAAAATCTGGTTAGGACACCTTTCCCACCTGTACCTGCTTAACATCAAGAAATGTAATTTTTTATAAAATGTTTGAAGGATATATATAATATATATATATATATGTATCACTGCAGAAACTATAGAAGAGTTTTACAAATTGTCATCTCACGATCCTAGAGATGTAGAAGCTACAGCAATTTCTTAATTCCCCTCTCAGACATAACTTTTGGAAGTACCCTCTGTTTTGGCAGTTCTAATCTTGATTGGGGTGCCTGCTGGCAGCCCTTGAGCAGGTCACTCCAGGATTACAGTGCTGAGATTTCCAGTGGTGCAAACAAATGGGACCAAGGGCTGCACTCCCTTCCCTCCCCTTGCAAACAGAGATAAGGGCTCAGGCACGGCTCGCTCCTCAGCACAGCCCCACTGAGCCTGCTCACAGTAAATCTGCCTTGAGCTGCCACCACCCCACGCTCTGAGCCTGGCTCTGGGGGCTTTCACTGCTGCAGCTGTCAGAGCACAGACAGTTCTGTGTGGCTGGTGGATGTGCTTGCCCAAAAAAGTACGAACATGGCTGAGCCCATCTGATCTCATTTTTCCTCCTTACACTGCTCAGTACTGACACTCTGGGTGTGTTTCCTTCCAACACTTCAGGGGAGCGAGAACTCCACAGTGGGGCTGAGAGGTTCAAGATAAGTTCATTAAGCCAATTTGTTAATCAGCTCCATGAACTGTGCTCTCATTTCTTATGAGGATTTGTGTAATAGATTTTATAAAACCTTAATGGAAATCTAATTAGTGCCAAAAGTCCTTCTATTTTTTTTCTTTTTTTTTTTTAACTTCTTTTTTCTCCTCCTCCTATTTTTTCCACTCTTTTAATTATGAATTGGAGAAATGGACAAAAAGGGACAGTAAGGAATGGGTCAGTAACAAATACCACTGCAGATTAAGCTTCAAACTTTCAGCATTTTTCTTTCATATTCATGCGCATCCACAGCAGGAAAGTTGATAAAATTGGTGCTGTTTCTCTGTGCTGATATTGCTCTGCAGGAATGGCTGTGATGGGAGATACTCACACAAGAGTCACTGCACCAGACTCTCGCAGCTCTTCTTCAAACAGGTCAGTGTTCCACTCAGTGAACTTGCTGAATAAATAAAAATGTCACTTTTCAAGGATGCCACTCCACAGCTCGCTCTGGCCTCAAAAACTGAGGTGCAGTCTCCTTCAAAGTCATTCCCCAAAGTCACTCCTTATAGTCATTCCCCCTTTCCTCCAGCCACAAACTCTGCACCAGGTTTTAGGGGGGTATCCATGCAAACACAGGCTAAGGATCCCAAACTCACTGCTGTGGGATGTACATTCTATAAATAATCAAATTGAGCAAGCTGGAATAGTAGAATGTGTCCCTGTCTGTGAAAGGAGTGGAGAAAAGATGACTTTAAGATCC
This sequence comes from Regulus satrapa, assembly GCA_013396955.1. Taxonomy (NCBI): domain Eukaryota; kingdom Metazoa; phylum Chordata; class Aves; order Passeriformes; family Regulidae; genus Regulus; species Regulus satrapa. The sequence continues at coordinate 523,425 of VWZN01012595.1, read as the reverse complement.
CTCCCAACACAAACCATTCTATTATTCTGTTCCAAGAGGTGATTGTATATATTGCAAAGAGGCAAAGCTGCTGATTTCACATCAAGAAAAAAGAATCAGTGACAAATTCAGTCTTTAAGACATTGATTTTGCAAAACACCACCAGTATTTTGCAATTGAATTAAACATCAGCTCACAATGTGATTTAGCAATGCACATATGTATGCCAGGAGATACAATTACTTCAAATATTTGCAGATTTAAAGAAAATATGGAGAGGAAATGGGTTCTATACAACATAATTCTATGTGCCATCGTACCTAAAAATAAAAGCACAGAGTAGCTCTGGTCTAACTCTTTCCTCTTTCCCTTCATACCTTTGTCTAAACATGCAAACATAAGAGCCTAAAAGAACACAAACTGATTTGGGACTTTTGGGGTATTTTTTTTACCCCCACCCCCAAGTACATCTGTGTGTCAGAGTTTTGTCACTTGTTTTCTTTTCTTTGGAAGGTTTTCTCCCAACCTCATTCCAAAAGCCAGGTTTTCAGCTAGTTTTTAAGACTAAGAAGCCACAAAGTAGACTCTTCAGAATATCCAAACATTCATTTAGAATACAAAGACAACAAACTTATTATTCAATATTATTAAATATAGGAAACTAGAGAGAAAACTGCCAGGCTTTACACCTCCCCTAAACAGTATGCAAGACGTCAAAGACCCTGAGGGACCAAAATAATTAAATCAATTTGTCCTATGATTCAATAGAAACAAATGACAAATAGTTTAGGCTGAAAGGAACAAACAAATGCACCAACAGGGAACCAGATTCTGAGGTCTTTGTTCAGTCTTAATCTGGCAACTCCCTCTGAGATTCACTGCCTTTGCTGGGAGATGTGAGGAGTTTAAACTGAACAAGGCTGGGAGGATTTTCCCCGTGAATAGATTCCATATAGGAGCATCACAGACACAGAGCTGGGTGTCAGGCAGGATAATGCACTGAATGCGAGCCAACAATGAAACCCTGGCACATAAAAAGTGATGCTATTTAGGTCACAGCACTGAGTATGTAAAATAAGCACGATTATCTGAGTGCCATTAGATCACAGCCTGTGCTTGGGAGCAGTAGGCTGGGGAGATGGACAGATCAGAGGGACCTCTGAGAAAAGCATCTCAGATGATAAAAGCTTTGGAAAATAAAAACTGTCCTCTGAGAAACCACCACATGTTAAGGAAACTTTACAAAGACTCTAAATGGGAAAAAGTAAGGAAGTTGCTGCAACAAAGTTGTCAGGGTTAAATTTGATTAAAAAATCTTTTTTTGAGCCATTTCTAGAATAAAAAAGTCACTCATGCCATGCAGGAAAACATATTATATATATAAACATACTAAAAATATTCATCTACTGTCCAAAGAATCATAATTCAGTTGAAAACTTGTACATTAGGACAAGTTAGTGTTAACCTGTCCTGTCCCATCCAACCCACCAATTACATGGATGGAGAAACACAGCATCTTTCTGGAAATAATCCTACAGAATACCAAGTGTAGTGTAGTAGCCTCCCTCCACTTTAAAATCACTGAACCATTTAGGTTGGAAAACACCAACCAAGACCATCAAGTTCAACCATTAACCCAGCACTGCCAAGGCCATCACCAAGTGCCACATCCACATGGCTTTGATCCCTTCAGGGATGGGCACTCCACCCCTGCCTTGGGCAGCTGTGCCATGGCTGCAGAACCCAATCTGGGAGAAAATTGTTCCTAATATCCACCCTGAGCCTCCCTGGCCCAGCCTGAGCCATTCCCTCTCCTCCTGTCCCTGTACCCTGCAGCACGGCCCGATCCCCCCGGCTGTCCCCTCCTGTCAAGAGCTCTGCAGAGCCACAAGGGACCTCCTGAGCCTCCTTTTCTCCAAGCTTCTCCAAGCTGAACCCCTTCCCAGCTCCCTTAGCCCCTTCTGGGGCTCAAGCCCCTTCCTCAGCTCCTTTCCTTCTCCCTTTTATGCTTTTCAGGTTTTTTAAGATTTACAAAACCTCAGAGATTTAAAACTACTTTGAGCTCATTTCTGAACCTCAAGAATTAACAGACCCCTATGGTGGGGCAATATTTGAGTGCTGGAAAAAAAGAGCTTTAAATTTACCCTCAACAATTTTCGTGTTTAATCCATTAATGCAGCAACTCAGGGCCATCCTGAAACGCCCCTCAGAGCCCTGCCACCTCTGAGCTGCTAATTAAAAACAGAAAAACAGGAGGGAGGGACCCTTAAACAGACTAATTAGATCAGCAGCATCATCCCACTGACATGTCAATACTTCCCCTGGACTCTCCTGAAGGTCTCTGCAGAGCTGCACTGCACAGTAAAGCAGAAAGAGGCTCCTGCCCAGGAAAAAGGTGATGTGGATGTGTAACAATGAAGCTTTCTAATGAGGCGAGAGGAGGCCAACAGGACATGGAATCCAAGCGAAAATCAGTCTGCATTAAGAGACACATTTTATGAGTCAGGGCAAGCAACCACTGGAGCAAACTAGCAAGAGAGATGACTAGAGGACTTCAAGACATTATTTCCTTCTTTTTTCCGCTCAAGTAGAGTTTCAAACTTATATACAAATGTCCAGCCAGGCTCAGCACAACGACAGCTTACAGATGAAATCATAAAAGAAGTGATAATACATTTTCTGCATCCTTCTGGCCTCAATACTTATTGACCTAAATTAAAAAATTATTTGATGCTGTGCTGCAGGTCTGGAAAATGTAGAGTCTTTGTTACATTGGCTGCGAGCACAGGAAAGTGTCATACTGCTTTTTAAGTGCCCTTTCAGCTGAATACAGGAACATAACTTGGTGTGGGAGGCAAATGGAGAACACTGCAATATGCACCATAGGAATAAACAGCAGCTGTCTCCAGACACACAAATCCCACCACCAAATTACAGCCCAGGATCCCAGGCTGCCCCCTCTCCCTGCTGGGATTTTCTTCCTGTGCATGGCAGTGTGAAATGAGGAGGTACTACTGGAGGACACGATGCTGGCACATCACAAGCAAAACACTTATTTCCCTAGGTATGGATGAGAAATTGTGTTATTTATCCAGCAGTGATGATATAGAAAGCATTGTCATAATAAGGGGTTCTTTTAGGATATGTGCAACCCCATCAAAACCTCTCCATGGCCAGACTTCGCTGCTTTACTGGAGCTTGAGGGGCCAAAGTTGGTTACACGTGTTCTCATTGTTTCAGAAAGGACTCTCTGATTGTTTTGTGTAGACCTTATTGGCACCCCCAGAGGAATTTAATTATCAGTGCTAAACCTCTCTGTCCAGCAGCTGCTCATACCCAGCCAGGCAGGCCAAGGGCAGAGGGGCTGAGCACCTCTCAAAACCTGTTCTGCTCTCCTGCCCAGGTTCCACCAGGGCTGCTCCAGTAACAAGAGCACAGCGCCAAAGCCCAGCCCTCTCTTTGTTCTCGGCCTGGGGAACGTGGCTCATCCCATTTCCTTACTTGCCTCAAGCAGATGTCTGTGCTATGAAGAGAGCAGAACAAATGGGTTTGTTTTCTTAGCAGAGCTTTCTTTAACCCATGCTTGTGGGCACAGGAGCCAGGAAAGGTCCAGCTCTCCCAAAGGCAGATCTCTGCTCCCCATCCATTGCTCACGGGCCTCCTCACTGCTCTTTCTAGGGCAGCATCCAGAACCGAACACTCCTACACTGATTTGTCTTTTGGAGCAGTTTTGGGAGAAGGCCCAAGGATTCTTGTGACAATATTTTGTATTCACAAAGGTACAATTTAGAGGATCTGCACCTCAGTTTATACCTACAGTGTTACAGGCTCAGAAACACACAGCTCATGTGATCTTGTGACTGAGGGACAGAGTAAGAAGTCTCAGTTTTAAACTTGAAAAATACACTCATAAAAGGATATCTGTGTTCAGAAGTTCCCCATAATCCTGTTCGCACAGTGTTCAAGATTGGAATTAACTCCATTTTAAGCTAAAGCTGACCCATGCCTGCTAGCTGTGATCAGCCCTGGAGTACACACCTTTTGAAACGTTCTCCTTTTCACTGAAGACCTTTGCCAAAAAACAGGTGTTCCACATTTCCAGGGTATGCAAATTAACAATTTCACAGCTCCTTCAACATTTCAAGTGGAAAACCAAAGGCTTGGATCCAAGGAAATATATGTTTCATTATTTTATTTTTACTACCAAATTAGATTATTATCCGTAAACATCTTCCCTATAATAAGCAGGAGTTTAACTAAATCAAGTCTTCTGATAAATCTTGCAAGATCAAAAGAAAAATCTCAATTATTAAGATTCTGAGATCCAGCTTAGATTTGTGCTGTCTTTTGCAGCAGCACATATTGCAATTGTAAGAAGCATCTTACCTATGTGCATTCATGGATATTTTGCTTACACATTTTTCAGTCTGATGCAAATTAACAAAAGATTCCTATGCAGAGGACCCACACAGATCCAAACCAGACACAAACATCAGTAAAAATGGGGGGAAGTTTGACTTGCATTTTATCCAGTCAAAAAATATTAATCTCTAAAAATAAGAATGAAAATTATGTGCATTTATGCAGAAGTTTCACTGTGATTTCAGTAATTCAGCACTAGAAAGGCAAAGGGCCAAGTAATCAACATTTCTGCTGCTTGCCACTATTCCCAAAAGCAACATCACACAATGTTACCAGTTGCTACTTGATTAAGTTATTTTAAAGATTACCTGCTGCTACAGTATCTGTCCATTATTCACAAGATATTTCAGGTAACATATGATGAATATTTCAGTAGCTTTTTTTTTTTCTTTTGTATATCAGAAGTTTCTTGGAAAGTTCTCTTTACAAATTTTAAATATTTGGTAGTGTAATGTATCTGTGGTAGCTGCATCTTAAGAAAAAGCTTAGAAATAAACCTAGTTTTAAAAAACCCCACCAAAACAGAATAAATAAAAACAAACAAAACAAAAACCAAACAAACATTCAACAACAACACCACCAAAAAACAAACCAACAAAAAAAATCCCAAATAAAACAAACAAACAAAAAACCAAACAAACTAAAGAAATCAAAGCCAAACCAATCACAGAATTAATCCCAAAAAATCTTTTCAAAATTGTTTTCAATAACAAGGAAACTGCTTGTTGTGTTTCAGGAGCTCTAATCTCTGTAGGTCAAATGGGGTTTTCTAACAGTTTGAAATGAGCTTCTCAAACTTGAGGAACTGGAAAACAATTTGCTGCAAATAGGGGAAAACACAGAAAGGAGCAAAAAAAGCATAACCCAAGCTAGAAAACGTGTGTAACTTTGGTGTGGTGGGTTTTGTTGTTGTTGTTATGTTTGGTTTTGGGGTTTTTGTTTGTTTTTTCTGTTATCAATATTGTATTAACTCGCTGAAATGGTATTCAAACAGCAGAAAGTTAGATGGGCCACAATGGTTAAAGGCCATATTTTGGACACATCACTGGTTTGGACACATCCCTGGTGCTAATTTTAAAGCCTGATTTTCAGGTTGCACTGAGTGGCAGCCTCACAGTTGCAGGTTCTGCATGTGCTGGCTGCTCTCTGAAACAACTCAGGGCATGAGGAGCCCCTGCACAGGAAGGATCAATCAGATCCAGGAGTTCACAGTGTTATTACATTTTCAATTTCTGTCCAAGTGCAAATGTGTGATCCCATACCCTTTGGATTTCAAAAAGCCATTGCGTTGAATCAAATTCCAAGAAGGCAGATTAAATATAAATAACCAAGTATTTTAACACAGCTCTGAGGGAGAGCAAAAGGATCTTGAAATATGTTGTTTTCAGTTGTTCCACCTGTCACTCAAAGCCCTGAGGAGAAAAGCAAAGCTCACATGAGGATGGTGCTGCAAGTACAGAGACATCAGTACACCAACTGCTCAGGTCTGTTGAAAAAACATGGCAGAAGAGAAGGCAGAGAACACCTTTGAACTGTAAAATGCCATGGAAAGATGGAAACCACTCCACAAATCCCTGTTTCTGGTTAGCAGCAGCCCTTGTGGCTCTCCCATCACAATTCTTGGTGGGTTCACTCTGCTGCTTGATGGATTTAGCAGATTTTGGTGCAGTAAAATCTTCTTATCCCATAACAAAATTAGAGCCCAGTTTTGTTTAATTTAATTTATTTTTCTTATTTTTCAGGCAGCTGTTGCAGTTTCCCAGCAGATAATTTTCTTTTGCAACAAATCCCAACTTGGGGATCTGCTCAATCCCTGCAGCAAAGGTTGCTCTGCTTTAACCAGTGGGGTCTGTTGCTCCAGCAGAGAATGACCAGAACAAAGTGAAAAACCTGCAGTGTCTCTGGGACACTTTGACACATTTAGAGAATGGCCCAAGAGAATCTCTGCAGAATCCCTGGGATGCTCTGAAACATTTTTCCTCTTTCAGACCTCTCCTCTTCATTGGTGAGCCACCGCTCCTCATGGGAATCTCTTCTGAGCAGGAAGGATCCTCCTCATACCCTCACTGCACCACTCGTAATCTCCTGGGAGCTCTGCAGCACCAGCTGCACTTTTTCGCTAAAACTCTGACTAGAATTGCATCTGAACTTGTAATCCATAAAGAAAAAAAAGAGAAATGAAAAAGAAAGAAAGGGAAAACTTGGACAGAGCAGAGACTACAAAAAGCAGGAGGTGCTCAGCACCCCATGCTCAGCCTAAAACTTCTGCAGGGCTCCAAATTTTGTTCACTAGGCTTGATCCCTGTGCACATATTAAATAAATATAAGCACATAATAATTATTGACAGAATTTTTCTGAGAGAGATATTTCAGGAGGTTGTGGGTTTGGGAGATAAGGTCTGTGGCATTTACTTTTCACCTATTCCATTGTCAGGAAGTCTTACACAATAGATAGTGTACAATGTGTTATATTCTATAACAAAAATTTCCAAATGTTTTTATTTTTAGAACAAATACTAATAACTCTGATAAAGAAAGCAACAGGAATGAGAGATATTGGAATGCTGTGCCTATCCAGTCAGAAGCCCTTCCAGGACCAGCTTTGAAAGGAGCTGAGGAAAGTTAATCAGAGTACCAGCAGATGCTAAGAAGGAGGATTCTACATGGATGGGAGAAAACACAGGGACAAGAACCCAATACTTCTCAGTGCTAGCACCTCTTTCCTGGGAGTTTTGGACCAGCAGACTGACAGCAATGCAGCAGATAAAATGTTGCAGACAAAGCAGATTAAGCTTAAAACTGCATTAAGGGATCCTGGTGGACAGGAAGAATCTACACATCTGATATTGTGATCACCCTGCTCAAGACATTCCCTGTAGCAACAGGTGCAAACAATGGGAAAACATACAGATATTCAAAACAACTGCTAATTCCTACTTTTGCCTCTCCTCTCACTGCCCTCAGACTCTGCACTGCCTCCTACCTCTGTGGATCTACAGCACTGTGGATTTCCTTGGATCTCAATCCAGTTGCTGCCCTTTCCCATTCCCACTCCCTGCACCCCTCAGGTTTGTCCCTGTCACCTCCAAGGTCCCCTGACCTGCGGGTCGGTGCTGCCCTCACCCTCTGCCTCTGGCCTGGGTGCTGACTCCCTGCAGGGACAACTGATCCAAAACCAGGATCTCAAAAAGCAAAAGGAAAACCAAACCCACTCCATTCCTAGACAAGCTCCTGCTTGGGGGGGACCTGGCAGGAGCCCTGCTGTTCTTACAGCACATTTCTGAGCAAATGCCACCTCACACAAGGGTGACTCCCACGCCCAGGACACGTTTCCATGGTGAGGTGCAGCTGGCGCAGTACTGGTACCACAGCACTGCTCACAGGATGTAGGATATAAAGCATGAATAGCTGAGAAATTTGTGAGATTTAAACCCAAAGTTGAAAAACTACTGGTGGGTTCTGGGTGCTTGGTAGGCATGATGACTTCTTTTGTGATTAATTCTAACATTATTTACTTTTAGGATCCTCTGACATCAAACTTTTGGCTGTTACAATATTAAATAGGAGATAAAGCCAGATAAATGTATTTGATACTAAATATTTTCTTTTTTTAAAGTCATCTTTATAATATTGCCAGATGAATATCTCAATTTGGAAAGCATTAACTCATCTAGAAATTTAATCATTTTTGTCAGGACACACAAAATAAATTTATAATTCATGAAACCATGTTTTGATAACCATGTACTAAGTTTCCAGAAATTCTCAAGGTAGTACACATTATGGCTGAAATTTTACAGCTGCTTCACAATGTGAGCAGAATTCCAAGAGGGAATTAGCTGCAGCCATCACAACTTGGGGCCCTGCTCATCAAGGACAGCTCTTGTGTGCTTGTGTCCAGTGCTCTCAGAGGTTGTAATTGAACAATTCAAAGCTGACCACACAGGTTTGTACCTCCCTAGGGACTCACAAGCCATAGAGAAGCTACAGCTACACTGAATTCAAGGCAAAATATAACAAAGGCAGCTGTGAGAGGGAACTTCAGTCCCAAAATTGACAAGACATTGACAAGTACCTCTAGGTACTGCCTTAACTGTTTTTTTTACCTCTTACAAGAGATTTTTCCTCAGTACATCATCTTTAAAACCCCCAAGCACAGCTGTGACTTCCCTCCCTTAGCATGCTGGCACCTGGAATTCCATTTTCAAATTTAAAAATGGGGTAAAACAACCCACACTGAACTGAGAGAGAAGCAAAGGTTATCTTCTGGAAGCACTGTGCACAAAGAGCAAACAGACTCAAGTCTCCATCACTGGAGGTACAATTAAAACATAATAGTTGAAGGCAGAATCTGGAGACATAACCAGCATGGAGCAAAATATCTGGAGACATAACCAGCATGGAGCAAAATATCTGGGCTCTGAGTGTGTGTGTAACTCCCACCCTGTAACAAGAAGGGAATGGCAGAGGTGACAATTGGCTTTAGAGATTTCAAAGCACATCACTGAGGCTTCCCAGAGGACATTACAGACCAAGGTGATTGGCCAGCAATTTTTCCAGTTGTCCAAGAATTTATGGAATCACAATGCCAGCACCTCCCTTGCCAATACCTTCCCAGTCAGCTGGACAGCACTAAAAAATCTAAAAGCCCTATGTACCTTAGCAAAAGAGATGGTTCTAACAAACCCTGGATCCTACAACATTTTAGATGGCAATGATACACACCTATCTGAATTGTTATTTTCTGCTCCACAGAGATAAAAGGCCAAAGAGAGAGAATTAGATTTAAAAAAAAAAAAAAAAAAAAAAAAAAAAAAGTATAATTAATAGCTCAAAGCAATTTCTTGTTCAGAATTGGCAAGTGCAGAGAAAGGTTTATTAGGAGAAATTACTGAGGCAGAAACACCATGATGATTGAGGAATTTTTTGGTTTGCATCCCCTACTTTAGATATATTAAAAAATGAAATAGGTAAGGAAAGGTTTCTTATACACATTTTCTTATTCTCTCATCTATATCTCTTATTCAAAAATAAACAATGCTATTCAAACTCAACATTTGTGTTTCTTAATGCATTGAGAGATCAGTTGGTTTATTATGACAAAGCAGTTAACTAGATTTTAAGGAAAATTAAGGTTTTTTGTTTAGACTGCAATAAGAGGCAACTTATGTGTGGACTGCTATTCTATGCCTAGCCCTGCTCCTGTTTTAAAAATAGCTTTTGCTGTTAAATTCAGAATCCAAATGAAATGGTCTGTTCCCAGTAGAGACCAGTTTGGATGACCAATGGGGAGAATGTGATCAAGCTTTTTTACCTTAAGTTCTGCACAGCTCCCCTTCTCTCCAAGTTAAATTGAGAGTGCAACATGGACTAAAATAAATAATCATATTAATTTGGTTTCAGTGCAACTACTGAACAGGACACTTTGAAATAATCTTCAGCTACAACATTCAAGTGAGTGAACAGCAGAAATCGAGAGCCAAAGTTTTACTGCTCAGAGTTTTTCTGAGGAAGAGGTTTGTGCTAACTATCTTATGATGAACGCAAAGTGTTGTAAGCTGACCCAAAGTCTGCAGGGGCAATGCTCTCCACCTTGTTTTGAATAGCCTTAAGAGCTCTCAGATCTAAAGAATCTATTTCATTTCACTTTAGGACTATAATTCAGCCCTTTACATGTCTTTAATAACATGAGAATTCACCAAAACACCATCAGTTAGTCACAAATTAATTTTAATCTCTCCCAAACTCCATGAGCAAGTTTATAACCATCACTGATCACTTTAGAATTCATTTATTTTGTCACTAACATGCAGGCAATAAATAATATTGAACTTCCAGAACATTTTCCTAATTAGAGCTGAAAAGAAAAAGCCATTGTAAAGTCCTCTTGCTGTAAAAGGAGAAGGGATACAATTACTTTGTCAATAAATAAATAGCCCCACCCAACTCAGGGGCCAACAGCCTTGGCACATTTTGTTTTTCACATTCTAGTGTGTGTTTTATTCGCTGTGCTAAACTGTCTTTCAGCTCTACACTGGTTTCTGGTCAAGCTCAGGTGTCTGGATCAGAACAACTTCAGAAATACACAGAAAAAACCTCTCCAAGGAGATCCCAGGGATGCCAAACACCACCAACCAAGACCCTCCACCATGGACAAAAGGCAGCTCAGACCTCCTGAGCTGGTTGAGAGTGGAGCAGTTTTGACCCTTGAACTGGGAACTGAGGTAACACTGACAACCCCAGCACCCCTGAATTCCAGAAGAGTTCCCACCTCTGCCCACCCTGACCCAGAATTGCAGCTCCTTTCAGCTGAGAAATGGAGAGTTGGACACCCATGTGTTCATTATTTTCTGCCAAGTCCCCAAATCACACCTGGCCAACAGTCAAGCATCCCTGAGTGATGATCCTACTGCAGGAAATGGCCCTTTCTGAATAAACCAAAAGGCAAATTGGAAAGGCACAGGAAAACCCTGTGACACCAGAGCTATCTAAATCAACACTGCTCACCTGCCAAGCACAATCCCCTAGTCCTGAACTTCCAACCTGCTGCTTGAGGCACAGAGACATCTCAGTGAGTAGGAGGAAGACAACTGGTGTAAGAACATCCCTCTATGGCCTCAGGAACTCGCTGGCTTGTGGCTTATAGCTGGGTGCTAGGGGTGGTTGGATGAACAACTTTGTTAAGAGAAGCTCTCTGAAAACAAGCTAGATCCACTGACCCCCTGCAGTGCCCAGAGCAGAGCTGAACTCATTTTGCAGATAACACAATGATGTCAGATGGTAATAGAACCTGTAATGACAGCAAGGGAGGGCCTAAGGACAGGAACAGGGTTAACTCTGCAGAACTACAGACAGTCTGGGGGTCAGTAACAACTCCTAACACAGCAAAAGTGTGGCCATGGATCCCTTGAGAAGATACATGTTCCTACCAGTAAATAAAACATACAGAAATGCTTGGCTATTCAAGCATTAAGTGTGTAAAATCCTAGTTATTCATTGAACACTAGATTTTTACCTTATAAGCAGAATAAGTTGTGTTCATCTATTTTTAATGCAGAACAGTCCCTGCCCTCTTTCTGTGTCCCACGGAGTGCTAGGGGCACTCTGCTCTACTCCTGGTAAAGGTCAATTAGTTAAAATTAGTCACAGTCACAGATCATAGTCACAGACCTTTCTGAGTTGGAAGGGACCCACAAGGATCATTGAGTCCAGAGTTGAAGTGGTCCAAGCAGGCTTGAATCCACAGCCTTGCTGTCATTAACACCACACTTCTGTTTTTTCTTTTATGCCTGTCTTGTAGATTTTTCTGTTGTTTGTCTGTGGTATTGGGTTTGCGGGGTTTTTGTAAGGAATGGGTAAAATTTGATTTCCCATGGAAGGAGTGGAAGGAGATAGTGAACCTTTCTGTGCAAGTAGATAAGGACAGATGGGTTACATGATCCGGATTTCACTCTCACATATCACCAGGGTTCCTGTATCACAAAGCAAAGCTTCCACAGACCCAACAAAACTTCTCTTGCCTTCACTGACTTCTGACAGTTGTTCTTTCTCAGACACCAGATGAGTGGAGACATAACATAGAAACGAAGAAGAAAACCTGAAAGAAGAACATTTCCACAGCTTGGTTGAGAGCCACCCATATGCAATTTTTACATTTTTGTCAGGATCCATTTCTCAGAGTGCAAGCACTTCCACTTTCTCTTCCCAGGGTCTCCAGATGTCACCTTGCTTCCCCAGGTTCTCAGCTCTCCATCACCCTCACAACTCCAGCAGCAAATTAATGAGTCAGCTGCACTTCCACCACCTCTCAGAGAACAGTCTTGGACAGAAGGGACATTTTCAGTGCTGAACAAAGACTCCTGTCAAAAAGAGGTAAATGAACCCAAAAAAA
>VWZN01012595.1:472760-504637 GCA_013396955.1 Regulus satrapa | reverse complement strand
AAAAAAAAAAATTGATTAGCTTATTATTATTATTATTCAGTTTATTTGTATGTTTGCAAGGAGCAGTTTGGATGTTTCTTCACTTTTTTCCTGCCTGTGCCAGACTAAAACTTTGCCCATCTCTAGAATAAAAATAAAAATTTTTAAAAAAAAATGCTGCCACAAACAAATTTCATCATCTTCAAGGCCAGAAAAACAAAGCTGAGTGATTTTTCATGGGAAGAAAAGCTAATACATTTTGGAGCACCCAGCAGTTCTCTTAATGCCAAAAATACAATACCTCAGATCACTGACCCATTTACCAAGAGTGGTATCAAATTAAATATAAGCACAAAAATGCCCTCACTCCCAAAGCACATTTTTTCCAGGTTGACACAGCAGATTAAGCACAAATTCACTTACCCAACTGTTCTATCAATACAGCAATTATTACACACAGCAGGAATTTAATCACTCTCCTGATATGCTCAGGCTTGAGCCCAACCACTTGTTGGGCTGAATTCCACCCCAGCCACACACCAGGAACAGGTCCTGCCCTCCCTTCCACAGCCTGCTCAGCCAGGCAGCCAAGAGGCAACCAAGGTTCACAGAAAGATTTTAATCATTTTATAAAACCCAGTAAAAGAAAATTTCAGTATGGACAAACACACCCCTGCAGTCTGAGTGGCAAATTTTACCCCACCAGCAGAAAAAAAAAACAAAAAAAAAACAAAAAAAAACAAAAAAACAAAAAAAACCAAACAAACAAACAAAAAAAATTAAGAGAGTAATTTTATTCTTTCCTCTATCCAGAAAAAGTCTCTTCAGTAAACATCTACCTGTAAGAACAATTGAAACTCCAGATAACTAATGAAAATATGCCTCTTACATAGCTAACTAGTCAAGTGTTCTGGTCTCATTTTCAGATCAGATTTGCTTTCAATCCTTCAACACCAGAAGAGATTTCAGAAATTCATATAAGTTTTTATGGAGAAAAAAAATCACTGCCCCTTGAAATCATTGGATGTCTTCTGTGTTGAATCATATGGAGGTATGTCTATTTCCATTTCTACTAAATGTAGAGTTTCCTATATAGTCAGAAATTTTAAAAAAAAATTAAAAAACCCTCAGAAAAATGGATTAATAACTTTCAGCATCATAAATACATCACTGCATGAAAATAAATTATGAGAGTGACAGACAGGATTTGTACCCATTTATCTACACTAAATAATTTTTATTTATTATCACAAAACAAAAGAAAAATGTTCTGTAGATAATAACTACAGAAACTCATCCCAGAACTAGGGATGTGGCCCAGAGCTATATCCCAGGGTAAAGACCAGTAGCACAAAACCAGCATAAAGTTTTAAATACAAACACTGAAGCTTTTCCCAGTGTAAATTATTGACTCTGAAGCTTCGACAGCTGCAGAGCAGACTCAGTGTAATGAAATTCTGCCAAGTGAGACCCACTGAAATGCTAACCAATAAATATAGATTTATCAAATCACAGCTGAAGAATTACTGTTTTTGACAAAGGGATATCAACAGTGATTACACTGCTGCTGGATCTTGAAGCAGACACCTCTGCAAGGAGCACATGCCAGCACTGCTTCTGCTTGGCAGTCCTGCTGGTTGCTGTCTCCCCCCGTGCCTGTGTCCTATCTTGGGGTTTGCAATGGGCTATTTCTGCTCAAACAAAGAGCTTGCAAGTCCCTGCTAAAACTCTGCTCTGCTTGGCTGTGCTCTAGCAACCTCTCATGTACTTGGAAGTTGCTGCAGTACTCTCTCTTTCTCTTGGAAATAGGACACCTTTCATTCTTCCTTTTGATGCTACAGGTAGGATTTGAGCAGTGGAACTGTGGGATACAAAAAGCATCCCTCAGACCTCGAGAGAGACCCTGCCTGCAAAGCAGGGCTGCAAAGCCCAGCTCCTGCTGCAAGAGTTCTGCAGGAGCTTGCTCTGCTTTCCAACGTGGTGTTAATTAAAGCACCATATCAAGGCTGCTCTGGAGAGTCATTTAATTGATTATAGATATCCTTTCAGAATGAGTTTTAGAGGCTATATTGCATTTCATAATAATGACTGGAAAATTTTAAGGTGCCTATCTGGTAAAAATATGCATATATATGTATCCATGAATATGAAAGCCATCCTAAATGCATTACCATAGCTGCTGTTTATGAAATAGGAGCCACTTGAAATGGTAAAATAATGAAAATCCAAGTGCAAATCAAGCCTTGCTCCTCTTTGCGCAGTTTTGAAAGGTACATCGTCAGTGTATCAATCATCCCCCTACAAACACTTAGAAGTGCAGATCCATAATCAGTAATGACTTGTGGAAATTCTGAAGTAGCCCTCCTGAGTGCATCCTTCTGTAACTATGCCTTGGGGCCATGATAATCAGCGTGAGCAGCAGAGAACAGATTTAAGAGCTTTCATCTTGAAGCTGATTTATATTCTCGTACTTATGTACTATTCCTTCCCAGGTCTACACCACCCTGTGCTAGAGCGCCACAGGAAAGCATTTCTCCAGGATTCCCATCAGAGAACCCCTCCATCTCCAAGAAAGCCTTCCAAAAATGTATCAAAGAGCAGAGGACACTCTGAGGACATTCTGGACTTATTTTATCCTCCTTGTTTCCCTGAGAAGTTGCCCTGAGACCACACTCACATAAGGCTTTCACTACACAAGCAGGAAAAAACAAAACTCTTACTGCACAATAATTTATAATAAATCACTCATGAACCCATCAACTTAATCTTCATTACAATCTCTTGCTACAATGATTTCTATAGTCTGACAGAAGACTTACTGGGTATAAAGATTTGCCTGAGGGGCTGAATGTAATCAGAGAAGAACAGGATAAAAACACAACTGGCTTGTTAGTACTGCTATATAAAAACACATGAGGAGCTCTTAATAATGAAAAACTCATGGGAAAAGATGGATTTCTCTTAGTCACTTTTCCCAGGAAAGCAAGACCTTGTCACATTCAATTCATTTTTCATAGGGATATTCCCACTGATTTGGGAGAGACATCTGGTTTGGGCTGTGGAAAGTTTGTATTTCTCAACACTGGTTTTTTTTTTCAAAGTCCAGGAGAATTTAATCAGTTAATTAGGGAGACGGGAGAATGATCAAATGATCTGAAAATACAAAATTACTTTTTCCTTCTTCCTTCAGTTAAAAAAAAAAAACCTCAAAAAAACCCCAAACCCACAACAACAGAGCAACAGACAGGTGGATAATAAATAATGCTGGTGCTTTTGTGAAGTCTCTCTTCCCTTCTGCAAGTGATGCTCCCTGACTATGCCAGGTCCCAACAGTGAAGGAGAAAAGCTGCTCCTCACTGACAGATCACACTCTGGAAAAGCAGCACAGTGCTCCCTTCTCCAATACCTGAGGACTTAGATCTGTGGGGTTTTAACCTTATTCTCATGTCCTGTCTTTTGACCCTGACAAATACAGTAAACCACTGGCTTTGTAGCCCATACTCTATTTGCAGCATGGAATTACTCCTATATTGACTGCACTGGAGTGATCCCAGCCCCAGGAATCACAGGCAGGGGCTGAGTCACAGAGAATCCCACTTTGTACAAATGCCTGGGAAATGCCATTTGCTGTTGCAGAGTAAGGGGTCACAGGCTCCTCTACTTTGACCAAATGCAGAATGAGTTCAGTGCTGTGGGGACAGAGGGCAGTGACTGTGATGTGGCTGCAGCCATGCACAGCCCTGTTGCCATCCCTTGTGCTGTGGTGCCTTCTCAACCCCTCTGGAAAGCCCTTTGCCCTCCAGAAGCCCTCTTGCTCACAGCGCGGTGCACTGAGCTAATTGCACTCATTAACCCTGCAGAACCCTGGCTTGGAGATGGTGCTGATGAGGAGGAGGAGCTTCGTGTGAGCTGCTTCACAGAGGGAGAAATCCCACAGCAGAGGGGGAAAGGCCCTGCCGGAGCACCCCTCGGCCTGACTGAGCCTGAGCACAGACATTCCGCTTTGTTGGTGAATTTCTCACAGTGCGCAACTAATTTGAATTTCTCCACAAAGTAGGAGAATGCTCTTTTCACAGCACAAAGTAGAATGCAGCATGAATGAGGCTGAAAACAAAGGAAACTGGAGAATGTGAAATAGTATTTATCAGGAGGAAACAGGGAAAGCCATAAAACAAAATCCAACACCCTTGAGAATGAGGCTGCCTGAAGCAGGCTACCTTTATTCTGACTTCTTTCTGTTACATAAAGATCAGAGTTTATATTGGGTTTTTGCTACTGCTGACTCAGAGGGCCAGACACTCCGCATCAGCTGCAGCTTTGGGGGATAAATTGCCAGCTCAAATACGTTCTGCAATGTGCTGGAGAGTGAGAAGTAATGATAATTTCCCCCCTGCCCATTGCTAGACAGGCTCAGGCTCTCCCCTGGTGTTCTTCCCCATGCAATGGCAGCAGGGCAGGTATCAGTTCTGGGCTGTCCTACAGCTCTGATGACAAGGTCCATTTTCCAAATGGCCTTACAGCTGATTAGTCATTTGCAAGTTGAGCACCCTGTCCTTTACAGTCCTGTACCCAGAGGGAATTTCATCTGCCGAAATATTTTTATTATGCACAAAGTAGGCCAATACATTAATATTCACAACAGACACTCAAGTTGGCACATGTATAGCCAAACAGAATTTTCCTTAGATTTAACTCTCAAATTCTGCTGGCCCCACCCATTAAATTTCACCAATTGATTTCTTCTCCCACTCAATCTGCCACTTCCTTTATAAGGAAGTTTTAAAAATCACTGTGGTTTTCACACATCTGAACTTTCTACAACTTCCTTTGTAAAAGTTCAACTTCCTCCTCAAATTTCTATTTTTTTAGATCCTGTGCTGTGTGCCATGGCTCACCTGTGGCTGCCTGGCTCTGAGGCTAGGCAGGCCTTGTGTCCTTCACTGGCATCCATTTCTGTCTGCAGTTTTGCTCCGCTCCCCCCTTCCCCCCGCACTCATTATCGTGCCATAGATTGAGCATTACTTGGAATGCATCATCTCGTTGCTGTTTGTCAGCCTGGGCTGCCTTCTGCTGAAGACATATGGAGAGGCATTCTTTCTCCTTGAGGGGTGACCAAGCAGACAAGGCTTTGGGAGCAAGCTCTCCTCAATAAAATCGAGAACTGTGTGCCTTCGGTGTGAGCTCAGGGAGCCCATCTGCAGGAAATTGCACAAGCCCGGACCAAAGCACTTCTCCCTGCTGACCCAAACAATGTTTGCTGGAGTTGATGATTAATATTGCTCCTTAAAACAGTTTTTTCATCATCAGTTCCTGCTAATGAAGTTGGCCCATTGGACTGGAGGCAGGACAGACGCCCAGGGCAGCTGAGTTCCGTCTGCAGTTGGAACGTGGCTCCTCCGGGTATGAGACCAAAGACAGCCAAAGTTCAGGAATTCCGCTGCTCTGCCAACAAACTGATCCAGCCAGCTGCTAATCTGCTCCTCAAGATACCATGGCCACATAAGATAACGCTCAGAATTCCATTAACCTAGGAGGTTTCAACCACTTTCCCCTTCTACCTCACAAATAAAAGTAAATGAGATCAAGTTTTTCCTCGCATATTCCACTCGCTGCTTTTGTCGTGCTTCAGGTCTGTTTCTTGTCTGATTCATTAAAGTGCCTTGATGCACAACGGATTAAGTACTTAAATAAATAGTTCACTTTTCCTCTAAATTGCAAAAGTGATTTCAATTTTTTAAGCTGTTTGCAGAAAACATTTAAAAAAGATAAACATCCCATTCTTTGTGCAAATACAAAATATTATTTCATGGCCCAACTCTCCAAAAAAAAAAAAAAAATCTATAAGGACAAAAGTTGAAAAAAAGAAAAAAAAAATTTGAATTCTTGCTTTGAACAACATAGCAACAGTTTCAGATCCAATGGACCCAAGGCTGATCTCCTCAGAGCCAGCCTGCCAGTTGAGCCACGTGTTTTTAATCACCCCACTGCAGGAAAGGGGTTCTGCTGAAAGTCCCTGCCTGTGTGGGCTGAGAACACCCTTGGGAGGAGAAAGGAGCAGCTCTCACACTGAGCCTACTGCAAGCCCAGGTACCAGGATGGGTACCTTTCCAGATTCCAGCAGGAATCTCTTGCCTGGCAGAATCTGCCTGTAGAAACAATACAGGAGTATTTGCTTGGACACTGCTTATTTCAGTAGGAAACACACTGATCAAACATTTCCCTTATGTTATTTTCATGCCCCAGGGCAGTCTCAGATGGGGATTGATGTCATTTTCTTGAAATATTTGCTGTAAAATAAAAACTGCTTGTTTTTCAGCCAAGGAAATCCAGCCTGGAAAATACAGAGAGTCTGAACTTGGCATTTTCTCCTGTGGGCTGCACATCCTGACCCTGGCTGCACTTCCCAATTGGGTTTACTCTGCAGCCCTGCCACAACTCCAGAGGCACATGTGTGATATCTGGAGTGCTTTTGGCCTCAGGTAGAAGTCAATCACTCTGGGCTCCCTGCAGAGCTAAAAAATGGTCATCATCTCAAACAAGTGCTTCAGCCAACAGGAACTACTGACCAGACTTATTTTTGCCACCACCTTCACAGAGCAACTGGACTCCTGATTTGGGAGACGTATAAATGTGCTTAAGGCTAGACAAAATTAAATCTCCTAAGCCAGCCTTAATCAAGCACCAGAGAAGTCAACATTAGGCCACAGTGACCAGAGGGACCTTTTGTTGAGACAGATCTCTCTGCATAAATCTATAAGAACAGTCAATAGGAATCATTGGATAAAGATCCAGTTTCCCCTTTTATAATCTCAACTGAAGTTAAATCTCTTCTTCACATGTACCCTCCCTTGTGGCTGCATGCCCAGCTAATTGCAGTGGCCCTTATAAAAGCACCTGGCTCCTGCCCATGTGGGCTCAGGGCAGCTCCAGGTCCCACATCCTTGCTCTGAGCACAGACATCCTGCACCCAGCACAGGGGCTGCAGGGCACGCATCAGGAGCTGCTTTCAGCTGAGGTGTTCCAGACACAGCCCAGCACTCCATATTTCAGACCTATAACACCAAAATGGACCTTGTAACAGGTTATAGGTGCGGTTCAAGCCTCGTAATTCCATCTGCATCTACTCAGTACTGTTTGCCAACAGAATTTTGTCAGTCCTTCCTTGCTGACTCCAGCAGGCACTGCCATTGTCGAAGTACCTCTGTGCTTTGGGCTGTCCTCAGTAGCCAAATTGGGATGAGAACAACTCCTCACCACTTTCTACAAAGATTAGGTTTTTAAAAAAATGGACAAATTCTCACCTGTTAGAAAAGGTTAGAATTTTAAATGCAGTATCAGTAGCCTACACCTGCACATTTAATTTCAGAAACACCACTAAAATACCAGAATAAATATTTCTAAGTGTTAATAGTGAGAGACAGAACCTCAGAAATGAAGAGATGGAGGAAACCTTTTTTCCTGATATGCTGAGTAATGAGCTGTCCATATTGCAGGGAGAAAATGAAACTCTGGGATGGGAAATGCAAAGTAGATTCATAAGTACATTAAGGGAATTCAGAGTCTATTTCAGGTGAAGGAATACAAATAACGACTACGAAGGAAAAAAAGCCCTTGGCTTGAGCATGAGAATCTAAGCAGTGATTCCTCATAGTACATCTCAGAAATGTTTCTATATTTTCAGCTCAGAAATGTAATCCAGGCTCAGCTGGATCACATTTAGTGACATCCATAGACCTTCCTATTTTATTTTTTTAATATCTAAGGCTAACTTTGCCAAACATTTCTAAAGCAATCAGGGCCATTTTCTCCCTCTTTAAATAGCTAGACAAGCAAACACTTTTGTAATAACCTCTGTCATAGTAGACAAAAAATCCCAAGGAATTTAATTTGATAGAGTCTCACAGGCGGGAAGGGTCACTTCCCATGCCACTGACTAGACAGGAGTGACAAATCCAAGAGGAAAAAAAAAACAAAAAAGGCGGATATTTCTCTTTTCTACCAGCAAATGGGCAACCCAGGAGCACAGAGATCTCCTGCAGTAGGAGTAAAAAAAAGGTCCAGTATCTTGATAAGAAGGAATTAATTAAAGCAGCTATACAGAAAATGGGTAAGGGTACTGTGAGCTGATAGAATCCAATCACTACCTGATAAATCAACATGAAAAACCAGAAAGGTGACTCTGCCCAAACAAAACTTGGGAAAACAGAGCAGAGTTTTCCTAAAGAACAGAAGGGCCCTGATGCAGAACTGGATCATTGGGGGTGCAAGAGGGACAACCATCACCTATCCCATGGAACTGCAGAGGGGATTTCAGACTCAGGCAGAATGAAATGAAATGAAATGAAATGAAATGAAATGAAATGAAATGAAATGAAATGCAACTAGACATTTAAGGGACCACCCTGATGGAACAAGAGATCCCAAATTTGAGAAGGTGCAAAGGCAGCACATTAACCAACAATGCAGTGATAGGAAGACTTCCTCTGTGATATTTCCATAGAATTTACAGTATTTTTATGTTGGCCTTTTTTTATTAGAGGAGGAGTAAAATGGGCAAAACAGTGATTTCTCCTTAACCCTTTAGAGTCATCAGGAATATAGTTCTTGCTCTGCATACTGCCAGCAATTCAGTGATGTGATGCTGGAGCCTCTCTCATTTCCCCTTTTCTTCTAATTAGACAAAATTTTAAAAACACTTCCCAGAATTAATGACACGAGACCCTGGCCATGGACATAAGGTCCTGCCCATGCACATGCAGCACAGCAGCCCTGTGACCCTGCTCCCCCTGGCAGGAGGTGTGGGCCTTTGCAAAGGCTCCACCCAAAACACCAGGAAAATGTGGTTGAGTTCCTCAAGGCCTGGAGCTGATGGCAATTTATGACTTAAGAGAGCTCCAAAAGGAGGCTCCAAACATTTTCTTAGAGGTCACAATCCCATTCATCCACTGCAGCACAGCTTCTGTTTGTTTAACTTTCCTTGTATGTTTTACATTCCTTGTTTGTCAGCCATGAAAGCTACTTGAGTAACCATAAATAGTAGCTCATGTGGCAATTTCCCCAGCATCAGCCAGGTTTCATTAAATGCCCAGGTTTTCTTTCAAATGCATAGTGGAAAAAATGATGCTCCATGGTCAGGTTTTTTGAATGCATAACAGACCAAGAGTGTGGAACCACATTGGTTATTCTATCAGCTGTACAGGAATATTAGAGTGGCATTTTTATGAGACATGGCTATTATTAAAACACAACCATAAGCATATTAATGACATCTGTTCATTTGAACACTCATGGTGTTTGTGCTGCAGCTTGTGACTCCCTGTCCCGGGCAGCTGTGGTTCTGCAGCCATGGCTGCAGGGCTGTGCTGCTCTGCTGCCAGGGCAGTGCTGCTCTCCCTCATGGACTGGCATCTCCAGTTTGGGTGAGGCCGATCGAGAGCAGCAGCGCCTGGGGCTCTCCCGATGTTACACAGTCCAGGCTGGGCTCCTCCAGCCCAGCTTTGGGGCAGAGCTGAGCTGCCAGGGAGGAGAGCAGGAGTGAGATTGAGCTCAATAAATGATAAACCCACACTCACTAAATGCCTAACACTTGCAAATCAATTAGAGCGAGGCCGAGATGGAATGATACATGATGTCTGCTAACAAATATTACTCTCAAAGATTTCATTTCCTTTTTTGATACACTTGGAATAATATTTGCTTCCTGGAGACTGAAAAATCTGAGTCCAGGGCAAGAACATTCAATCACATGAATAGTTTTGACAATGTTCATTCTGACTATTTTTGTGAATGCAAACAAATTTCAGAAGTGCACTGGGTCTGTGAGAAAGGTGAATTTGTATTCTTCCTAATTTCTGGTTTATCTATTCATTGCATTTAAAAGAAAAGTAGAAAGTTCCCAAAGGATTGGATGGCAGACTGAGGACACCACAGGTCAATTACAGTGTGACACAACATCCCCACATCCAAGCAGTCCTGCTTTTCCAAAGAGCTCCCCTCACTGTTCTTGAAGAGACTGTGATCACTGCAGAGCCAAGCAGAGAAAGCTTTGTTCTCCTTGAAAGGTGTTTTTTCCAGCGTGTGCCTTCAAGATGATGGTTGAGTTATTTGTCCCTTTTTTTCCTTTGTGGTAAATCCTGAACTTTCACCCAGAAACCACCAGCACCTAAATGAAACTTCGTTGCAACTGAAGATCAAAAATGGTTTCTCCCTTCAAAAAATAAAGTCCTCGATAAACTGAAATTAATTATTTTCTACTTTTGTTTTTGCAGAGAGAAAAGACTTGAAGCTGGCAACACTGTATAAACCACCAGCACCCCCTCACACAGCCCATTTCCTCACACTTCTCAAAAAAGGTGTTAAATAAGATTTTGACTTTGTGTTCACAGGGATGACAGGCCATGTATCTTCATTCAAATTTATCTCAATTTGTTTCTTAGTCTAAGGAGAATGTTCTTGAGAATAAATGTTAATTTCAGCCCACTTACGGGGAAGTCAAGGCATTAATAACTTAAATTAAGCCAGAAAGTTATTCAGACCTACACACAAACTAGCTGCCAGAAAAAGATGTGTGTCTCTTCTTCCCCATGCTGAGAATTTATTATTTTCAGCAAAAATCTTTTCAATAATCGCTCTATTCTAAAAATACCCTATTTTAAAAATTTTTTTTGCCCCCCAGAGACCCAATCCTGTACAGACTAAGCCCCATCTCTCAGTCAAGTAGCACTGAAGTGTTGATACCAAGTTAACCCACCCTCGCAGAGACTCCCATTTTCCATTCTGTTTAGAATTCTGCAGGGTAGCTTCAGTTCCCCAAAGTAAACATCTTGGAGATATAGAAATCACTTCTTAACAAACAAATACATTATCATGGAGATACAGCTTCCCATTGCCTCCACCCAGCACTTCCCAGGATGCGCCCGACCTCTGCTCCTGCATCTCATAAGAGTTGTAAATATTCCTCAAGAAACCAGGGGGTGTTTAAAACCCTTCAGCAACTACCATGAAAATAAGACTCAAACAAGCAAAAGATCAGCTGTCACAGTGGAAGGAGACAGGAGGAACCAGGCTTTCCATACCAGTCAGGAATTATCTATCAATGAGAAGCTTGCAGAGGAACTTCAGTGCTATAAAACAAGTTCCAGGCTGACATTACCCAAATGAATCCTTAGATTTCAGCTGACTGCAGTGCAGTGGCTGCTTCCCCCAGCATGCAAAGGTTAATAACTTCCTCAGTGTGCAAGCCTGTGTTTCTGCAGTGTTAATGTGGTGGGAGATGTAGGAGATAAGTGACAGGAGTGCTCTACCTCTTCATCTCACCATGGAGGATCACAGGGTGTTGGAAACCTTTGGAGGAACTGAAAAACCCATAATAGTCACAGCTCACAACAACGAGCCTCTCACACTCCCTCTCCTTGCTTTGCAGCAAGGGAAGCTCACTGAACTCATCCCACACATCAAAATTAAACCAGGATTCCAGGCTCAGCCTGGTCCTCTCCAGTCCCCTGAGCAAAGGGACACAGGCACCAGGAATGAAACACACAGGTGTTTGATCCTCCAGTTGTGCTACAAACCTCTGCACCCCTCTAATTGTGCTAACAAACCCTTATCCTTAATTGTGCCACAAACTCTTGTTCCTCTTTGTGTTAACAAATCCTTGCACCTATTTGTGTACAAACCCTTGTTCTTCTTTAATTGTGCTACAAATCTTTGTTTCTCTTCATTGTATTAACAAACACTCGCCCTCTTTAATTGTGCTCCCAAACCCTTGAACCTCTTCAGCTTTGTTAACAAACCCTGATCCCTCTTTACTGTGCCACAAACCCTTGTCCCTCTTTAGCTGTGCTCACAAACCCAGCTTTTCACTGCTGACAAACACAAATGACACATCAATGACACACCTTGGCACAACATCAAGTCCAAATAAGTGGAACTAAGGAGCCATGGCTCCTCGGGCATTGGACAGCCCTCACTGCTCATATCATATTCCCATATCATCTCCTCGCAACAAGGGCCAGCCATTTTCAAAAAAGAAAATAAAAATGCTCACTACAGGTAATTAAAGATCGTAGGCTAAGACTAAGAAAGTGATGATAAGGTTAAACAGCTGATGTGAGTTACTCAGAATTTAGTGCAGGGTTAGTAGCTGCATTTTAAAATTATGTCCCAACACCTGAAAAGATAAAGGAACTGTTCCTGAGTTTAAAAGGTACAGCTGGAAGGGCAAGCATAAAACATTATGCTTGTTTTAAACCTCATAGTTTTGGTGAGAAAAAAATGTGGAAATATATGAGATTAAGAAAGTGAATGAACACGCAAGGAACAGAAATTGGTTGCATTTTGCGCTGGACAAATGATGATATAAAATGGTCTGTCTGACATGCAGCTTCACCCTGATCCAGGCAGTGGAACTAAGGCAAGATAACCATCTGAAAGTTAACTTTATATGCAGATTATGAAGAAAAACAATCCTAAGTCTTCCCTTTCCCCTTATATCCCTGCTCCCAATTTTGACTTTGAGGAGAAAACTTTGTTTTTACTACAAGCTTTCTGAGAAAAAAAAAAAAAAAAAAAAAAAGAGTTTTCTCTGAAATATATATTTTTCATATATAATAAAGTGATGTTAGAATAGACATACTGTACTATCCAAAAAGAGTTATAGCTGTACAACAGCTGCCAGATTTCAACTCTATGACCCAGCCAAAGCCTTGCATGTTGCACCTCTGAGATTTCATAAACTTCTGAATTATTACATTCTTCTTGTGTGTTCCCTGTCTCACTCATGCACCACTGCACCATTTCCTAGAGCATGTGCTCTAAGAAAATGAAAAATAGAAAGCTCCCCAAAAAGAGGTACTAAAGGATGAAAACTTCCCAGCTGTAAGGAAAACAAGTAGATTCTAGAGAAGTATCATAGCAGAGCCTGGAAGTAAGGGGAAAGCAGCTCAGTGCCCAGGTTTTCTGGTCTGAAATAGGGGTATTGCTGCCCCAGCAGCTTCTGGGTTCATTCAGCAGCAAACAGGGGAGGCCTCACAGGGAGCGGGAGGAAGAAAGTTCATTGTTTGTGCACATCAGGCTGAGAACTCGCAAGAGAGGAGTGGTTTCACACGAGGCTGGATGGGAGCCCTAGAGATTTGGGTTCCATTCTTATCCCTCTCACAGCCCCTTGAGCACATCCTTAGGCAAGGCAGTAGTGCCTGATGCCTGAGGATTTTACCTGTTATATTTTTCATGTATTTTTAATCCTGTAATTCTTTGGTGTATAACTCTAAATTCCACATACACTGTGAGATGCCGCTTTCCCATTTTGGGCAGACACAACAATTCCTCTCCAGGCCTGGCAATCAAGGACCCCTCACTGCCTCAGGCCCTGAGAGATGTGAACAAAAGTGAGTTGGGGGGAGCAAACTGGGGGTAAATGACTTCATTACCTGAAACCGTAACTGGGATATGCACCCAAATATGTAAATGGACCCAAGTTATAAAAGTGTGAAACCCATGACCCGTGGGCCATTTTTGGGTGTAGCCCCTGGAGGGGTTTCATCTGACTGAAATGTACCTGAAGGCCTTCAGTAAATAAAACTGCTTCTTATTCCCTTAATTCTGTCCAGCCTCTGCTTTTGGGTAGCCCATAAAAGCACCAACCCTGCTAGGAAATAGCAGCAGTATTTTCCATCCTCTGCAGCAGGTCTGTAAGGACACGGAGGTCTCCCACTGCCAGCACCTGCCAGGGCCATCTCCTGCTCTCACCTGGGCTCCAGCTCAGGGGCAGTGCAGAACAGCTCTGAGCACTCCGTGGTGCTGTGACATCCCCCACTGCCTCCTCCATCCCCCAAAGAAACCCTGCAGGCAGCAGGACAGGCTGTCCAGCTCTGGAAATCCCACCAGTGCCTGGAGTAGGTAAAGTTATACTTCCTGGTCATGAGTCCTCTCACTGAATTAATTATCCCTTTTTATAAAATTCCTCAGCTCCTGGAGGAGCTCTCGGGCAGGTGGACTGATTATGAAGAGCCTCTGTGTCTACAAGAGAGCAGAGAGCTGAGTTAACCCTGAAGAATATGAATTACCTTCCCCATGTCGTGTTAGTCAGGCTCTCTAAATATGATTCTCAGTAATACACTGAAAATTGGAAAGAGCATCAATAGATTGGATTTCACATGAGGCTGAACACCAGAAAAGTTGCACTATTAATCTGATTCCACAAAAATGTGAATTTGGACCTGACACTGCGCATCCATCGGTCAAAAGCAGCAACCATTCATCAGCAATGGCAGCTGAGGTCTAAGTTCAAATACAAGCAGAACTCCCTGAAAAAGGGTTTATTCCATGATGAAAATGGGGATTGGCACAAAAGAAAAGCTATTTTAAAAAATACACACACAGGATATGAAATACATAGACAGATAGCAGGATCCTCAGGATCAATGCAGAACATATGAAAAACAGGAACACAGCACATTTATCTCGGAAGAGTCTTGCTGCATCAACCATAGTCCACCTCAATGCTTTTTAACAAAAAAAAAATAAAAAAAAAAATAAACCAAACACCTTAAGAAAGAATAAATATAATAAAATATAATATAAATATAACAAATAAAATTAATCCTCACCTCATCTTCTACAAACCCTTGTTTTCTCCTATTGTGTGGTCTAAAAATTGGATTGGACCTTATAACTTTACTTGTTGCTGTTTGAAAAGACATTTTAAGCCTCTTAACCTGAGTGCAAAAGAGCACTAAACGTACCCTTCAAACTTCAGGAAGAGATGACTTTGTAAGTATGAAATATTCTAAAATTACATTCTGACACAGAGCTCATATAAATCTAGATAGAAGTACCATATTTCATATTTCAAGACTTAAAGAAGGATTCCTTAAAAATTCCTTTAAAATTCCACTTGAAGGACAGAAAATACATGTTGATATTTTCATATCTCCCACATTCAGGTGTGTGTGGATCTGTACCGTGTTCAACATTTTTTTCCCGGATAGGGCTGATTTTTCAGTGCATGCTGCATGCTCATCAGCACATTTGAAATCAAAAATAAAATAATAATAATAAAAAATCCTCTACTGGAAAACATTGTCAATAAGCTCTGGGGTCATTTAATGCAATGTGTACATACAACTAAAGAGCATTATTTGCCTTTTAGAGTAAAAGCATTCTAAGAGGATTCCTCAGCCTTCAGTTACACAATAGATTTAATAACCTGGCTATCTATAGGATGTGTTATGAAACTTCACAGATACCACTGCAAATGAACTCCAGAGAAACACAGGAGAAGGCAAACAGCTGAAGGGAGCTGTTGCATTATAGATTTACTTCTGTTCTTATTTTTTTCTTTTGAATTATGCGAAGTGAAACCAAATGTTTTAGAAAATTTTGAACTCTACATAAACAAAGTAATGTTACCTTCATGCTGCAGTTTTGAATGGGAATGAGTTTTGGAAAACTTGAAAAATCTCTATAAGGTAGAATTTCAGGTCTCCACATTTTACATTCATATGTCAAATACATGACATGTAACTAGCACTTTGCTGTGTTTTCATTGCAGAAACTTCAAACCATTTTTTGGCAACTCATTGAAGATTGGCAAGATGCAGATCTGAGCCCTAAGGCACTTTTTTTTAGAGGTGTTGTTGACAGGTTGCTTTAGGTTTGGGTTTTCTTATTGATTGGAGTTTTTTTGTAAATAGAATATATTGTAAATATCATATAATCACCAGCTTTTAAATGTCAGCAATAATTGCTTAATTTTCTCTTTAGTACAGTTTAGAAATTATAAATTAAACTGATCTATCCCTCAGGAGTCCAAAAGTTTTCTTCAGAAGACCATGTTCACAAGACAGTGTGACAGAGATCCTAAGCAGTAGTGAAATTACAGAAACCTTTATGAGCCAATTTCTCAATGTTAAAGCTAAGGAAGGGGTGTAGAGGAATTTTGAAACTCCAGTTCATATTTTAGGTCTAAAATATTTTCTTGAAAGGAGAGGTCAGGAGAAAAAGGAGGGAATTTTTGTGAGCAAAGAGTGGCTGCAGCTGCTCAAAAATCAAGAATGTGCAGGATGGGGATTTGCCTTCCCTCTTTCTCCTTGACTCCCAATCCTTATCACCTGTGTGGGTGTCCAAGCATGCAGTGCATCCAATCTCACTAAAATTCAGGAAAAAATCTAAAATTACAGTGAGAGAGTCTGGGCTTTTATTTATTGTCTTTTCAACGCCCAAGGAAAATACATTTGAGGGGAAACACTTGGAAAAATTCCAAATGCCATACCTGGGACAATTCCTAGAGCAGCAGTGTGATTCAGTCAGAAGCTGAAAATTGATTTGGCAACAAAATGTCTTGTTAAGAGCAGACCAGAAAGTTCAACCATCCCTCCTTGCTCCCACAAATTCCATATCCCTGCTTTAGCCCTAAACCCCAGTAACTCAACCACTGCTTCCCAACACTGCCAGGTTCTACATCTCTGATATATCACACACAGAGAAATAAATCACAGATGAAAAAACTTATTAATGAGAGATTATCTCCATAAATACAGTGCTGAAACAACAGAAAAGCTGGAGTTTTTTCAGCCTGGAAAAGTGAAAAGATTTGATTTCTGTGTTTAGGTTTTTATTGGTAGGCAAAACCAACAAAAGCTTCCTATTGCAAGGTTTAATACTATTCCAGATGCAATTTATTATGGGATTATTTATTATTCATTTTGCTGTTGATCAAGATGAGACATTATCTGGAATGTACCACTACCCAGCTTGGATACCATCTTTACTTTCAATGCTGTGCTGTTTAATGTCTGTTTCATCCTGATTTTTAGTGATCATGTAGAAATGCATATTTTAGTTAACTTTATATTTACTTTGGATTAGGGAAAAAAAAATAAAGAGAAGCATTACATTGCATTCTGGGAATTAGAATAATACTAAGAAAATTTTCAGTTTAAATGTAATAGTAATTTAACTTGCTGTTAAAAATTGTTGTGAGGGACAGTTGCACTTGAAGTTGTTTCAGAAATTCCAAGAAAGCAAGGCTCCAAATTACTCTGTCTAAATCAACAAATCATGAGACCAAAAAAAAAAAATCTGTGAAAAACCCCAGGTGTCCAAGCGGGGCTCCCCCTCAGCAGAGCATCCCCAGCCCCACCATGTTCCATGAACAATTTGTGCAGCTTGTCATCAGCTAGAGCCACTAAGTGAATAAAATGCCTCCTTTATTTGTTCATTATGGTGAAACAATTTCTTCTGTAAAGAATCTTCACAAAAAAAAAAACCAAAAAAACCAAAAACAAAAACAAAACCCTAGAATTTTATTTCTGAAGTAAAATTCAGGAGAAAAGAGTGAAGGGGGGCACACAGAGACAGAAAACCCAATTCAACCACATCCCCCCCCCTACCACCACCACCACCACCACCACCATGTTATGAAGAACGACCACATGAAAAGGGCTCCCCAACAATCCTAAGCTTTTTAGGTCATCATTCCAATGATATGATGACAATTGAATTCCTCATTTTAGAGCTATATGTGCATCTATCTATATGGGAAGAAAATGAGAAAGCTTAAAGGAGGCGCAACAATGAACTACGGCACTGACCTACAAACAATTAATTTTTTTTTTCCATCTGTTTGAAACTTATAAGGCAAAAAATACATGAAAGAAGCTACTAGAAACTTAGAAACCAAGAGAAAATGTTAACTTGCAGCAGGTTTGTAAACATCAATTAGCTAAATTAACAAATTTAAAGTTGGATTAGTTGTGACTAACATAGCTATACAGCCCCAAAAGAGCCAAGCTCACAGCCCAACAGATTACCTCATGTTGCTGTAAAAGAAAGGAAAAGGGGGGAGAATACTTTTTAAAAATCCAATTCATGAAGTTATACCTCTGTGAGGCATTTCTCTTTCAAACCAAGCTTTGCAATCAGTGATTAATCAGCTGCAAGGAACAGAGCTCACCTAACCAAAGCCTTGCCTAAGATGCACCAGTGTGGGGATCAACCCTTGCTGGGATGATAAAAACCTGGCCCATGTGGGACAGAAAAAATGCCAGGATACATCACTCTCCTGCCAGGCTGCACGTACCCCACTGAAATGGTGACTTTCCATGGAAGTGTGGCTGAAGAACACAGAGGCTGCTGCTTCCCTCACTCCATCTGCCTACGCCAGGGCTCTGGGCTCACGGAATGCCTGCAGAGAAGGGGTTCCCAGCTCCCCAGCACGTCCCAGAGCTCCAGCTGCCCTTTCCCCCTGCACCAATGTGCAAGCTCTGTGTCCCACGCAGGGCTCAACAGGCTGCTGCTTCCTTGCAGGGGAGAGTGGCCTTAGCCTGTGTGCATGGTGATGGAGGGGCTGCCACCTCTCTGTCCATCCCAGCCTTTCCTGACAAGACAGAAAGACCTCCCAGGCTTTGCCAATGGCCCTGACAAGTCCTAGGAGCACTAATTCCATATTAAACTTCCAGCTGGTTCCATGCTACAGGAGTGGTCATATTTCATAAACAATGTTGTTCTAAAGCAGAAGGAGGCTGGGGATGCTGAGGATTCCCCTCTGCCCAGCCAGCACCCTGCAAACAACAGTAGCAGCAGCAAAAGGAGGGGCCCACTCCAAGAGGGACAAGTCTCAGAGCTGCAGCATTTCCCAGAAGGTAGTTTGAGACAGGAGGAATAATTTGAGAAACCTTGGTGTCACAGAGTCAGCACATCACCCTTCCTGTGAGGGAGGAAGAGAATTAAACACTTGTTAAGCACAGAGAGGTCAAATAGAAATGTGGATTTTCAGACTGCCATCATCCTTGACCTTGCTGCTTGTACGAGACTTCAGGAAAGAACATTTTCTATACAATATTGATAAGGCAGGCTTTATAAAAGCTTAGGAAAGCTCAGTAATACAAGGCCAATTGTTAAGGAAAATTCCAGTCAGGAGAGGGGAGGTTTTTCGGAGAACTGCAGCAGGTCTGGGAGGCTCTTGTGTGATCTGCAATACAATGGCCAGCTGCAGCTGAGCTACTCCCATGTTACCTCACTGAAGGGAAAAATAGAGCACAATTCAAAATGGCAATATTCCTAATAGGCAAATGTAGGAAACAAAACCCACAGACCCTTGAAATGCCAGAGCTGTACAGTAAATACACACTAAAAAGCACTTTGTGCCAGAGAAGTCGCTTACGCTTCCAGTTGTCCAGCCTGGAAACTTCTGCAGGAGGGCCTTCGGTGTCATTATCCGTGTCAGCACGCCAGGGAAAGAACTTGCTATTTTCCACCACTTTTGGAGATTAGCCTTTTTTTTTAGAGTGTTCCACTAATTGTTTTTTTCCTCACTTGCATCAGCAGGAGATCCAATTATAGCTCCAGGTTCAATTTGCAAAAACCTCCTTTTTAAATAGCATGAGTCACCTTTTCACCTTTTATTACAGAGATAGCACCAAGGTCTGATAGAGAAATAGAGCACATCCTAAACTCGATTTCTCAGAAATGGGATTTTATAATTGTTGGTCACTTCCCTTGATTTAATTTAAATCACATTTACATCCTAATAGGACTCAGAAATTATTTCACAGACTTAGTTTTCCATACGTAGCTCTAGTCTTCTAACACTGTATAAACTATCTCCTATTTTTACAGATTAAAATATTACTTTTCCCCTCTCCTGAAGCCCCAGCATCGCTGAATCTATTGTCACTCACCAAAAGTAATTTTGTTTAATACCTAAGTAGGCCATCTATCCTTGGGCATTCAGGCTACTAACCTTGAGAGCTGCTGTGGGAGGGTGAGTGATGGGCACTGGGTGCACAGACAGGAACACACTGCAGCAGGATTTTGTTGGAGGAAACTCCCAAGACATTATTAATTACGATTTCAAAAAGACTGCTCTCACTTCCACCTGGCAAATGCAATTATGCAATAGAAGGGAAGTTCAACAAAACAAACAACAGCTCAGACCAGCAGCTGACAGAGCGACGTGCACTGTCTGCTTTAAATATGTTTGAGGAACACAGCAGTAAATCAAAGCCAAGAGCTCATTCATTTTGGGAACCTGAGCCACCAGGACGCAGTGCAGTTTGCATTTGGAAAACAATCTTATAATCAGTTAAAAGCATTTTAAAAATTTAAATAGGTTCTTTAAGTTGAATCTTTGAGAGGGCCATTAACAATAATTAATATATTGAAAAAGGACATTTTCAAGTTTTGAAAGAAAATTATCCCCACTGAACCCCACTCAGAACAAATTCTTTCAGCTCAGGATAACTCCCCACTGTACTCACCAAAGAAAATCAAGGCTGACAAGGGATAGGATTGAAATATTTGCATGTCAGAGGGACTAGCAGGACAGTCACCTTGCTTTTTAGGGGGTAAAGCACTGAAATAATAGCAGAGGCTAGAACGCCACTGCTAGGGTGCAAGTTTTCACTTGCAGAGAATTTGGCTCTAAAATGGAAAACTCATTTCCAAAAGCTGTACATATTTTTAAACAAGTGAGGAAAAGCACCAAGATGGCTCATCACTGGGATTTAGGTTTTCTTACAAGAGGCAAAAGTGACCCCAGTGCTTCCCCCTCGTGACTTTGAGTCTGACTGAATGATCCCGATTTTTCTCCCAGCAAGCCAAACTCCAGGGTCAGGGAAGCAGCCAGAGGCTGTTCACAGAGCCAGAGCTGTCAGTCAGGCCCTGCATTCCCCTCTCACTGGGGATCCTTCCTGCATTCAGCCTCCTTGTCCCCCAGCCCCCGGGCTCCAGGCAGCACCTTCTGCTGCCTCCCCTTCCCTCAAACCCTGTTCCCATCAAACCCTGCCCCTGCCTGCTGCAGCTCTCAGCATCTCTCTTGAGCAGGGGAGCAGGGCCCTTTCTGATCTTTGCCTACTCACAAACACAGCTTAGTTTCAGCAGAAAAAGTGTAGCTATGAGTAAGTATTCTAAAGTATTTTAGAAGAGGAAAACCAGTACTTTAAACTAAAAATACAAATCCTAATCTCTAAAATCCACAGCAGGAATGTAAGGCACACACACAAGCAAGGATCCAAGAATCCACCCGTGCTTCCTGGTTTAGCTGGAAAGAAATGAAGCATCTGTCCTGCCACACTTACACTCCAAATTAGTACTGACAGGTCTGTAAGAGGGCAAATAATCCTGCAGACTGTGCCATCAAAGCACTTCATCATCAGAGCCACACCAGGAGTACACCCCATACACACTGAGACTGCTCCAAAAAAAAGACTGGTTTAACTCTATTTATTTTAACATCCTCATTACCATTTAAAACATTTAAGTGTTGACAATGGCACTGGAGGAAGGGCACGCTTTCCAAAGCACCCTATTCTGTAACACCTGCCTAGACTTCTCCTACTGCAGGCCAGACTAATGCAAAATTCACCAAGGCAAGGTCTCTAAACCTCAGAACTCTCATCACTAACGGGCAGCAGCCTCCAGCAGTTTGCAGGTTCATGGAAACAACAGTTTCAGGTTCCCTGCTGATTCTGGAGCTCTGGGAACCTCCCCTTCATTTTCCTCAGGGGCAGCCATGTACAGAAGCAGCTTTTGATTCAATTGCTCTGCTGCACCTGTTCTGCTCTCTTTGAAGAGCTGCATTTGTATGCTACACAGAGGTAAATTAATTATTGGAAGGTCTATTTCTTGTGACTAAAATGCCCATACTGGCTAAGGTATCTGAAAGCCTTAGATGAGATTTGAGAGCATGGTATGTAAGAATCAGTTTCTGTGCCTGGTAAACCAGGATAGATGCCATATTTCAACCTAAAAAAAACCCAAAAGTAATTTTCACTGCCACTGTCAGTATAATTCATTAATAACACTTACCAGATGGTGACACGAGGACATAAGGGCTCAGCTCAGGGAAGCCAATTCACCTGGGGTAGCCACAGGGCCAGGAATCACCAGGAGTGACCACAGGAGCCTGGGATCACCAGGGCTGGTCACAGGTACCATCAGTGATCTGGGGTGGTCACAGTGGCAGGGATCACCAGGAATTCAGTGCCAGGGTATCCTTTTTTCAGGTCCTTCCTCAGAGGCATCAGCTCAAGCTGTGATTTTGTTGTTACATCACAATTAAATTATTTTAAAGATCAGCACATCTGAGGCACTGCCATGGGAAGCCTGGAGCAGAGGAAAACCTGGTGTGAGTGTGGGGGGAGCAGCCTGTGGAGGGGACTTGGTCCAGTTCAGGTGCTGCCAGGGGCACCTTGGAGTGAGTCCTGCATGGTCAGGATAGGAATTTTCCTTTACCCTGCTTCTATTACAAACTCAAACAAAGTTAAAGAAACTGCAACCTCTCCAGGAGGTTCGATTTTTTTTTTAGGCTAAGCTATTAGCCATCAACATCAACC
Organism: Regulus satrapa; assembly: GCA_013396955.1. NCBI lineage: Eukaryota > Metazoa > Chordata > Aves > Passeriformes > Regulidae > Regulus > Regulus satrapa. The sequence continues at coordinate 482,324 of VWZN01012595.1, read as the reverse complement.
ATTTTACATAAATTGACAAATCCCTTCCCCTACCCTTAACCTGCAGGCTTTCATTGCAGTAACTGAGTTTCCAGTCATGCTCCAGGTAACACCTGCTCCTCCCTTCAGCCACAGAATCACCCCATAACAGCCCAGAGATGTCTGTTTACTTACTCACAGGAGACACAGCACTGCTGGCAGCCTGTAAAGACTCCCTCTTTGTCCAAATTCTGCACTTGTGGAGAAGAGACAGCCCTGTCCTGCAATGCTGCAGCAGAACAGGGAAAGCCCAGCAGAAAATCCCAGCACCAGCCCACCCACAAAAGCAGCTCCCACAGCTCTGGTGGGGGCTCAGCACACCTGGAGCAAGAAAACCTGGCCATTAGGGAATCACAAACCAGGGGTGACCTTCCTGAGGTAGTCACTGCATTGTGATATATGCAGCAAATAGATTAAAAAGGCTAGAAAATCTGCTGAGCCTAAGAAAATACTGCCTATGCTAGGGATAGCTGATAGTTATGGGTGGGCTAGGGAGCTAGGTAAACTTAGAGGATTTAATCTGTGATTTACTTTTCACTTGTAGGAGAAGAAAATTTCCAAGGCATTCAATGCCTGCATTTTCCACAGAGCTGCTTCAGAACCAATGTGACTGTGTTGTCCCACATTTACAAAGCTCTCTGTGCTCTTCTGGCATTTCTGTTTCCCCTTGGGGCTTGGGGGGGGGGAGGGGAATGATTATCTCAGGAGATCTTCCCAGCAGATTTTGGGTTGCACAGTGCTCCTGTTTTCCCACTTCAGCAATCTGGGAAGGGATAAAGGTGTGGGTGAAGGTGANGGGGGGGGGGCCTGCTCTGCTCTGTGACACAGGGGGACACTGCTGTCCCCTACCCTCAGAGCACATCCACCCACAGCCCCTGCCAAGGAGAGCCACTTGCTGGAAATCCAGAAAGTGCCAGCAGGCCAAGTCCTCCTCAGTTTTATCCTTCCTGGAGCCATGGAGCGCCATGCCTTGCCCAGGCCTCTCCCAGGGTGCCCACGTCCCCTCCAAGGCAGAAATGACAGCAGGCAGGGGCTGCAGGATGCTGCCAGACACACACACAGCGTCTAAACAAAAACTCCGGGCTCGGGAGGGAAATCCTGCCCATAATGCTGTCATTCCTGGATTCTTTATCTCAGATTTAGCAGGTGTACAATGCTCTGTCTGGGTTTTCTAACAGGTGGAAAATGTCATCTTGTCATGAGAGATTGGATGTACAGCACTGCTGTGCTCTGTTGCAGTGGTTTCTATGTATCGATGCTCATCACCAGGAGATGGAATAGCTTGTTCTAGTCCCTGACCCAGAATTTAGTTTGTCAGCTCCTGGCAAACACATTTCAGTCTTGCACCCCACAAATATGTAAAAATCTCAAACACATTGTGTTGTTAATAGCACGGTTGGAAGTCTTTCACGGCAATTAAACTTACATTACAATGAAATTTCTGACCACATTTTATTACAGCACAGTGAAAGGTACAATTAAATGTATGCAAGAAAATGTACTGAGCTTTATTCACTTGTTTTAAGGGCTTTCAAACATTGTCTTTTGGAAACATAAACTGGCATAAAAATACATGATATAAAGATTTCACACCAAAAATTTCTTTCATTTCTTTGTTTATAATTCTCAACCAATACGCCCAGTTACTTCGCAGTGCTAGATATTTTATCTAACATATTTTGAGCTTTGGCAGGAAATTTTTTGCTGTGAATTCCCAGTTGAGAGAATCAATGAAATTATAGTAGTTTCAGAATAGGATCTCTAAATTCAGCCCCTCAGCCAGCAATGCTGCTTTGCAAGTATTATTTACCCTTATGTTGGTTTTGTCTTCATAATCTAATTTCTTCCCTTAATGTATCATTGCCCATGCTGGCAAAAAGCAGGAAATCATAAAAATCTTAGCCAGCAAGATTTGGAGACCAAAACTCATTTTCAAGTGATAAAATAAAGAAAACTAATGGTTTCACCAGACCTAATCCCAAGCCTTTCTTTACAATAGTTCTGGTACCAGAGATGTAGAAACTTTTGCCTAATTCATACTAGAGAAGGAGGCAAAAGTTATTTTATGAGGACCTAAACCCATTGTGTGTGTGTGTGTATGTGTGTTGGAATTCTAATGTACTTTAACCCCACATTCTAGAAAGATGGATTCAAACTAAAATAAGCAGAGACAAGGAATCCTGGAATGATGGAGGAACTATTGCAGAAAATGAAACCTTTGGCATGCTTGGTCTCAGCAAATCAAAGGCTGGGTGTTCTTATGGAGTGCAGTCGTGTCCAACCAGAAAAGTGAACCTAACCCTATAAAAACTCTGCTTGAAAGGGGAAGCTGAGGCAGAGACAGGATGAGCTAAGATGTTGTGGTTATTTGTTATTGCCACCAAACAGATTTATTGTCCCACCAGGCTTCTCATGGCTCAAGTTTTGTCCCTTGCCACGACAGCGGAGGGCTCAGGGGTCCCTGGGGGTGACAAGGGGAGTGAGCCATGGTGCAGCTTCCAGGGGAGCCACCCCTGCAGGACAGCAGCCACCTGACGTCCCACCACTCCTAGCTAAATGTTCTCCTTTTCTTTCCTAAACTGCATTAATTACGCAGCCTTGCCTTGCAGGAAGCTTTAGTAAGTCATTAAAGCCTACTGGTAGGAATCATAAGGTTGGATTATCTCTTAACTCTTTCAAAGCTTTATTGTGGTTTTTTCCTAATCTTCTGCACCACTGGAAGGGTTCTTTTGCTGCTTCTCACAAGGGAGCTGGCAGATAACTGATGGATTATTGAAATCACTTTTTGAAAACTCTCCAGGCACCTCTCTGCATCTGGAGATGTCTAAATGCATTTAAAAGCTGGCCTGAAAGTCCTCCAAGCACGGCTGGAGAAGTGCTACAGAGGTGCAAAGTATTATCTCAGTTATTAAGGATACATGTTTTATTGGATACAAGTCAAGCTAAATCATGCCTTTTTTGCTATATGCTAATAGGCTTCTGCAAATTAATTAATGAAGGAATTGGGTATACTAAGAAGGGCATACTTGATTGGCATTGGAAATGGGCATACTTGAATAATGCCTGCCTGGAGGTCTTTAACTTCATTTGCTTGAAAAATTGAAAGTAGGCAGGAAATGTCAGGTTGTGTGTGTCTGAGTCTTTCTATTGCATCCCAAAAAAAAAAAAAAAAAAAAGAGAGCAAGAGAAAGGGGCATTTTTTATCACATGCAGAAACAAGCAGAGTCACCAGAGAGCTTTTCTTTTCAGTATTCCATGTTTTTCCTGTTGCTAAGGAAACTTTCCTTCATCTGTGCTCAGTAAAGCATCCTAAAAATTCCTGCACAGATGGATGACATTACAGATCAGAGTCAGAAAAATCAGCTGACAATTAACCACAAAACTGGTCACTGGGAAGTTTTAGCAGGACAGTTCCTGATTTCTCTTGTAAAGCCCAGGATGATTTGCAGCAGGGAGGAGCCTGGAGCCAGTCTGTATGATTAATCTTGTCCCTACAGAATTTCCCTCAAAAAGCAAAATAGGAAGAAATAAGAATCAAACCAAACATTTGGCTTGGCTTTTGTTGGCACTGTCCCACCAGCTTAGATGCTGTTCACTCTGAAAGACAAAGTAAAAATGTCCCTCATAGAGAGATGCAGAGATGTTCTTTACCATCATCTCTATTAAAGAGAGAGACCTTAAATAAAGAGAAAAAGAGCTGCAAACAAAGAAATACTGGCAATCTCTATAGGCTGCAGTAGTTTTCACTCTGTTGCATGTGTTCTTGCAATGAGTTCATTTCTAGTCCATCACCAGGTGGCTTTCAACACCACTGCTCACAAAGCAAGGAGCCACTCCTGAGGAAGGGAGCAGAAGTGTCTCCTACAGTAGTAACAGGTGAGAGTGTGCCATCCAGCTCATGTTGTGGAATTTCTTCTTCTTTTCCAGCAAAGATTCATTTTCCAAGCCTGGAAATCCAGCCCAGCAGCTGGCCTTGTTCTTTGATGCAAATCAAATACTACAAAAATACTGCGTGTCCTGGGGCAGTTTGGGATCCTGGTTTTGTCACATTCCACAACACAGTAAGGAAAGGGACTTTGGTGTTCCTCTCCTGCTTCATGCCAAAGGTCTGTAGTGTCTGGCTGACCTCCTTCCTCAGCAAAATTTCACCATGGATAACAGCAGGGAGGAGTGCAAGAAATGGACTCACACACTTCCCAGAGAAGCAGCTGCAGCAATCCCTGGTTGGGGACAATTAAACCTATTGCTTTACCCATTCCATTCTGTCTCACAGTCACTAATGACCTTATGCTCTGTGCTTTTGTCTAATTGCTTTTGGAGGCCATTTGCACTTTTACCCGATGTTAAAATATGCATTTTTTTGGTCCCAGTAGTGCTGCTCTCATAGAAAATGTAACACAGGTGTCAGTAGCCCAAGCTTGCCTTTGATGTGCACCCCTGTCTGGGAAAATGAGGAAAAAGGAAGAGAAGTGAGATCCCTTCTCTCTCCCGAAGGGAGCAGTGGCTGCCTTGCACTGTGATGGCACTTGCAATATTCACCTGGAAAATGCTGTCTCCTGAAAAGGCAAACCTTGTATGCTTTACCATCCTGGCCCTACTCCATGCTCGGCTCTGTGAGGATGTCTGGGTACAGTCCACCATCTTTGGCAGAAAATCTATTCCCAGAACAACTTTTTGTTTTCTTTCAAAGCCATTTATTTTGGCATGCAATTCCCACCTGTTCCAGAACAGAGATGGAGACAAGGTCCAGCAGATATGGAGTTCCCCTCTTCCCTTACCTGTGCATCCCAGCAGCTTTCATCCAGGAGATGGACAACTCCAGTGGATGCAGAACCCACTTCCACCTTCAGATCTACATATAAAGTCACCTGATATAAGTTTGGTAAAATGTTTGCTTTCTTGTGCCATGCTTCCAGTGGCATGTCATGAAGAGCTTTTTCTCCTTCAGATAAGGGCTTTCAATAATATAATTTTCCTATTCAACCATCTTTGTTTTCCAGAATCCCAGGATTTTCTGTGATATAGAGTTACTGAAAACAGCTTCTCTTTCCTTATATATGTGGCTGCCAGCCATATATATATATGGACTGAAGTATATATATCAACACTTTTTCCTTGCCTTACAGCTAAATCACCAAGTCCAGTTCTGATTATTGCAACCTGTTCTGGTTTTCCTCAATGATGTGCACAGCCCTCAGTAGGAGCTCTGTGCATATGATTTCATACCATAAAATCTTCTTTCTTCCTTCTTCATCTCCTGGATGAAAATGCACAAAACAATCTGAACATCTGCAGGACCTGTGTGTGACCTTCCATCCTGACATTCCCCCTCGGGAAGCCTTGTACTGTAATGGATGAAACAAAAAGCAGTTCCCTCTTCCCAACAAATTGAGACTCTCAAAGGAATCCCATTTCTTTTTCAGATGGCCCAGGTTTTGCTCTCAAGACCTTGGCTTTCATCTTGCTAGCAGTAATTCAGAAGGAAGGAAAGTGCCAAAGCATTGTGGTCTGTCTGGAATATGAAAGACATTTTCTGCTGCTTCTTTGATGTCTCATGAAAGAAAACTGAAAGAATACAAATGCAATATCATTAAAACATGTTACTAATCCTGCAGGAATGGAGAGGCTTGAGCATTAGAAATTTATGCTCAATGCTACTTCAAAATATTATTTTTAATCTATTGAGGAAACTGTCATGAGAAATGGCTTGTAATGTGACAATAAATTTTAACCTTTCTTGAGTGAAATATGGATGACAATTTCTTTACACCATTTGGAGATAACTTGAAGTGGCAGTTGCTGGTTAGAGAACAAAAAGCCAAATGGCATGGTTTAGATACACAGAAAATGGAAGATAATGATGCATAAAATAAATGGAAAAGAATTGGGGGAAATTCTGGAAAGAGGAAGTGAAGAACAGTTTGACCCACCAGTGAGCTTGGTTCTATTTCTATGGAAATTAGCTCATTACTGCTAATTTTTTTTTTTTTTTAAGTTCCTAGTTGATTCGTGAAGTGCTCTTTGAATTCCGATAAGGGCTTCATGAATCACTGAAAAAAAAAAAGAACAAAATATCCAGAGTCAAATGATTACCAAGTTCCATAGATTAATCAGCTGTCTGAGCACTTTATATAGCAGAGCAGCACCAGGAGAGCCAGCTTTTCCCCTGGTATCATCAGTCTGTAATGCTTCATTCTGCAAAGAAAAGGGATCATGCTTCTGAAATCTAATTCTGGATGGTTACTCCATCCAAGAGCCTGTATTAAAAAGAAAATACGTATTTAATTTTTTTCCCCCTGCTATTTCCATGTTTGTTCTGTTTTAAAAATCGTCATCCCAAGCATTGGTCCCAGGATTGCCTCTCATCCCTCGGAAACAGGAGCATCTGTGGCATTCATGGTGCTGTCACGTGTTCCCTGTGCCACGTGTATCAGTGTCGGCTCTGACACCCCCACGTATGCAGGGAAATGCTCCAGGGCCTGGCCACGGCTTCCTCTTAGACCTCCAGGGAGCTGAAATAAAAATCCAGTGAAGCAGTGGATTTAAATTTCATGTAAGCTTTATTTATTTTATAAAGCCATCAATTTTAAAGGCTGTCTTTGGACGTGAGTAGAGTCCGCCTTTGACAGCTGGATTTTTAACTGAACAGCTGAACTGATCAACTTTATGTGTGATACATACAGCACCTATATCCCTTATTAATTCTCCAAACACTTCAAAAAGAATGCCCTTGGCAAGTTCTGTGACTCTCTGCTAATTTGCCTTGTACTAATTTTCAAGGTGTGCAGAGGTCACTAGTTCCTCCAGCTTGCAGCTTGTAACATTGCACACGTGAGAAATTCACCAAACAAGGCTCAGCCTTCTGCCTCAGTGCTTTGTGCCTCTTGTCCAAAACCCTTCCCAGTTTGGAAGTGACTCAATGGATTGTACTTCAGCCATGACAAAGAGAGCAGCAATAGCCAGTCCTCACTGGAGAGACACAGAGCAGGGGATCCCATAGATCACTTAAACACTCCCAGGGCTCTGCTCTGTTCACCTCCAAGGGGCTAAATTGACATTGGAAGTGCAATTACTAAGGCCAGGCTGGACATTGGGGCTTGGAGCCACCTGGTCTGGTGGAAATTGTTCCTGCCCATGGCAGGGGGGGGCACTGGATTGGCTTTAAGGCCCTTCCAACCCAAACCATTCTGGCTTCTATGAATTATTTGCATTCTTTTAAAAAAATATTCTCTTGAGATGGATGAACATACAGCCCCACCAATCTACAGTTATGTCAGACCTTACATAATTTACATTTTAAGACCAACAGGAGGTTGAGAGATAAATTTCATTATAATTTACATGAGGAACTACACTGATGCAAATAAGAAATAATTTGGCATATATGACTCCACAGAATTGGTACAGACTTAAACTGATTTCAGTTTTATAGAATGCAGAATTAATTTGGGTAGAAGGTTATAAAGCACTTTTCTATTCAATTGATAGCATTATTAATAATGCAAGGAGAGTATTTCCATTCTGGATGTTCCCATACATTTGGATAGGATTTTGTGAGACACCAAAGCTGCTTTGTGAAAACACTTCCAAGGCTTTTTTTTTTTTTTGCATCTCACATCTCTGCACTTCTCAGAGCACCAGGAGCAGAAAGGAATCCGCATTTGAAGAAAAAACAAAGACAGAGGATTGATGTGGAAAAGGGAAATCTCCAAAGCAGTTTCTCTTGGCTGTGAACTCTCCTGGCACAACTGTGGAGGTGACAGCAGCCCTGCAGTGCCAGTGCACGTGCTCTGTGTGGGAAGTGCAAACTGAAGGTCCAGCAGCACCCTGCACTCCTGAGACCTTCCACTCCCAGGCTTTTTAATTGCAATTTGAGTTCTGGCACTACTTTTACCTCATTTCCCATGCCCCTCAAGGCAAGACTGTGGTGTAGGACAGAAGAACAATAATTTATTATGATTCTTTAGGGAAAAAACCTACAAACCTACAAAAAAAAAAGTATTTTCCCTTTTTTAATTATTTACACTTATAGTTGGAAGCAATGATACTTCTTCTTATTCAGTTCTGATTTCAATATGATGGAAGTCCCATTTAAACTAACTAAAAATATAATATTATTATAAATTAGCAAGGACAGGTACTCCCTTATGCTAGGTACAGTACAGACCTATTCCAGCAGGTAGTTCTTTTTCCAAAATGTAAAGGACAGGTGAAGCAGAGGGAAATGGGAGAAACCCAGAATATTTTGTTAGAATGTCTACCAGGCAAAGAGAAACCCCCCTTACTTTGTCTTTAATTATTTATCTGAGGGTCTTGTAAGCGAGACAAAAATTCTAAGAGTGAAAACTGAAATCATTGGAAAGAGAGGGATATGATGCTGGAAAGTAAAAGAAGAGTCTGAGGTAGAAATACTCAGAGGAAAGCTGCTGGAAGCAGCAGTCAGTCAGCACAAAGGAACATCTCCAGAAAAACAAAACAAAACAAAGCAAAAAAAAACCCCCAAAAACCAAACAAACAAAAAAACCTTTTTTTCTGTTACATCTCAAACAGCTCACCTTTCCAAGCTGTGCTTCCTAGCTCAGACATACAACCCCTTCTCAAGTCACACTCACCTTGGTAGCCCCAAAAGCTTTTTAAAAAGTGTGTGAAATACTAAATGCTTTAATTGTATTGAAGTGAGAAAAAGACCAGATTTTGTCACTTCATATTGCAAAGATCACATAAATTGTGCAAAGTGGAGTTAAGAGTTTGATGTACAGATTGCACAAACCCTATTTGAATGAAGAAATTTCCCTGTCAAAATAATTTATGTGCCTTTCCTCACTGAAGTTTATCAACTACAAGTTCTTTTATCTGATTGTAAGGGTAAGAATCCTGTAATGCAGAAAATTCCCATTACATGGCTTCATATAATGTGACATCAAATCATTTCTGTGGAAGGCAAGAGAGCCCAGCCCTACTGAACGAACTTTCCCAGACAAAATCTGCTTTGTGGAATCCTGCCCAGCACAATTCAGCAACTAGAAGAACAGGATCCAAGCACTCTTTTGCATGGCTACAGTCAGTTTTACTACACAGATTTAAGTAGCTCGATCTTCCTCTCTGTGGCCGTTTGAGTCTGTAATCTGGCATAATTTTTATCTTGTGCAGAGGTTTGTTTCTTGTTTTTTTGGGTTTTTTTTTTTTTTGTTTGCTAACATTAATTTCCCAGCCAATGCACCAAAAATGTTCCAGTTTTAGTAGTACATCTATGCACTTGCCAGAACTACTTTCTTATCCCTTGCTGTGAGATAGGACCAGGAGAAAGAGCAAAACAGGCCCAAAACTTCAGAAGAACTAAGAAAACCTTTATTGACAAATTAAGCTGGTTATAGAAATCAGAATGAAACATTTAAGTCACTTTTCTTCCCCCTTAACACTCTTTTTTCCTTTCCCACTAAAACAACAATGAAGAGGACAAAACTCAAAGATATCTCACTCTTAAAACAATCTTTCAATCCACTCAAGAGGAGGAGCTTCTCACTAGCAAAGCCATGGAGACTCCCC